>VZSC01012811.1:21907-40657 GCA_013398225.1 Steatornis caripensis | reverse complement strand
CGTGCAGGACCTTGCATTTGGCCTTGTTGTGCCTCACAAGGTTCACATGGGTCCAGTTCTCAAGCCTGTCCAGGTCCCTCTGCATGGCATCCTGTCTCTCAGGGGTGTCAACTGCACCAGTCAGCTTGGAGTCACCTGCAAATTTGCTGAGAGTGCACTCAATCCCACCATCCATGTTGTTGATGAAGATACAAAACAGTACCGGTCCCAATACAGACCCCTGAGGGACACCACTCGTCACTGATCTCCATCTGGACACCGAGCTGTTGACCACTGCTCTGTGGATGTGACCATCCAGCCAATTCCTCATCCACTGAACAGCCCGTCCATCAAATCCATCTCTCTCGTATCAGCTTTTCTTTCCTTTTTGTTATGTTACATTATTTTCTTCACATCTGTGTGTAATTACCAGCCAAGGAAGCTGAACTACTACATGCAAATTTCAGCCTGTGCCACTTTCCAGCTTTCTCTAGTAAAATGTAGAGAGAAAATAAACAGGAGGAGGAAAAAGCGTAACACGGAATACTACTACATAGAATCTCATGTCGTAGGACATATTAGGAAAAGGAACAAATAGGACTTTTTGACACATTTTAGGGAAAAAACTAACTTGTGCCATTATACTGTATTTCTGTATTCTGTCCATACTTTATTTAACCCCAAATATGCTGGCATGCATTTTTGTGTGTCAAACTGGCAAAAAAATAGTAGCCCTTTTAATAGTAAAATGCATTCACTGCATTTCTAAGTACTTGGAAGTGTCCCACCAAGTAACAGGCTCGACACTGTTATGCAACATACCCCTTTTTGCTGCATATTCAGATATGTACATTGGACATATTTTAATCATCTGTGATTTTCATGAATATTAACTGTTCTCACCAATTTGAATTTATATACCTAGTTCAGCGTATCAGCTTTAAGCACTTCAAATAAATGAGACAAACTTAAAACAGATCAAATATTTATTATTGGAATGTTTTTATTTCAGTCTTCATTATGAATCATCAGCGTCTTGACTATAATTCTTGACTACTCTGTGACCATTTTTGTTACATCTGACAACCATGAGGCACCTTTTGCCTAAGTAAGTGTACTGGAGGAAATTATATTAGGATGTGAAAACAAGCCTGGGCTCTTCCTGTGCAACACAACAGGAAGACTTCAGCTATTAAAGTCTCCTATCATGAAAAGACTGTCACTAAAATACAATCTAAAACAATACCAGTGTACTCAACAAACTCCAACAGTTAATGGAAATCTACCCTGTAATCTTTCGACTCCATTTCTGGTATTTCCTGACACAAAGCTTTTTTTTTTTCAGGGTTGCGGTGGTCTTTCTTGATGTAAGAAAGATTCCGGCAACTAGAATGATCTGTCCAGGTAAGAATCGTGAAAACGCACAAATCCACCTGACATGTAAAGTTTTAAATGCAAATCAACTATTGACCTAGTGTGTTAAGCCAGGAAGTCTTTAATCAAATCTTCAATCAGAATCTCATAGTGATGCAGCACACTTGAAAAACGCTTAGTTCACAAGGGCAGTACTGGAAAGCACACATGTACATCGCAAATTGAAAATTATGGGAAACTACAGAAGGTAGAGCATATACCATACAGAGAGGGGGTTACGCCTTGGGATTTTCCCCAGTGTTGTTCCAGATATATTATATGCCATTAATATTTCAGCAAATAAGAAACTCAAAATGCTCCGTCGATGCAACCTCTAACTGATTAAGATTACCGAGTTTTCTTCTCTGGTTCTCTCAAACTACCTCCAATGAAATTATCATGCAGTCTAATAACTAGATTGTTCTCTCAACACTTTATAATACATTGTGTGGAGCTGTGGTGATATATAAATGGAAAAATACAAAAAAGCATTTCATTACTAAGAAGTGTGATGAATTGATAAAAGGAATGCATTATCTGCTCTGCCCAGCTTGACGTCTCAACAGATAACTGGACAAGATATTATTTCCTCATATTTAACAATAAATACACGGATCTATGTGTATATATATATATATATATAAAAAAATGGAGAGAAAATCTGGAAAACTACTACTTTTTTAATACAATTCGGAAAACTATCGTCATTAACTGGTAAGACTCAAATGTTGGAAACTTTCAGCACTGGGCGGTATGTTGATATATCAATCCCTCATTTCAAGACATAAAATTTTGCTCTACAACACGTGACACATGCAAGAATGTTTGCTGCCAGCGAGAAATGAGAACTGCGGGAAAGGCTGTGGCAGAGGAGTCAGAGAACACGCAGCCGCACAGTTTCAGAGAACTGGGAATTGGTGTCCCTAAAAAGCTTTGGATTTCCAGCTGAAAATCTCCTCTGCAGTATGCAGCTTATAGTTGACACAGTTATTAAATTACTGGAAAATTAAGTGCTAATTACCATGACCCAACTAATTCATATTTCTAACTGCAACTGTCTTTTCCAAATTACTGTTTTAGGCTTGAAAACTTCTTCATGTGAATGGCCCATGCGGTACTGTATGAGAGTCTCCATTTTCCCTCCTGTGCAAGACATTTCAGGCTCTAGAACACCATTTTCACTATATTTGAAAAAGACTGAAAATAGGGTCTGATACATAATTTTTAGTGTTCTGATCCCGAACAGACTAATAAGACTTGTTATTGCTAGGCATAAATATTGCCATTTGAGCAAGTGGCTTACTCAAACGGCTAAGTACCTGCAAAATAAAAGCTTACAGCATGTGAAATGGTGAACATCAAAAGAAAAGGCTGATAACAAAGCATTATTTTTTATCTTTGTTTTCTAAATGGCTTGTCAAATATTCACTGGTTCCACCAAACAGTAACCAAGAAGGAGGGAAAAAAAAAAGAACAAAAAGAATAAGATGCTTTTTTTGGTTGGTTTGAAAACTCCTAGGGTTTGCACAAACATTTTATGTGCAAAAAGAGTAAGCTTTTCTTTAAAGTAAAGCATGCATAAGAATTAGATTTAAAAGGTGTCTCAACTTTAGGGTTTTTTTTTCTTAATTCACAAGCAGCTGTCACCTGTAACTAACAGAACATCCAAAGGTATTAGATCAAAACGAGATTTTAGTATTTATCCAATCTACTATTTTTTTAAACTGTTCCTACCCGAGTTAAGTATTTTTCACTTTCACCATGTGACAATTGCTAAGCAAACAGGGTACCACGTTTTATAAACCAAAGAAGAGCTATCATACAAAACCACAAGCATTCTTTGCCAGTCACATACTACTACAGATTTTCAGTATAATTCAACCTCTCAAAATAGATAAACGATAAAATACCAGCATGATATCCAAGGAATTAAGCAGTGTAATTCTCGTTAAGGTCGTGCCATTAATCCCTGTACAGAGTGTACTGAAAATTTATGCTCAAATGATATATTTCTAGATAACGGTAGAAATTACAGTTCTCTAGAATCAGATTATAATTATACACGATTGCAAATTGTACGTTTGTCGGTTCCTCAAAACAAAATGGATAGCAAAATCTGCAATTCTAATGGCTGTTTTCATGCTAAATACAGATACTGAGAACACTGCTGTTCATTTACCAATTAAGACAAAAATTATTTCCCCTGTCTTTTTCTTCTCTTTTCTCCAAGATTCAGGCATATTATGAAACCACATAAAGACAAAGATGAGTTCATTGGTCAGAAATAACATAGGAAAAAGCTATTGACTCTTTACTTACTGCACAGAATAGACAAACTCTCTTTTGCAAAACGTAATTCAGATGTACAGAAGATTGATTGGGTGTCACTGGGTTTGGGGTTTTTTTTTGTTTGTTTCTTATTCCCTTCTTTGTTTTTTAAAGGGAAGGCGAATGATAGTTCCACACTGAATTTCAACCTGCAGAGCTTAAATGAACCTTCAATACTCAATTATATTGTGAGAAGTGCTGCTTCCTATGTGTTTCCAACTTGCCAAAAATAGCTTCAAGATAGGAAGAGTAACCAGAATCTAGATTTTTGTAAATGTCACTTTCCATGTATTCAGAAAAAGTGCAAATTGTTTCCCTTCCCGAATGTTTTAATAATAAAATTTTAAAAGCCTGCATAAAACCACCTCCATTTCTAATTTCAAAACTGGCACAGCTTTAGAGAGGTATCACTGATGACAGCCACGCTCTTTGTAGCAGATTTGCTTTAGCATGACAGAAACAGGTCCTGAGGTAATTCAAAATACTACAGGTCTTGGATTTTGTGCTATCCATTTTTCAACAAAGAAAACAAGCATAATTTAATTTCCTTTTAAAAAGTCTAGAGATAAACGATCTCTGGTTTCGTGTAACTAAACAGATCACAGCTGAAGAGGATCAGATTAACTGCTAAAGAAAGATTGTATTGACAAACAGTACAGAAAAGTTTATCCACACTTTTTGTGGTTACGAAAAGCACAGTAAAACATACAAATCTATTTGCTACAAATACAATTGCAAAAACATACAAATCTACTGGCTTAAGCTTGTGTTTAAATTGTTGTAAAGCGAAGGCTGGAAGAATAAGACAAAAAGGGTTTTATTGAACAAAGAGCTGTTCAGGTACTCTGACATCAGTAGCAAACCATTACAGGAAAGGGCTTTTCACCATCCTTCTCATCTTTTTTTAATATGTGGCTGATGTTGCCATTTTAATTATTCCACTTCACCTGCTAGAATGCCTGTTAGCAACAATTAAAGCAAAAGCAATCTCCCCTGGGGACTGAAGCACCACACGCAGCCGTGTCAGTAGACACACTGCTAAGCCTGCTAGTTCCCTCCTATGAAACACTTTCCATTAAAATGTGAGTAAAATGTGAATAGAAAAGTGTGATTATCAGACTCGTTGCTGATTTTCTAGAACAGGAAGTATATCGTACCATGAAAGTAAAATTAAATTCCAAACATTTAGGTCTTTCTCAGAGACACATTTAAGTTTTCTTTGCTGTCTCACATGAAACACGTATGTTGATGCTACATTTTGCGTAACAGTACAAGACAGAAAGCAGTAAACGAGCGTATCTCTGGAAGTTTGAGGAAGAATTGTCGTTCCGTAACAAAAATTGACCAGAGCACTTGAACTTCAAATTCCTTCACTGACAGTTCAGTATCCATATAATGAGGGGGTTTTGCCTGGTTTCTTAAGGAATAAAGCCTTATGCGTTCATAATGTCTATAATTTTTTTTCTTCACTTGATTAATTTCAACTAAAACTAAAGAGGGGTAAATCTTGCGAAGCCCAACGGATGTCCTGATGAATGTGGTGGCTGAGTAGAGGCAAAGACCTTAAATAGCCTCACTGTGGAGGGGAAGGTTTCAGGCTCAACTCAGTAATATTATTAATGAGAATCCACATAGGGAAACGTTATGAACGACAGCTATAGGAATTCTGGCTTCAAAAGCTGTACTGATCCTAGGATTGCTTCTTACAGGTATGTGCAGAAGATCTCTTTCAACCCCAATACATTGTGCAGAAAGTTTACTGGGTTTATTTTTTCTTGTCTACATACGCATAGTTCTTACTATCTTAATTTGGATTTCTTATAAGCAGACAAACAGAAATACAAAAGAAATAAACAAGATCATCTCTTTCAGAGGCAATAAGGATGGAAGCGGAAGATAAAGTAAATATAATTCCTTCTCTGATCTCGCTGCTGAGATTTTATCCTGGAAAAGCCACACTTCTGCTGTATGGGCAGCGTAACACAGGGGTAATAGGTCTCTGCCTTCGCAACAGCTCCCAGAGCTCCACACAAAGCGCAGCGTGTGAGGGTGAGACACAAGGCCGCCATGCCCTACACCAACCACCACGTCAGGGTGCATCCAGACAACCGAGGGACCCGTCACGCTGAGCTCTCAAGCCACAGCCACACCATAAATCACCAGGTGCGTGCCAGGAAAAGGAGACAACAGCAGGAATAAGAAACGAGCATGTGTACTCTCACATAGAGAAAGCTGTATCAGGCAAAGCTGGAGACCTCTTTTAACCGTATCAGATGTAATTAAACCACTTCTGGCACTGTGGGAACATATTTCCAAATGCATTCGAGTAAGGCAGAAAGAATCATTTTAGCTACTGGACCATTAAAAAAACCCAGTGAAAATAAGATCCCCCTTTGGGTCTAATCAACACTCACACATCAGCAGATGTTTTTCCACTCCTCTCCGGTAAGTACATATGACTGTATCTTCTGGTTTCTTCACTGAACGCTAATTGCCCACTGCACAAAATGTGTACTTGACGTAGCATGTGATTTGCACTGTTATTTGCACATTTTTCACAGCTCTAATATTTCAACACACAACCGGTGAGGTTGTGTTTATTGTAGGTTACAAGCTGAGCCATTTCAGCTTGGAGGATCATCCACTGAATGTCATTCAGCTTCATTCTGTCACATTCAGAGGGCTCCATTTTCTTGCTCTTTCAGGACCCAGCCAAAACCAGAGCAAGATGAGGAGGAGTTCAGCCTGGGAATTATGGAAAGAAAACTGCTCGCAGAAGCAAGCTAGAAATGCTAAGACAGCATCAGCTTCCTCTATGCGACCCTTCAAAAGCATTCACTGTTCTGGGATAACATCGTACTGCCACCAGCGCACATGCTTTTATCTTTATCTGCGGCAAACTGGTAGCATGCAGCGTGCTTCTCTGGACTGCCAGCCTCACAACGGTGACCACAGCAGCGATCAGCGACAGCTCGCCTGCACAGCTGAAGCTACGTGTGCTTGCAAACCATACTGCTCCCCAGGGAATGTCTTTTTTTTTTTTTTTCTTTTTAACTTAAATTGGAAAGGACCTTCTTTAAGGTCATAGAGTCCAACTGTTAACCTAGCACTGCCAAGTCCACCACTAAACCATGTCCCTGAGCACCACATCTACACGTCCTTTAAACACCTCCATGGATGGTGACTCAACCACTTCACGGGGCAGTATGTTCCAGCCCTTGATAACCCCTTCTGTGAAGAAATTTTCCCTAATATCCAATCTAAACCTCTCCTGGCGCAACTTGAGGCCGTTTCCTCTCGTCCTATCACTTGTTACTTGGGAGAAGAGACCGACCCCCACCTCACTACAACCTCTTTTCAGCTAGCTCCTTTTCTCCAGACTAAAGAACCCCAGTTCCCTCAGCCACTCCTCACAATGCTTGTGCTCCAGAACCTTCACCAGCTCTGTTGCCCTTCTCTGGACAGGCTCCAGCACCTCAATGTCTTTCTCATAGTGAGGGGCCCAAAACTGAACACAGTGTTCGAGGTGCAGCCTCACCAGTGCCGAGTACAGGGGGACGATCCCTTCCCCAGTCCTGCTGGCCACACTATTTCTGATACAAGCCAGGATGCCGTTGGCCTTCTTGGCCACCTGGGCACACTGCTGGCTCGTGTTCAGCCAGCTGTTGACCAGCATCCCAGGTCCTTTTCCTCTGGGCAGCTCTCCAGCCACTCTTCTCCAAGCCTGTAGCGTTGCATGGGGTTGTTATGACCCAAGTGCAGGACCCAGCACTCAGCCTCAACCCTCATACAGTTGGCCTTGAGTCATCAATCCAGTCTGTCCAGATCCCTCTTTAGAGCCTTCCTACCCTCAAGCAGATCAACGCTCCCATCTGACTTGGTGTCATCTGCAAACTTACTGAGGGTGCACTCGATCCCCTCGTCCAGATCCTTGATAAAGATATTAAGGAGAACTGGCCCAGTACTGAGCCCTGGGGAACACCACTTGCGACAGGCCGCCAACTGGATTTAAGTCCATTCACCACCACTCTTCGGGCCCGGCCATCTGGACAGTTTTTTACCCAGCGAAGAGTACACCTGTCCAAGCCATGAGCAGCCAGTTTCTCCAGGAGAATGCCATGAGAAATGGTGTCAAAAGTTTTACTAAATTCCAGGTAGACAACATCCACGGCCTTTCCCTCATCCACTAAGTGGGTCACCTTGTCATAGGAGGAGATCAGGTTAGTCAAGCAGGACCTGCCTTTCATAAACCCACGCTGACTGGACCTCATTGCCTGGTTGTCCTGTACATGCCGCGTGACGGCAGCACTCAAGATGATCTGCTCCATAA
Organism: Steatornis caripensis; assembly: GCA_013398225.1. Taxonomy (NCBI): domain Eukaryota; kingdom Metazoa; phylum Chordata; class Aves; order Caprimulgiformes; family Steatornithidae; genus Steatornis; species Steatornis caripensis. The sequence goes on along the minus strand of VZSC01012811.1, from coordinate 32,607 downwards.
CCTTCCCCAGCACAAAGGTCAGACTGACGGGCCCTGTAGTTCCCAGGATCCTCCTTCCGGCCCGTCTTGTAGATGGGTGTCACACTTGCTAAGCTCCAATCAACTGGGACCTCCCCGGTGAGCCAGAACTGCTGATAAATCATGGAAAGTGGCTTGGTGAGCCACATCGGCTCTCCCCTGCTCTCATGTGCTGACAGAAGGACCTCTGCTTGAATATGAAATCTACTTTAGAAAGACTTTTGATGACAGTTCCTGGATGGGAACACAGATCTGAAATCATGATCAAATATTTATCTGCTTTATGATTATTAAAAGATTTAATTTAAGAAGAGCTGGAAGATTGTAAGGAAATACTGCCATTGACTTACTGACAAATTTAACTCAACCCATGTTATGTCCAGGTACTCTCCCAGGAGCATGGACATTATTCTCCCCAAAACCAACATCAGCCATTTGACGGCGCACTGGACAGAGCGCTAGAGATCAAATTTCCAGGTAAAGAGGACTCACACAAAAAGGGAAAGAAACACAGAAACAAGCTGAGTAAGTTTCCTTAAGTATTGAGTATTATTAGAATACAGATAGGCATTTTGTGATGTAAAAAGAAAACAAATGTCTTTCATTTCACAAAGTAAATAACTTACGGAATTATTAACGGTGAATCAATCATTGTTAGCTATAGACCTATTCTAATAGAGTGAAAATCAAAAATATAGAAACAGTATCGTACCCATTTTGATGAAAAATTAGCAACAGGACAAAAGTCATCGCGTGCAAAGTGAAAAGCAAAATCATACAGAACACCATCTTTCTATTTACTATTTATTGCAATAGGCAGTCATGTTTGGCATTGTTAATCCAGGTCCATAGTAAATGCAATATTGCAGAGTTGGCTGTAAACAAAAACTCTTTGGGCTGAATATTCATCCCAATGGATCCCTATGGAGACTTACTTTGAGAACTCTCCACACTGTCAATTGGGCATAATTACAATTCATCATGCAATGCAGTGAAAACTTCTTTGCCTCTAATGTATTTGCTTTTTTTTCAGAATAAGCTTTTTCAGGTGAGAATGAGTTGTTCTTGCCAAAGAACTCATGAAAACTGCAACGTGTTATATGCTGTTTGTCATTTTGACTAGGCAGCACAATAGTCATTCTCCTCCCTTCTCTCTCCACCACATTCAGTATTTTCAGCAGAAGCTTCGGATTTTCAAATAGGCTCATGATTAGGAAAGAACGTGAGCAGAGAATCAGAGGGACCCTGAGCACTCTTGAAAATCCATCTATAAACTCTTCAAGGCTCCCTATGTAGCATTACGTTCCATCCTTTGGAAGGCCTATATCAGCCTAATGCTAAATGCTAAAATACAGATATTCTGCACATGTTCTTGAATCTTCTGTTTCAAAATCTTTATATTTTAATGGAATGCAACAATCAATAAATCAAAAGCCCAGCAACTGGACAGTCATTACCGATGAGCTCCTAGTTGCCTTTACAATCGCTTTCAATTTTTGTCGTGGTTTATGTTATTTGGTACCACTTCAGTGAAACGATGGCTCTCAGAAATCATATTTTATTGCACACAAAATTAATTTTCTAAGCCCAAAAACATTTCATAAAAAGTCTAGAGTTCACTGGATTCTTTTGCCAAAAGTCTTTGTAAAAGAAAACCAATTTATCAAATCCAAATCTTGTAAACTCAGTGACCTCCAGAGTTTCAGGATAAAATTGCAGGGATAGGTTCAGCCCACATCAACAAATAACCTGAAAGTCCAGACACTCATCTGAGGTATTAGAAATACCTTCCTAAGGAATACAATACATACAGCAGAGACTCGAACTTGCATAGCCCACTTTCCAGGCTATGCAAACATAATTTCCTATTTTTTTCCAATAGAATAATCTGGAAATCATTCTGACTTAGGGTGCACAGGACTGGAAACTTTTTTTCCTTCCAATACTATTCAGAACAATCTCTAGCTTACAAAGCTTCAAGCATATAGCATTAAATGAATAAATAACAGAATGGAAGAGGGAAGGGAAGAGGGAAGGGAAGAGGGAAGGGAAGAGGGAAGGGAAGAGGGAAGGGAAGAGGGAAGGGAAGAGGGAAGGGAAGAGGGAAGGGAAGAGGGAAGGGAAGAGGGAAGGGAAGAGGGAAGGGAAGAGGGAAGGGAAGAGGGAAGGGAAGAGGGAAGGGAAGAGGGAAGGGAAGAGGGAAGGGAAGAGGGAAGGGAAGAGGGAAGGGAAGAGGGAAGGGAAGAGGGAAGGGAAGAGGGAAGGGAAGAGGGAAGGGAAGAGGGAAGGGAAGAGGGAAGGGAAGAGGGAAGGGAAGAGGGAAGGGAAGAGGGAAGGGAAGGAGGACCTTTCATTTCATTTAAATTTCTCCTGTGCTTTTTTTTCTTGATCTTTAAAATCTGTGAGTGATATTCAAGCCCCAAGGAAGTAATTAACAATTTTTCAAGCTGCATCAATAGTGCCAGAAAACTATACTGTATCATTATTTGAAGGAGATAACATTTAAAATGCATCTTCCAGGATGCCTCAAACTCCTCGCAATGTCATGATCTTTTTGCGCCGATATGATGGCCCAGTTTCTCTAGGTATTAATACAGTATTCCGTAATTTATATATCTGGCATATCCAAGAAGAATTACCCTAGTATTCTGAAAAGCCAGAGCCTCGATTAGGTCACTCATAGGTAGCTAGTGCTCTTAAGAGTCAAAAATTAACATTCTCACTTTAGACAAAATAATGAATTTTGAATTAGAAGTTACATTTGCATTGTGAACTGTGCTATGGTAGATACCCAGCTAGCTGTAAACAACCCAACACATATACTGGAAACAATTTAACTATGGTAGTCCCTAGCTCCTCACAGACTGAACTGCATTGCTCTTCAAAGGAGCAAATCCCTTCTGCATTTTTGTTGTTGTGTGGCTTTCAGGATCACTGTCAGCTCATATGCAGCTCGCCCAAGTGTCTCTCTACTGCACTGCAGTATGCAGCATGGAGACACCACAGAGATCAAATATCGAAGGAAAGAATTTAACCAATTCGACACCAAGCAAAGCTGCAGGGTTCTCTGTGTCTCCATCATTGCACTGATTTAACAATACGCAATATACAGAGGCACCTGAGCTCTGCCTTAAGAACGGGCAATAAAACAAAGCTAGTGTTATTCTAGGGCAAGCATAAAAACTTTCTCTAAAACCTTGGACCTCACTTTTTAAGTCTGCAGCAACAGCCAGTGAAGTGATTTAAAATTCAGTAACCTGAATTTTACAATAGTTACCAAGATCTGACTCATTGGTGTGGAGAGACATTTTTAAAGTTATTTAACGGAGCTCTACAGATGCAGTGTCCCAAAAGATGCTTTATTTACCCGTCTAACTAACTGAAAGTTTTAGGTAGGCATGTAAGACTTCACACAATCCCTAGGTCTGCAAAATACTGTCTAATGGAAATTCACATTTCTGGCTTGAGTCTTGGGATGTTTATCTGCCAAAAATAGCGGGATGCACTCCAAGACACAGTCTTTCAGTTGCCACTCATCCTGACCTAGTCTAAGTCATTGTCCAGACAAGTTATCTATTCTTTAATTTCTACAATACATCCAATAACTACTTCAAATTTTCAGAAGTGAGAATTGCAACATGATGCTATTTTTTTGTTGTTGTTACTGCAGACAAGTGAAAATGCTGCTGTAGTACGATCAGCTAGCAACACCTGCTCTGGAAAAAATGGAGACCAATTTCCCTTACACTTCTTGCTGTGGCACAGGTACCATTAATGGAAATGCCTAGCCTATAACTTCTCTCATTTTGCATTCAAACTGGTACCAAATCTGAAAAACAGACCTATTTTGATCTCTTCCCCAAACAGGGATTAAATACCAACATATCTGTATTTCACCTGCAGATACAGTTTCCAACTTAGTCATAATTTGAAGTTAATCAAGGAATTTCTTCATCTTGTAATTTCTCACCTGCAGGTAGTTACAACTGTGATTACAATTAAAATTACCATTAAAAACTTCATGCTGTGGTTTCATTACCTGTGTCAAATGAGTTATATTAATTACGAAATATGATATTCACAGACTTGTGTTAACATGCATCTCAACAGGAACCACGAGGTTTCCACTGAAATCTGCAACTCAAGACTTAATTTTTGTAAACATCTGAAAAGCTAAAGCTCAACTTCGTGAAAGAATGACTCAGGCACTTGGGTTGTCAGAAAGCAAGATAAGTATGTCACTCACAAACAAAGTGAGCTCACACGTTCATATTAATGTACTATAGACCGCTTGCCAGTACTTGCTCAGCTAAAACACGAGCTCAGAGAAGGTCATGCAACCAATCCAGTTCCCTTTCAAGTCCATAGAAAGGCTCTTGTGGCACCTCGTTGTGACTGCTTCCCGCAAGCAACCATGCAACTACATGCAAGGCAGAGGGTGGTGTTGGACCCTACAGCATCCCTGCCTCCAGGTGTAAGGACACTACTCTGACTGTGCAGAATCAGCATTCAAGACCTGCAAAGTTCTTGTACGGGCAGAAGCAGTTACCATCCTCTACTGTCCAAGGCCCTACCGCATTTCCCCAAAGGAAGTGTTTTAAATTGGGTCACTTTTTTCCTTTAAGGATAAATAATAGATAACTCTGTAATCTCCCAACTTATGAGCNTTACCATCCTCTACTGTCCAAGGCCCTACCGCATTTCCCCAAAGGAAGTGTTTTAAATTGGGTCACTTTTTTCCTTTAAGGATAAATAATAGATAACTCTGTAATCTCCCAACTTAGGAGCAACCCAAAAGTATGAAAGCTACTTCTGCTGTAATCACTGAAAGGGAAAGTAAAGATACATTTTAGCTTCTCAGTAATGTAAAATGAGAAAATAAAAATACACCAAGAAAATAATTTAATCACAGAGCAAACTGAGCATTTAAAGACCTTCCTAAATATCACAAAGCTACACGATGTAGACATAAACTAAAATTATTCAGTAGATGATCCACAATACATCCATGGTTACTGAACATGTATAAATGAAAAAAGCTACATCACCATCAAGTATCAGATAAAACAAGCTGGTGTAAAACAACTATGTCAGCAAAAATAATGGTTCCATCTTCTATTACATGTACTCATCCTGTTCCAAAATAATTACTCCAATCTTTCCACCTTCCCCCATAGTTACCTTTGCACGTTCTATACGCCCTTCTCTGGGAGAAGATTTCCTTATCTATTTAAGTCACTATCCCCTTACTCCACATTTTCTTAAGAACAAGATAGTCAAAAGAAGCTGATGATCATACGTCTGTAACAAAAATGAAAGCAAAAAGAAGTATGCCAACAATCACCCTGATCTTTTCACTTGTATTTTGTGCCCTTCTTTTGTATCTATCTTCTAAATTGCAAATTCTTCAGACCAAAGACTGTCTTGCTGTATACCTGCATACTATTAACATTATACAAACAATAACAAAGCCCACATAGGTGTTACACTCTCAGCTGAGAGTCCTCAGAACTTGCTGGTATTGTCCTGCCACTATGTCATGATAAAAGAGGTTGCAAAACTGTGAGAGAACAGTTCTTCCGTTCCTCACCACACTCCATTTGTGTGACACAGACTACCACCAAGAAGGGCATCTCCTAATCCCAGTTACTGGCCTTCATGTACTACAGTAACAAAAGCTTCAGCAATAAGTGAGACATAAAATAAACACTGATTTTAACATCCATGCTTAAAGCAATAACCTTTGAATCATCTGCTGCAAATACTGAAACTAATTCTCAATAATCTGCAAAACAAATAGTTCCAGCTTTAAAAAAACGCAAGCAATACTAACTACTTAAGTAACACAATGAGAAATTGAGATGGATTTATTCAAAAGTTACAAACAATAAAATACAAATTAAATAGCAAACATTTACAGAGAAGGGTATCTTCTGCAGGCACCGTATAACTGGCAAGGAAGAATTCTAGTTTCATGAATAATCTCAAAGTGGGAAGAGAAGGAAACAAAAAAAGAGGCAAGAAGAGCACGATGTAGGACAAATGGCAAAAATAAATCTTTTCACAAAGAGAAAGAACAGAAAAGCATGAATTAGAAAATAAGTTAAGTCATGAATGTGAGGGGAAGAGGGATGAGGAGCAAATGTGAAAAGAATCCAGCTCTCTAGAATGGCAATTTTTAGTTACTAATAAAAAGTACCATCTTCCAGAAAAGCTGCTGCTTGCATGTCTAAATGGATGCCGCTTTAAGGAAAGTCCCAAAACCCTCAGGCATGAGAGTCAAAACTGTTCAACTCGGGGAGCTGCAAGAGGAGACGTAACATTTCACATCCACTTTCCGGCTGTGATCCAAATCTGGCACAGATGGCTTGGAAATGAGTGTCACTCCCAGAAACCTGCAAGTGATTGTCGCTACCAGAAACCCACTGGTCTATAATGAAATGAGTTTTAGTCTCGATCTGGATGTTGGCACTGCAAAGGTGGTCAGGGGTGACAATACTCTAGGACAGCTGGTGTAGCCGCTCATCCGTCCTACGGCCCGAAGCACGCTGTGCAAGGGATGGCAAAGCCCCTTACTTAAATCCACTTTGGCACACTGCAAAGCACAGGGCGACTAGCTTTCACGCTCAGCTCTGCGGCTGATCTCCCTTGAGCCTTGTCCCATTTCTGTTTAAGCCAATTCCCCGCAACTTCCACAGGTCTCTATTTCCCTCACTGGTAAAACTGAAGTGGTGTTTTCTTTTCCTCACCTCTCTTTTCTGTCTGGTTCATTTACGCCATCAGCTTCAGGGTAGCAATTGCCTCTGACGATGTGCTCACACAGACCCTAACACTGATGCTGGGCAAACCAGGACTTTGATCTCAGCTGGAGTCTCTACGCGCTACAGCAGTAACGCCCTAAATCACAGCGCAGACCCCCATGAAGGGAGAGCTCTAACTTAAAGGTTTTAAAAGCACACAACTAGGCTAATTTTACACATTGCAATAACCTGAGATGAGACAGCCTAATTTAGAGGGGACACACACTCTTTGCACGCTTTTCCTCAACAAAAGCAGTGCTCTGGTGAATTATCAATGCCATTTCCCCACAGCAGGCAGCTGAGGGCCAGCCTGCCTGCATGGCGATGCACTCGGTCACAAACTGCACCTTGCAGCGGGGCGAGCTCTCTACCTGCGCTGCTGCCTTTGGAATGTCGGGGCTTAAGGGTAGGTAATATCCCAATACCTCAAATAAATGCATAGAAATGAGCGTGGGACACCCTTGGTCTTCAAGCCCATTCCTGTTCCAGGACTTGTTTACGCATCACACTTTCAGAAATCGTCTTATCTGCTCTAATTGCCATGATTCATGAATTTACAACACAGCTGTGCTCCACAATTTTCATCCAAATGTAATCCTTCACTTTGCAAATAAATAACTAGTGACTGTTTATAGCTGCAATTTCTAAGCACAGCCTTAGAACTTCAGAGCAAATTCATAAAAGCTACAAAAAATTGAGCGTAATAAAAAATGTCACAAATCAAATAATGTATTTTATTACCATCATCATGTACGTATCAAGATATATTATGCCACTGCAAACGCATGCTGCGTAATCTGCTTTACACAGCGCCCTCCATGCAAGTGCCCGACCCCCCCGTGGCACAGTTCGTGGGCTCCCCTTGGGCTACGGCAGGTTTATCCGCACAAACCAAGTCTCAGTAGAATGCCACAGATGCTCTACAGAGAACTCCGGGGACTTGCAGCAAATTTCTTCCTATGTGGACTGCGCTTTTCAGCCAACTATGCTTATATATTTCTCATTAAACAGGTTAGATGGTTTTGTAAATGCTGCTTTTAAACGTATGGTATTAAGATTTATCGTTAAGGCAGCAAGTGAAAATATAAGAACAAATAATAATAACAGGAACTGGGACCTTACTGTGACAGAGTGCATTGATATTTTTATGCTAGCTAGCAACAGTCTCATTTAACTATAGTTATGTAGTACGAGGAATGTGTTCGCTTATTCATGACACACCAGCATAAAATAAAAATGAATATGTTGATTTCAGAAATTCCATAAATCAAAAATTAGTTCAGGAAAAAGATATGAAACCGAAACATATTTCTGAACAAAAAACCTGAACTCTGTGAATCCGTAATGAATCCCAGACACTTCTGCTTTGTATTTTCTACTGGAAACTCTTGAAGGATGCTAAAGGAAAGCACCAGTGTGCTTGAGAATGTAATTCCTCAAGAAGCTACGTCCTACTCTCAACTGCCATCAGGAACCACCTTTGGGGCTGGGGGCAGCAACGTGAACTGCAACTGATTTTTTTACTTGAGTCTAAACTAATTTGATTAATTATAATAAAGGACAGAAACATTGTTAAAAATGGGTTTGATTTAAAGAAGAATTCCTAGCTCGTTGTACCTGGTGTACCTTTCAAAAGCAGAATACACAAGAGAAAAAGACATTAAGGGCAAAATGCCGAAATCACAAGCTTACAAGTAATACGAATCTTTCCTCCATGTCAGCGTGAAAAAGCTAGCACTGACATGGAAAGAATTGCCTACCATTTTTTTATTAACTCACCCAAAATGTTCTTAGCATCTTAGAAGTGAAAGTATAATCTGTTTTGTGAGTTTCGGACACGCAAGTGGATTGCTTAGTGAGTTGTGCACAACACACGCAGAACCGATCCTCTCTGGTTCTTTTCACTTATAAGGAAAAATACAACATTTTACTAAAGAAAAAAACCACTTCTCCGCTTCAATTAATTCAGGTATATAGCTGCACGTATGTTCGATTGCTAGGAGGAACGATGCAGGTTTAGGTGTCATGCTACCATTTTAAAGCCCGCGCCAAAGTTGAAACAGCTTTGCCGAGCTCAGAGTAGGGCTCACAGCATTTTCTAGCAACCCGTACACCACCGAGGCTCAGGCCACGTCACACATGTCTTCACAGACTTCAGCATGCCCAAGAGCCTGTGCTCTGCCCCCCACACTAGCAGCAGTGACATTGTTGGCTGTCACATGCCACCCAGGCCGTAAAGAAGGTGGTGAACAGGCCTCCAAGCTTTGAGAATCAGCAACCATTGAACTCGCTACAGTAAACAAGAATGTGAAGCAATGGAGCAGATAAGCACGGGGCATTTTGCCCCCGGAGAGAAGATGAACTATTCCAAGGGGTGCACCTCAGGCCTCTCCNTAAAGAAGGTGGTGAACAGGCCTCCAAGCTTTGAGAATCAGCAACCATTGAACTCGCTACAGTAAACAAGAATGTGAAGCAATGGAGCAGATAAGCACGGGGCATTTTGCCCCCGGAGAGAAGATGAACTATTCCAAGGGGTGTACCTCAGGCCTCTCCCTCTCCTGGTGTATTTCACTCCTATGAAATGGTACTTCGACCTAATTTACTAACACAGAGTTTTCATGTATAATTTCAGTCACATATGCATTCAGAAACTATTGTTTCCTGGGTAAATACGTTTAGGGGACCCTGGAGGATGCTTTCAACGAGCAAGTTCAACGAGATTTGCAATGATATACCTCTAACTCAGGAATTGCCTCTGAAGACTGAACAGTAAGTCAGCTTCTTCAGAGAACTCTGCGTTAGAAGTCTAAACAAAGACGCTTCAGAAGCGTGGTCTGTCTGTCTTGGTTTGGGGCAGTCCTCAGCAGTTTCTGCCATCAACACGTGGTTAACATTCAAGAATAATATGATATTAGAAAAGGCAGGAGTTATCATCGGATCTGTGTTTCTCTGAAGATCTGCTGCTTTGTCTCCCTTTGCTTCTCTGAACTGCACTGAGCAGAACAGACGAGATGTTTTATTTCCTTCTTCAAGGCCACTGCTACAAAACCCCTCAGCAAACTTTTGGCATTGGCCTCTGTAGAGCCTTGTGCACAGCGAGAGAACGAAGAAACAGTTCCTCTGCTGCCGCGGAGAGCCATGAACAGCTGCTCTTCTGGCATTTCTGCCTTCATTACAAGGCTTCAAATTGGATCAGAACGCATTCGCTAGTCATTTTTGAAGCCTTGTTGCCAATTCCTTACGTCTTTTCAGAACACATGGTCTGAAACAGCTACTGGAGAGCGAGCGGTGATATTCTTGGATTCGTTGTAATCAGATTTCTTTCTTTCTGATTCTTCTATTGATTGGAACTATCATGCGCGCAGATTAAAACAGCAGACTTCCCCTTCTGCAGCCATCGTTTTATGTTTTTCTCTATTAAGGAGTGATTTATTTGTGTTTATGTTGCGCTCACTGTGGCATATGGTCCCTACAAATATTGTCACTTAGAAAGGGGCAAACTGCAACTGACCTGCTCAAACAGCTGTCTTTGTTTTAAAATGCGCTCTGTAAATATTTTTAATTTCATACTTCTCTACAAGAGAAAATGTTTATGTGACTGTATCCACCTTGGTTTATTTACAACCGAACAAATGAAACAAACATGCTCTGCTGCCTTATGCAGAACAGCTTTTTAAAACATGCGTGATTTCTTCCTGCAATAATTCAGTTCGAAAAAGAGATTTTAAGGAAAAGTGAAAACCCCCGTAACGTTAACGTTACTCCGACCAGCAGATTCAGAAACGGCTTTACTGTTGTTCCACAGCAGAGCCCATCCCGCCCGGAGCTCAATCTTCCTTGGCTCACCCTCTCCTCGTACCGGCAAGTCAGGAACAAACTATC
>VZSC01012811.1:0-20794 GCA_013398225.1 Steatornis caripensis | reverse complement strand
GGCAGCCGGCTGAGGCGGGGGAGAGGTGCGAGGAGAGCTGCGCCTGGCTCGAACCCAGCCTTACCGGGAATTTCAGCCTTACCTATGCATTTCAGCAACTCGGCCCAAAATGGCTGAGCAGCCGCGGCCTGGGGTCTGTTGGCAAAAGCTTAACGCTGAAGGGAAAAGCCACGTTTTCTGTTTGCCTCGCGGTGACGCAGACCCGCATGGACATGGTGGCACGGCCGTGAGCGCCAGCAGCTCTGGGGGAACCGTGGCAGAAGGCTAAGGGTGGCTGGGAGCAGAGCGCGGCCAAGGCTCCCTGAGGAGCCCACCTTGTGCTGCTCGAGTGTGTCACAGGCCCCCATCCACTCGTCCCAGCAAGACCAGCTCTGCTCCCGTAGCGGGAGTTAAACCCATGTACGCTATTGAACCATGTAAATCCCTCCTCCTCCCGTTAGTCTGTGGCTGACTACACGTTAACAGAAACAGTTCCAGACGTCGGGGAANCTCGTCCCAGCAAGACCAGCTCTGCTCCCGTAGCAGGAGTTAAACCCATGTACGCTATTGAACCATGTAAATCCCTCCTCCTCCTATTAGTCTGTGGCTGACTACACGTTTACAGAAACAGTTCCAGACGTCGTGGAAAAAACATACGAAGAAACAAGGAATTAGTGAAAGATAGGGATTAATGAAAAACGTAATCTCTGTTTGCTTTGAATAATGGCAGTCTGGCCTCCAATAGCTCAGAAATTTTGCTGTAGGCAACAGCTGTACTGTGTATGGAGGAGAGATTTAAAGAAAAGACTGAGTTAGCTGAAGTCACCTTTTCGCACAGAGCGTGCATTGTGGAATAAACCACCAAAGAGTTAAGCGTGGGACCCACTGTACCTTGGAAAGGGGCACCTAAGTGACGAAGACATGAAGCTCTGACCTGCTAAGCCATCCCCAAATTGCAACGTTGGTCTTCTGCTTGGTGGTGTGAACTTAGTGGAAGAAGGGTACGGTACAGGTTATCCCATTGCAAGGTATTGCGGAATTAGAAGGATGAATGATTAAGGCTGTGGAAAGGTGCACATCTCAGCAGAGAGTGAAAAAAAAAATGTTCGCCTAAGAAAATAAAGACAGGGAGTTTAAAAGTAAGTGTCTAGAAATAGTAGAGCAGAACAGTAGAAAAAGAACTTTCATTCTCCTGGTCTTACTGCATAAAACCCAAGGAAACAGTATTATAATTTAGCAAATTAAAAACAGATTGAAGGGGATACTTTTTCACACAACATGACTGTATGGTAGAGTTCGCTACCAAAGAACATAGCTGGGTCCAGGAAGCAACAGTCAATGGAAGATGGCACGCTTGACGGAGAACCGAAATGTTAGCGTACTGTTCACTGTTACGAACTTTTGAGAGGTTATTTTGTTTTAAAGCCAGAAACTGGGATTTAAACATTTTCCAGAAGTCTAAATGAGATCTACCTCTCAAGGAAGAATTGTCACATCCGCATGGATAAGATAATTTGCTGCCTTCTTGACCAGCATCAAGCACTGGACTCAACAGACGTCAGTTCCAGTCGGGCACAATCTGGAACTGTGAAACCACGGGCTTCACCACCACCCGGCAGTGGTGTTGGTGGCTGCAGGAGAGAGATCCCATCTCCCGGTACTGAGCTGCATGCTTTTTAAGCATGCCCATTTACTGAGGCTTCCTCTGTAAACAAGAAGAAAAGAAAGATGAAAACTAGAGGAGTTTCATGTCTTCAGAGTCAAAAGCTCTCAAGACTGATGATTAGAATGCCTATTTTCAAAAAGCCGTAAGTGTAAAGTCTGATAGATGAGCTAATGCACACACATCAAACAGACCCCTCTGAACCTTTGAGTGGTATGAAATATGGAAGTGCTTTACTGTCATTTAAACAGCCGACGGCCACGTTTGTGTTAGCAAATACAAAGCATACGGGGTTACGGATGTTCAAAATGGGAGACTGTCAGGGTGGAAGATGGGGGTGCACGGAGCATAATGTCCGTCTAGGGAGGACTGACACAGAGGAGGAGAAAAATCAGGAAAATTGTATGAGAGAAGGGAAAAACAATTCCCTGGTATTTTATCTGCTTTTCTAGGATTTACTTACGCCCCTGACCTCTTCCTCATCCTGCCCCACCCTGATTCTTCCTCATCCCTTTACCATCTTGGGTCAGTTGCTTTTATACCGCCTCACTCTCCAGCTTCGTTTCTTTCTCACTGACAGTGCTCTGCCCCAGTTTTTGAAGTGGGTGAGCTGAACAGAAAGGTGAGTACTGGCCCTCCGCAGCTGGCAGCGTTAAGAGCAGGGTCACTGCACACCCCTAACTCAGAGCAAGGTCCCGACTCACCAGTCTCCTACGGGTGTGACTCTGCTTTCTCTGCATGGCACGCAGAGCCAATTCTGAATGACAGGGCGAGAGTTAAAGAGAAATCCTTGCCACGAGGATGATCAAGGTGTACATTTTGCTGTGTAACAAGCCTCAAGATTGCCCTTGAGGTGTAGATCTGTTCACTGATATTTCTAGTAATTTTCAGCAGCTCAGGAAAGATCTGGCTTTTGCAGGTGCCAGTTTGCCCAAGCACTTCTAAAACAAAAACCGCGGAAAAATACCAGCATGTAGCAAATAACCCTTATGTGCAATGATGATTTCTAGGTGCTATCTGTAAAGAGAATTGTCCTTCTCAAAAGCCACGCTTAAGCAGTGTCAGATACCAGCCTGATGGGCAAGATGGTCCGTTAGAAAGACGGTGCTTTAAAGGTTCAACGATGGATACATGAAACAGATGGAAAGCAGCAATGCAGATGCAAACCTAGCTCATCCGCTGCCAAACATGTCTCACTGAGTACCATCTTGCTCTATATACAGTATGCTACCTTTCCAATTATTCCTATTTCGTCCTCTGTGTAAAACAAGTGTCCTACTAATGCATTTTTTGATTGAGATGATGAATAATACAACACAACTGTATCTAACAGTTGAAAACACCTGCGTTTGCAACTGAAAGCCTTCTAGCAATCTGGGTAGAGAGCAAGACATCAAAGCAGCAGGACTCTGTTGAAAGGGAGTTGGGAGAACTAAGCAAGCAGTAAAATAAGAAACTGATGTAAGCTCTTTCCTAAATATACAGATTAATAACTTTTAATAAAAGTCAAATTTTGCCATGATGGGGGAATTAACTTCTTATCATTTAGCCCATTAAAATAACCAAGTCGTAAATGTATATACCAATTTGAAAATGTGCACAGAATATCGTTTATAGGGAGGTTTTTATCTGTCTAAATTCCTACTGTTCCTCTTTCTAGAGCCACTGTTGCTTCTTGCACCAGTGAGCACGGCGCTGTTCACAGCTTGTGTGCTACCGATAGAAAGGCCTGCGTGTTGTGTGGCTTAGAAGGTTCCCTACACCTCATAGCTGCTATAGTACGCTCGGGATGCGTATGGAATTAAATTCCTGTCTCATTTGCCTTTTTAGCTGACCTGAAAGAAGGCTGATTTTAGAAAAAGGAAAAGTATAGTCATGAACGTCATAGATTTTCTTATTACCCTGGTTTTATACTGCTTTATATCATCTTCGTAATTCAATAAAATGGTGCATTCACATTAGAAATTATAAACACATGCCTCACTCACAGTTCCTAACCCGTTCATAAGACGTCCGAGAGACTAATTCAATCTGTGCTTGTTAGGGCTTTTAAAAGGGCAAAAGCTGATGGGTTGTTGTCTCTGGATCAGCTCAAGCACAGTGCAGAAAACACTTCTATCTGGCATTTTAAATCTCGTAATAGCGCAAACAGGACAGATTTGGCGTAAACGTGTAAGGGTTCTGGGTTTTCCTTTATTGTCTTGGACATTTCTAATTTTAAGCTCCAAATGACAAGGAATAGGGATGTACTTGTGCTGGCAGAACTGCAGAAGTGGTTGTGATTCAATTTTTCCATTCCAATATATCAAGCTATCGTATTTGAAGTAAAACCTTGCCAAATAAAACTTAATTGCATTCATGACAAACCTAGAGCTCCTAACGAAGTTCATGAACTTTTCTGTATAAAGCTCAGTGCAGTTGTGAGCGTATCTAGGATATTTTGTTTGTTTGTTTGTTTAAAAATCAAACTGTGCAACTAACCAGGACCAGATGCAAAAGCTGAAGTTTTATATAATGAGCCGAAATTCGGCAAGTTCAGTGGATTTCTTCCCAAGCAGTGAGTCCTGGCATGTGTTGAAACAAATGCAGAATAAGCTCCAGGGATGATAATAAGGGCATTAAAACTTTCACAAATCAAAAAGAAGAAAATGCTCACAAAAAGCAAATAAAATCAAAGCCCTGGACGGTAATTTTAGCCATAAACACTTCAGTCATACCAAAAACATGACAGACATAATTCTGCTCATTGTTGTGGGCGTTAGATGAGGCTTATGCCAAGTTCACTGTCCTTGTGCCTTGAACAGAAAGAAGCGCAGGTTAAATCTTGTTTCCCTAGTAAGAAAAATAAAGACATTATTTTTGATAACCCGGTTTCAACTATAGCAGGAAAATTTTGTGGTAGGGATGAACAATTTGGAGAGAGAACTCTGGGAAGGAGACAAATTGGAATATGAAAAATTTATTGCAGCCTTTACACGGCTCATCCTCTCCATCTCTCCGTGAAAGCTCACTTTTCCTTACTGTGCTTAATCTATTCTCATTCCAATAAGTACATTTCTGCTTCTTTATTGTGAGGCTGTGAAGCGTAAATACTGATCCGTAACACACTGAAATAAAATCTATTCTGCAATAACCAAAAAGAGTTCCCTTGGCACCCAGAGTGATTTTTCACTTCAGTCACTTCAGTTTGAGCCTGCCTAGCTCCACTGAGATCCTGCCTAATAACAGTTTTTTGACAATTAGTATCAAGCTGACACCTACATCTGCATATTCCTATAAAATAAGTAAGTATGAGAAAATGTTAACTTTTGAGGACTGAAAGTTCTGGAGCTCACTTTGCCAGCGCTAGAAATCAAACCTTATACACCACTGTCCTGGTGTTTGCCACTGGCAGCCTGCTTTCAACACCTGCTAAATAAGCTTTTCGTTCGGTCTGATAGCAGCTCCTGCAACAACACTTACTGTCTCTCTCAAAATCTTGTGCTGGATATATCCAATGCTCTGATTCTCCAGTGTAAGTAATAAACCCTGTTGCTAAGGTGAAAACAAAGTCTCTTGCACAGAGACAGACTAACCTATGTGAGTGCTGTACATAAAGTCACTGAAACTTGAGTAAGAAACTAGTATCATCATAATTAGAGCTCCCGTCGCCTTTGGAATTGCTGTCCCGTTGCATACTCATGTAAATCTAGTGGGACGGCTAGAACCAGATTCTGCTATATATTGCCTTCAGACTCCTCTTTTTACTGCCCTCTAACATTATTCCTACACCCTGATACCTAAAACGATTGTTTGTGAAGGATGAATTTTCCTGTGATAGTGCTTAAATACAAAATTGGATAATCCTATCCCATTTCAGCATAATATTTCACATAGGTTTTGCTTTTAAAGGTTTCTTTTCCCTTTGAAGGTTATTATTAAACCAAATTTTACACAGTAATTTTGCTCTCATCTTTTCCACTGATGCTTTTTGAACTTTTCTGCACCATTCACCCTATTTAGATGTCACTGAAGGCAGTTAGAATACCAAATCAAAAAGACGTATTTTCAAAAAAGACTGCCCTGCCCCCCACACTGCGCAAAGTACATGTCTCTCGTGTAAGACGGGCCCAAATTTATTGTAAACCAAAATCCCACTTTGCTGCCCATCAAAATTATAGGTCACTTTTTGCTTGTTTTCCCCTTCTGAAAAACAAGGGTAGTTTTCAGTTCTGGCTCCATTTTTTTTTCACAGAGTCACAACCTGGATGGCAACAGAAGGCGCCTCCGGAGAGCGTCGTGTCCAGCCCCTCTGTCTAGAGCCACGGCAACTAGAGCAGGTTTCTCAGGACTTTGTTCGGGCAAGTTTTGACTAGCTCCAAGAATGGAGACTCTGCAACTTCTCTGGGCAGCCTGTGCTGCTGTTTGACCAGCCTCACAGTCAAAAGGTGCTGTCTTAGGTCTAAATGGAATTTCCTGTATTTCAATTTGTGCGTGTTACTCGTTTTGTTTCCCTGAGCTGAGACGCTTCATTTTGCACTCGACCAGCAAGAGGGGAATAGATTGTATCTCCCTCTGTCCTCATGGCAAGTCCAGAGGACCCCGCGGTGTTCCTTCAGGACAAAACCAGGCTCTTCCGACTCGGGCTGCGAGAGCCACGCTGAAATTCTTGTAAGCTGTTAGCAAACGGTAGCATGTCTTAGTCTGCTGAAAGGATAAACCCCAAACTGTTTCTTCATATTAAATAGCCTTTCCTTTGCAGCATGGTGAATAGGCAACTGTACTTAATGCTGCGAAACCTCAGGATAAATCTGAAGCTAAGTCTGTCCTTCGTAACTGTTCTGTAAAACCATGCATAGGCATTACTTCCAGTTAATGTAAATAATAAAAAAAATCCCATTGAAATTATAGATCTAAAACTGTCTATCCCAGCTGAGGGTATAGTTTTAAATGTTCATGCTTAGCTATTGGGGAGCTAAACAAAAACCCAAACAAAATCCTGCCTAATCTGAGAGATGTTTCCAACCCATGGATGTTTCAAACTCGGACATGGCTTATCTGCCCTTAAAAGCCATTAACTTCTCGTGACAATGAGCCAGACAATTGAAATGCTCCCAGCAGAACTTGCAAGTAGAACCGGAAATACTTTGTGATAGGTGTTCATTCGGAACAACACGATAACGACCTTCTCATTTTATACCCTCTAGATTACATCTTCCGTCAAACGTGATTACTCAAAGAAGTCAGTTTATTTAGGAAAAAAATGAGCCACAGGTTTTGAAAGGATTAATGTTCCATTACACTTTAGCACAGAGGTGCAATCAAATTCAAAAGAGGTTGAATGCACTGTATCAGGAAAAAAATATTTGAATAGTTCTGTCTGGAGTCAAAGTGGCTAGAAAAATAGGAAACTAGCTTTAGAGTAACTGAGCATTTTTATAACTAGAAAGCATCCTACAGTCTTCAAAGTCTTCAGATGATATTTAAGATTAAACAGTATCAAGTTATTCTTTTCATTTGCTTGCTTTAAAATAGTCTAACTAGTAAAACTTTGCAAAAGGAGGAGGAATAAGTATTTACATATTGCTTTCCTGCTCTCCATCCAGTACAATGGGTTAAATATACTTAAGCTTGCAATGGAAACACCTGATTTTCATTCAGAATTGATGCAACTTTTTAGCTTGGCTTACTGCAGTCATCTGCACTTCTGACCAACATATGACACTATTTGTAAAATGNATAAGTATTTACATATTGCTTTCCTGCTCTCCATCCAGTACAATGGGTTAAATATACTTAAGCTTGCAATGGAAACACCTGATTTTCATTCAGAATTGATGCAACTTTTTAGCTTGGCTTACTGCAGTCATCTGCACTTCTGACCAACATATGACACTATTCGTAAAATGACTGCTTTATATCATCTTTGTAATTCAATAAAATGGTGCATTCACATTAGAAATTATAAACTGAGGCAAGAGCTAGGTTATTTCGTTTGCCTACAGCTATACAGAACACCTCTGGATAAGCTAGGAATTGATCGGTTGATCTTTGCTGAAACATCCGTCTACAGCGCATACTGATGTGCCAAGCGCATCCAAGTCCTCTGTATTTGCCGTACAAGGATAAGACAAGAATGCAGTGCTTACTCAGTGTTTCCCTGAATTACAATCTAATGCAACAGATAATAATTTCAAATATAGAGATACACTAAAGTAACTTAAGCAGCTGGGTGAGAATTTCTGTGTGCAAGAGCTATTAATGTTACTGATTTTACCGCAGCATTTTTTCACTTTTCCTCAGTAGATGGCAGAAGCTGTGGCCAAATAGTTCAACGGAAGCTAAATGTGAGACACTGTGTTCAATAACCTGCTCCAGAGACTTTTTTTTGTTACGTTTTAGCATATTCTTATAAAATGTTTTAGTTCACTGCTTACCAGGTTCTCAGTGATTTGGCTGTCAGAGGCTGACAGGTACGTGCTGGGCAGCTCCCAGCTTCCACCGGAGAGCGCCAGGGCAGTTTCTTTAGGACTGGGGAAGTGGTGGCTCCCCACATGGGCACCCCTGCCTACAGCTGGGGGTCTCCATGGATTCTCCATGGGATCTCCATGGGGTCATCACGCAGCCCCCGTGCAGCCCAGCGCCCACCTCCAGCACACCGTCCCACCCCTGCACCCACTTGCAGAGCCCCGCCAGGCACTCCAGGTGGTCCTGTCTGTGCGCTGAAAGGCAACACCTGGCGGGTCTGGCACGGAGCGGGCGAGGTCCCACCACCTCAGAGGGGAGGGCGCCTGCAACAATTTTCATCCAGAGGGGAAGAACCCACTGCTGAATTATTAACAGTTCTCCTGCAAGAACCGCATCAGCTGCATCTGGCAGACCATGAGCACCTGGCAGACCATGAGCACATTTTCTGCATTAATGTCCTCAGTGGTTTGAGCAGAGTCTGCTCACCAGCCAGTACAAATCAAAGCGGTTTGGTTTGTTATTTTTCTGTAAAAAAAGTTGGAGGAACTATTGTTTGCAAAATACATTTCCTGGCAGCCAGACAGGAAGATAAGCTTTTAAAATTTCCCTTCTAGAGGTAAAATGATAAGTATTTAAGCACCAATTAATTACTAAGCAAAGCATACACTCATACCTTCAAAGAGCACTGTAAAGAAAACACAAAGGATGCATTAAAATAAGACTTCCACTTTAAAAAATTAAATTCTTCAAAGAGACTTTTCTTGCGTGGCAGAAGGTAAGGTGAAGCAGCATTCCTTACGTAATTTTGGAATAAGAATTAAAGCCAAAGGAAAATAAATCAAATTGTTTACATCTCTGGAGTAAATATTGTATAAGAATTATATGGATACAAAATTATCTGAGCCTGTGCAGATTTCCATCCAGGGAGATGACTGTATGGATTCTATCTCCTTTTTCTTCATTTTGCTTTGCATAAACCAATCTTCTTTTTTGGCCTCTCAGACCCTTTTCAGACAACATCTAACTTTCTCCTAAATGACTGTAGGTAGGTATATCTGGATGTTATTCCCTCTAATATCCAACTCGGGAATTGCTACTTTGACTCCTTGGGATTTCTTCACACCTCCTTATCAATGACACTTCCATGCCCTTCTTCTAAGCCAAATCCTGCTGCACCTTCCTTGCACTGACACCACGTTTTCCCCTCTATCCTTCCAGATGTATGGTCAAGCTGGGTTCACGTGCCTGGTTCGTTCATGTGCCAAACACAGTTATTCAGGTCTGGATCATAACATTGATGGTAACCACGTCGGTCAAGCCCCGCTTCAGGACCGGCAAGTTATAAAGACAAACTGACCGAGAGGAGGGATAATTCCAGATTCACACAAAATGTATTCTATGACTAAATCAAAAGGAGACTGTGAGATCAACATAATATTCCTTCAGTGAATATGCAGATACAGTACATGCTGTGGAGAATGTGAAACCAGGCAGATGATCTGAATCGGTAGAAGATACGATGCATTCACTTAAAAAAGATAAATATTTTTGTGAAAGCTTAGTCACAGGCCTGGATTTAGTGAGAGGTCTGAGGAGACGAAAAAAGTAAAGGGCATGAGACAACTGAGGATGTCAGTCTGTTACTGCCCGCCTTCCTTGCTGGTGCCACCCATCGTTCCCATTCCTGCATGAACCATGCGGCAATGTTTCAGTTTACTTTCCTTCCTTTCGCAGCTCTGTCTCCTTTTCTTGAATTTAAAGAATCTATTAAGATTCTTCAGGAAAGATGGAGGTTCAGGTCCCTTCAGGAAGGGATTTTTACTGTCTCTGCAGTATCGCCCCACCTGCCCCTGGACAGCACAGTTAATCTCTGAGGGTCAGCACACTTCGACTGGAAGATAAGCACGAAAGAAACACGAGACACAGAACAAGTAGAAAAGAGCTGAAGGGAAGAGGGTATTACAAAATGGGAATGGAGATTAAAAAAAAAACCCAACCCTAGATTTTCTGCATTTACTAAAAGTCTGTTCCAAACCCACTGACAGCCCTTTTCCCAGAGAATACCAGTGTGTTTAGATATGTTCTCTATATGTATAACATACATGCTTGCTGTAGCCCTAGCAGCCATAATGAAGCAATTGCGTGTGCTGGGTATTTGGCACAGATTTTTTGCTCCTATAGCTACTGTGTGACTGCTCGCTCTCACAGAGTCCTACAACGCCCTTGAGAATCCTCTCTGCAAAAAGCACTGCCTCTTCCTCAGAAACTGCCGAGCAGTTCCCTCATTCTGACATTTGCTATTTATTGATCCTTGTCTACACTGTCTTCCCTTACATTACGAAGGTGGCAATGTAACAGCCTGTTTACAACCAGTGCTGTGTTGTACTGTAGCATGAGAGAGTTGTGTGGAGACACGCTGACTCTAAGACCTAGAGAAATTCCCTTCTGTGCCTCTCGGCGTGTTTTCCAATGTAACTCGCAAGCAGACCCAGTTAACGGTAAGACCCTTCCTTTATACAGAAATGTCAACGCAAAACCAAGACTCAGTGAAGGAAATTAAGGAGAAATAGAAAAAAACCCCGGCCAATCCAGAAAACGTTGAAAAAGTTCACTAAGGGGTAATAGGCAAATTGAAAACATACGTATAAAAAGTAAACCCAGAGAACAGAAGGCTCGGGTCTAGAAGACAGAGTTGGAGTTAGTAGACTAAATACAGTCAGAGAAATTCCCCACAAATGTCCATATATCAGCAGACTGGGAAAAAAAACCAAACAACCAACCCTACGACAATGAAAAGCTTCCCGAAATACCACATGTTGTAATAGGATAGTGGAGTAAGTCGGTCAGTTAGAGGTGAGTCGCAGATGAAATACGCAAAGGTGTGCAGCACCTGAAGTGGTACAGAAGGAGATGGTGGGTATTGATACTTTTTTCTATTTGCCAACTTCTTACCGCTTGATGGCAATGAATTTTGTTGCACAAAAGATGCCAGCCACACAGTAAATCACCAACACTCCAAAGGAAACAAACTATGTATTTTTCTAATTGGCAGTTTCGACTTCAAATCATCTTTTAAAAACAAAACGGTCCGTAGAAAAATATGTTGTGGTGCTAACTTCTACCGAAAGTACCCAGCTTCACAGAGATTCTGGGAGATTATGCGCTTCCCTGCTTTTTGCCCTAGATGTCAAATGCTAGTTGAAGGGTTTTTGCTTTTCCCTTGACTACTCACTTTGTGCGCAGACACTTCAACAGACCTAAATGTGTTATTACATTGGGATAAGATATTGTAGGGCAGCCTGTGGCTCAGATGCAAATTATCTTCTGGAAGGAAATAATTGGCAATAAATAGACATTTCCAGAAGCTCATTGGAATTGTTGGAAGTATTTATGCATGTTTATTCTATGGCCAGCCTAGTATGAGTAAGGTAGGGATTCTGTGAGGAGGAAAACACAATTATACTAGCCAGCCTCAAGATGTATTATACCCCACTCTCCTAATGTCAGTAAGTGCCAGCATTCCTTGATACTATTTTTAATTATCTGCAATTGAACCTGACTCTGGATATTTAGAGAAAATTGTTCATTAATTCAAATATTTGAAAGCATGAGTGAATATAATTTCCTTTAGAATGAAACCTTTGATTTAACTGTAAATCAGAGAATACTGGAAAATATTTAGGTTTTCATACTGGCATCCTGCTTAACAACTTCACTGTCCACCGGAGAGGCTTTGGGGCGGCAGTAAAGCAGAGGATGCCTCTGTGCATATTGCCCCTACCCTGAGATAAGTCTACTTTCCTCCTTCAGTACAGCAGCTGTAAAAAATACCAAGTACTGTGAGTAGTCCTGCCTGCTTACACGACACAGGCACACATTGACCAAACATAAAACGGAGTCTCTGGGCTCTTTTAACACCTACCAATCGATGATTTGTGTCACGGCATATAAATTATTTTCATTCCCCACTGACATGAAATGAATTCTAAGCAGGTACAAACGGAGATGCGCCTCTGTCCCAACTGCAATCTCAAGAGCAGAGTTGATGAAATGTATTTATCTTGAAAAATGTCGGGTTTTCAGCATCACAAATTTATTTCCAGAGATGCTTGAGTTACATTTCCTGTCTTGTGATCAGCCGCATCCCTGAAGCAATCTATCACACCTTTATTTAAAGGAAAATATTCATGAACACAGGTAGTGTTATGAACACCTGTAGCCCCTGAAGAACAAAAGAACTCTGGGCATCAAAGCGAAGCATCAAAAGAGGCGGCAAACTGGGAAACTGCAATTTAACAAAAGCACATGAGATTGAATTTCAGCTGAATGAGATTCTCAGTTCGGGGCCTGATTACCTGGTTTTGAACAAGTCACTTCACCCTTAGGTCTCCCTTTCCTTATGCGATGTTTACAGTGTAAACACGAAAGGCAGTCAAAGTGTGATGCAGGACAGCCCCCAGATGTATTTGTCTGCCCTAGCAGTGCCATTCTCTGGATAAGGAGCTCTGTCAAAAAACCAAAAAGCAAACGTGGAAAAAAAAATCTAAATCAGTTTACACCAAGTTGAATTTGTAAGCCATCATTATTTAAGTAAGTTAAAACCTGTAGGGTCTTTAAGAAGGACATGTCATCGAAGTGCCTACTGAGCACTCAGTCTTGAGGTACTAAACGTACTGTTACCCCTCACAGGCATGTTTCTCACTTAACAAGCCAGGCCTCACAGGCATGAGGAATTTCTCTCACTGCCTCATAATAAGCATCTTCAGCAGGTAAATTTAAGAAAACCGAGCACGGAGGTCTGATCCAAAGTTTTATGCCTTGAAGGAGAGTCAGTTAAATCAACTTACAACAGACTGTGTACTCTGAGGTGGAAGAATGAAACTTACTTCATTAAACCAAAGGGAATGTCGTGGGTTTAATCATAGCCCCAAAGAACAGCCAGGCTGCTCACTGCTGTGTAGTTTACCAGCACCAGAAACACTAGAGTTCAGAGATTATTCCCGAATACATCCAGTTGGAAGCGGCAACCTCTGTTAAGAAGCCTTGCAAAATTCCAGCAGCAGCCACTGAGCACCTTGGATTGAAGACAAGCTAGGGCTTAGACTGCCTCCATACTTCATTTCGGTGACATATATGCTGAAAATTCCTCCAGGTGAAAGACTAATGCATGCAATCCTCCATAGCAGTGCATATAAATTACAGGTTACGTGCCTCAAAATAATACAGAACACAAACACGGAGCTGTAACTTCTACAGAGCTGAAAATGTGTTTTACTGACAACACTTCTGATAATCTGTAACTTTGCTAGCTCATCTCAAAAGAAGAACAATCCCCTCCTGTGCCATTACATAAAGGCACATGGCAGCTATGTGGCTTCTCAATTCCTTACCTTTCTCCAGAAGAAAGACTGGTGCTTTAGCCCAATCTCTGCCACGAGTAAAAGGTGTCCTTAACAGTAACAAAAATGGAAGGTGCAGAGGGAACAAAACCTTTCCTTTACGAAATGTTTCCTACCCCAATTGTCTTAGGGTACCTGAAGGAAAAGACCTGCCAGTCTTAACGTATGAGGAGCTGTCTTGCCTGGACAGTTGGCTGGCTGAGTGCCCTCCTTATTGCAACATACCTGTCATTGGCCAAGACATCGTCAAAAATCTGGAGCTATAGAGGGGCAAGGACTAAATGAACTCTTGCAAATTGTATTTGCATCATCACATGACAATTCCAGACGGCTACCATCCAACCTCCATCACCCTGTCATCCAGAGCTAATGCCGTGTACTTTCATTCAGCCCATTCTCATCTTACATTGAATACTGATTTTTTTCTACAAAGTGTTTCCCCATCGTACAGGCACAGGGAAAGAGAAAGAGTGGACTGACTTTTGTGCAAGCAAGAGATGTTCCAGTGCAAGATCATCATTTATTTATTGGTTTAAGTCTGAATAGCTTCATCTGAACTAATATCTCTCCTAAGTTCATTCTCTGTGTGATTTACTCTGGCAGACAAATTAGTAAGTGTAAAGAGATGGATAGAGCCGCCAAAATATTTTCCATTTCAGTTCCGAGGGAGTATAGCTGGTGCATGGTAGCAAAACACTGAATAAGAGAACAAAAGTTCAAAGCTAAATAATTGAAAACTTGGTTGGGTAAAATAATCTCTTTTGCTAACCAACCCTGCATAAGTGTTTTATGAAAAATACAGAGCCAGGCTCAGTTCCTGGATAAAACCTATAATTATTTTATAAAGACATATAGTAATTGAGGATGATTCAGAGATAGCTGAAGAAACAGCAGCTGTATCAATCTTCTGGGAAACAGTTCACAGAACTACATTTTTAAAGACTCCTCAAGGGCAACTGCTAGCTGTAGTCCATCTGTTCATAAAAATCAAAATGAGAACAAAAATCAATTATTATTTAAATTTAAATCAGATTTCAAGCCCAAAGCTTTTAAATGTCTTTGTCCAAGATTGCTGTCATGCAGGCTTTTGGTTTAAGACCTATATGACCTATTTGAAAGGATGGCTGGCAGATCACACCATTACGTGTTCACGTCTCTCCTTTAGGCCAAATTTGTGAACTTTACTGATTTTTTTTCCCCCTTTTACTCGCAGTCAAAATAGTATTCTAAGCTTCAGTTCCCATAGGCCAGCCAGCACCGCAGCCCACAGCCCATTTTTCTCCAGACCCCTCGGGGAAGGTAGTTGGCTGCCCCAGCCCTCTGCCAAGGCAGGATCCTGCCCCCCCAGGGAGGCCAAGTGATGGCTGCAGCTCTGTCCCCCCACATTTCAGAAGCAGAGTGCCCTGAAAATCAAGTTCCGCATTCCTAGCTCAGATCAACGAACCGTGGGAACAAGTTGGATGAAAAGATAATGACAGAAGTGAAACAGAGGTCATATCAAATATCATTTTGCAAATGAGCAGATTGGTTCAATGTCTCTCAGACCGTAAGACGCTGCGTATAGGTATTAGAAGGAAACAGAACTCATAAAGACAAATTGGTGGGTATTCTCACATGCAAGGGATGCAACTTGGGAATTAACAGAATTGAATTTGCTCTGGCAGCATAACCACCAGATTACATTTTTGCTGCAATGCTAAGAGCTAATACCATAGCAAGACCTCTTCAGTGTTTTTAATTGCATTAGGAATGCAAGGTCAGGTACTTGTCCTTTTGTAAGATCGACTTCGTGTTATTAATCTGCAGAGAAAACTCCGCATTTTTATGGGTTTGTTAACGTTGTCTACGTTGCTTGAAATACATACTGCAAACCCTGTGGAACCAAGGAAAATATTGTACGTAATACTAAGAACTGCAAATCAAACTCCAAATTTCCAAACGAACGAGCAGAACTTCACTGAGTTGGAATGAGTGATGAAGATTTATGTCAGCTGAAAGCTTGGTCCATTATTTCTGTAGTACTACGTAAATCATCACAGAACATGCCAGATGCAGTATTAACAATGAGCTGCTAAAACTTAACCAGGGTCCCCCTCAAATCTTGCTGCTTCAATCAGTGCTGTATATGACACTTCTGGAATAAACCGCTCTTTCATTCCAAATCCATCAAATTTTACGTTTTGCCTCTCCTTGAAGTGATAGAATTTTGGCTGGGACAAGCTTCACCGTCGGGTCTTTGCTGGTCCTGGGCTAGGGTTCACTTTGAGAGTACAGCCTTCCTCCACTTCTGAAGATGCCTGAAACTTGCGTGAGAGTCAGGTAATCTGATGGGCAAGCAAGTTCCCTTTCACTGAGCCTGGAGCATGAACAAGCTGCCACTAGATGAGGATGAAGGGGAAATCCAGAATAATGAAGAAGGTACCTCCCAGAACCAGCTTCCTTACCCTTCGCCCTCCAGGCAGCGAGGAGAAGGGTGTGCAGAGAGTGCGAGAAGGGCGCTTTCGATGCTTCAGCAAGACAGTAGCTCTGCCTGCAGCACTGCTAAATAAAGGAAGGACAACTATCAGTGCAGGAAGAAACACAGCATCTGCTTTTGCAAGGAGTCGCTGTTTAAGCAGGCACCAACCATCTTAGGAAATAAAAAAAAAAAACCCAACACCAAAAAAAACCCCCCACTAACTGGTTCTTAACGCTTTGAAGTAGAACTGCAGCACATCCTCTCAGACACAGCAAATTTCTGTCCTTCTCCCACCGCTCTCTATGAATTCAGACAAGGCACTTGGAGGGTGTGTGGTGAAGCTGTCCTTTGGGACGGACCTGCAACCTTCCCTGCATTTATATGAAGGCATGTGGGGGAAGCAAGAGAGTATTTAGCCTTCCCTCCAGGCTCGTGAGGCAGAAGCCCATCCCGTCTCACTGCTGTGCTTAGCCACAGCCTTTCCTTTCGGCCTGCAGATGGCTGAACGGACTATCACACCCAAGTGGTTACCTTTTTCAGAGGAGCTTGAGAGGCCCAGTGAGAATGGCACCTGCACTGAGGATCCTATGCATCCAGAAATCATGCAGCGCTTCTCCAATGCTGCAGAACTGGCTTTAAAAAAATCATACTGTTCCCAAATAAACGGAGGCTATTTTGAGCTGCCTCTTGGATTTTAGCTTTAGGATTCTGTTTTCCGCATTTTCTCTACAATGGGGAGTGCTGGTAGTATTTCCCTGTAAATGGATAGGCTTAAGAAATCGCAAGCGCTGAGATGTTAGGCTGCATCTCATGAGAGTCTTGCAGTGCTGCAAGAGCAGGCAGTAATGTTGAGCGGACATATAAGAAGTCCAGCTGATTTCAGTGGAAGCATTCATCTTGCAGCAGTGACTGTGCGCACAGGTCACCATGAAATAGTGCACATTATAGCTGTACGCATGCAGCATTAGTATATTAATTCTATTGCAGACGAGAGTACTAATACGGTCTGAGTCACATAGTGATCACTAAATAATTAACTTTTACCACCAATATACTTTTGATTAATCATTTTTTCCGTAACAATTGAAAGTGGACCAGACCACAAACCATCAGTATAGCAACTTTTCGCAGTCTTTGCATTTTCTTGTGAGATGAACTAGATAAATTAACTAGTCTTTTCTCAGCTAAAGTTTTCATCATTCGGATGAATAAGTGTCATTTAGATCAGCAACATCCTCCATTCTAATAGTTTATGTGAAAAAGAAAAATGAAATGAAAACATTTTCTCAAGGTACCTGGCGCTTGAGCTGAAAGATGCCGACTCAACAGCACTTTCATAGATGAGAATTTCCCCAAAGAATTGGAGGAAAATAGGGGACAGGGAAGGAAAAAACCCCACATCATAGGGCCAAATCCTGTCCCACAATAAAGCTGTTCTAGGAAAATGTTAGTGATGATGTGCTGATACAGGAGCACCTCGCGACTGTCAGAATGGCGTTACCTCAGATTCACAGCAGTGCCAGCACCTGAGGGTGGTTTAGCACGCTGCCTCCAATCTGGAGGCTAAGCCACCTATTCAGACCTAGTCACGTGTGGCCCATTTGATAAAAGGCTGCTTTCGCTGTCCACTCCAGGGTCCCCAAGTTGTGCAAAGCTACACCAAAGGCTGGACAAGCCCAGAAAACCTCAGGCTGCTTGTTGCAAGGTGTTAGACTTACGCTGCAATAGACAAGCAGATCCTGTAGCAACTATACCTATGCCCTCCCAAATTTATGTGCTGTCTTTCTCCTCCAGCACGAAATGGAAATTTCACAAGTTACTCAGAGAAACAAAGCTTCTCCTAAGAACTGTCTCCTTAGAGGACAACAGCATTGCTGGAAATTGTTGCTTGTGTGACTTGACCCACAAAGAACCCAAATGGTTGCAGATGGAGCAGACTTTGCAATTTCATTTGATTTCTCTGACAAGTTTGTAAGAGAAATATTAATAGCACACTAATGGTAGCAATTACTATAATGAATGTAACAGCTGGTACCAGCAGCTGAGCATACGTTTTGGTTTTATACTTTCCATGTACGGCGTGAGGTGGCTCTGAGCAGTTGCAATCACTGTCTCTCACTTTTCCTCTCTGATGATTCTATTTTCAGCAAGTCTGTGCTTGTGGCAAAAAGATGGAGAGTGCTTCTGTAAATATGTCGCCTCTCGGGAGGTTACTCGTTTTCAAAGTATGGCCAGTCTCTCAATCTACTCCGGTTCTCTTGATGAATATGGTTTCACCACCAAAGCAAGTATCTTTCAGTTGTGCATCAAGCAGTTTGTTCCTCCTCTTCCTAAAGAGAAAATTGAGTGGAGGGTCTCCCGCAGTTGAACTATGAAGCAAGAAACAGTTCCACCCACTTGGAAAAATTTGCAAGCAAAATGCATGTCTGGGCTTCCAAGATCGCCACCCACCTGCTCCGCTTCTGAACAGACCCCGTGAGAGTAAATAAAACAGAAATGTGGCACAGACGCTAAGAAAGGGCAGAAGGGAACTACGAAAATTGTTCTGGCCCGTCTTCACTCAGATTAAAGCCAGGATTTTAATTAGGAGTGAACTAGGGTCCTGCTCTGCAGGTCATGGGCATCCAGCAGCCATTAGGCTGATGGGTTTTAGTCAAACCTACACGACGATGCCAGCCTCCCTAAAGGCAAATCAGTTCAGGGCTTTACCTCCAAATTCCCAAAGGCTGCCAAAATTTGGCATCCAGCATTCCTGTGTTAAACTTGGACTTCAAGCCTATTCCAGTGCTTTACTGCATTCATATGCTTTTCTTGCTAACACAGTCTCTAGCTACTGGGGAGCCTGAGGCACTTCCAAGCTTCAGCGAAAGCCTGCAGGAACTGAACGGAATGCAAGAAACAAAGGAGGCGTGAAAGGCAGCGGGCACTTCTGGTATTCACTTTACATGGTGTGAAACCTTAAAAGGCTACAACGACCATGCCTGTCACCCGTTCATCTACTGAACATTCAAGGATAATATTCATTGAGTCAGAATTCTTTCCTGCCCTATCTGAGATAATAAATGTCAGGTTCCTCTTTAAACCAGGCCTCAGACTGTTGCCCAATCAACCAACCAAAATACTGCAGAAGTATTTTGTTTCTTCTGAAGAGCTGCATGTTCTAAAATTACCTCAAATCTTTCTCAGAACAATATGATTCCAGAATTCACCAAGTTCCCAGGCTAACATCTGCATCTATTATCACATTTGGACTTTGCCTCTTGGAAACTCGAGTCAGGGTTCACTCTCGTGGCCCCATGTTCTAAACCAACAGTGCTGGTTACCCCATACTATTGTCCTGACAGACTAGTCCAGATTACACTGCCATTATGAAATGTAACGGCTGCATTTTTAAAACTCCTCTCTGTCAAATGCTTAGGGTGCGCACAAAACACGAGTTTTACACTTAAACCTTATGTGCATTCGGCAGGACATGATACATCAACCCTCAATGTCAAAAGATGGAAAAGAGATTGTAAGACAGAGAGTAAACAGAATAGACCAAGAACGCTGTTGAAGGGAAGTTAATTTCCTAGAAGCAACAGAAGACAAAATAGTTTTTCCATCGTAAAATACAGCTTTAGGGTCTTTACTGTTCTGACGTTGCTGGAATGCAAATCTCAAAGTACAAGGCTCAGATAAAACCACAGACAAGTAGCAGATCTGTTAAGGTCTGCAAAAAACAACGGGACAACTTAAAGGCAATCTGTCAGCGTAATAGCAAAACAGGCACAGTTGCTGACTTCAGGGAGGAAGCAGGCAGCTGCATTTTGAACAAATGAGAAGCTCTGGAGAAGAATTGCTGGCAGCGGTGTTGGAAGGACATTACAACAATAAAATCCTGTGGTCAGAAGGGCAAGCGTTGCAGATACAGGTGAGTCATAGACGGTTTCAGGACACAGGTTTTTGAACCTCACGACCGTAAGATACACCTACAACGTGGCCTCACGTGTCTCTCTGTGGCAAACACATCATCAAAGAGAGAGACATCCTCAGATGACTTAGCCGCCACCGTATCATTTTCAGTCACCTTTGTCTGGCTTGCTTCATTGCCAACAAACCCTCTCAACGAAAAGCAAAGCAGAAGTCCTGTTTCTGCTCAAATCGATGAGTGCCAGCTTGAGGAGAATATAGCCCTAGAAAGTGAAGGCTAAATGACACCACTGATATAAAGTCTCTTTTGTTTAATGTTGTTTTCTTTAAAGACGTGAAAGAAAGACTATGTTCTTATTCAGATTCTAGAATATCATCCGGAAGTGTTGTGGTAGTGTGACCCCATTTCAAAACTGCGGTACAAGCTGTACCACAACCGTAGGTATTCTGGTAAGTCTTACATCTTTGACAAAGTATGACAAGCGAGATCAATAAGCACACACTGAATTGTAACAGATCAAAAAATGCACTTGACGTTAAAAAATTTTATAAGCTTCAAGATGATCCTGCACAGCCTTTTCTATGGTGTATTTTAAAAGTACCAGCCATAACACAAACACCTACATCATGGGCAACTGTCTCATCGCGTTGTTACAGGCTTTTGCTATTCATTTAATGCTGAAAAGGAGGTGGCTCACCATCCAGATGATATGTCATCCTTTTTTTCCCTTTCATTTTTTTTACTGCATTATCTGCACAACAGCGGTGCCACAGCCTAGTGGAAAGCCACCGTACCATGCATCAGGACACCTGGATTATTCTCTTGGCTCAGCCACTGGCTGACACTGACCTTGAGGAAGTTTTTAATCCTTATGTTGTCCATTTTGTTCATTCAGTACAAGGTTGGTCGCTGCTGCTATTAATGCGATGCCCAGC
>VZSC01012810.1:111469-126327 GCA_013398225.1 Steatornis caripensis | reverse complement strand
TGTTGTTGTTACAGCATCTTATTTATTGGCAGTACTCAGTTGCAAATGCACTGTGTAACATCAGAGTTAGAATTTTCTAAGCATATGCAATCATCGTGAGCATGACTAGAACATACCCTGTTCAGTGGCACAGGCCTTTCACGTTCAGTGACCAATAAGGTAGCAAATTTTTTGACAGTCATGTTCTGTACTTGGACATATGTTCTGCAGTATTCATACGGAGACTNCATCAGAGTTAGAATTTTCTAAGCATATGCAATCATCGTGAGCATGACTAGAACATACCCTGTTCAGTGGCACAGGCCTTTCACGTTCAGTGACCAATAAGGTAGCAAATTTTTTGACAGTCATGTTCTGTACTTGGACATATGTTCTGCAGTATTCATACGGAGACTATTTTTTTCTTTTTTGTCCTGCTCTCCATACTACTCATTACCACTTTTATTACAAGGTTCTACTATATTTGATTCCTGCACACCAAGGGCCTTCATGAAAGTAGTAACTGTATTGGCTGTTGTCAAGTGGAGCAGCCTGCTCCATGCAAAAAAAGTTCTTTGCTAACTATGTAGGACACTTTGACCCTTGGGAGTTGAAGATAAATGAACTGAAGTCTTAGTTTCTGGTATGCAGGCCATAGAGTTCAGTGGGGCTGCTACGGACTCACTGTCCTTCAGGACTTTACAAATCTTCAAAAGCTGCTAATTTTCAAAGAGCAGTTGCATCTTGGATCGTTTGACTGAGGCAGGACTGGAATGGCACTGGATGTGTTTTGTCTTGTATTCGTGTACAGCACAGGGAGAAGCTTGGGTCTTGAAAGCACATCTGTGGGTAGTGCAAAGAGATGAATATCTAAGTCAAGGTTGCAGGGTGCGTGTTCATCTGTTTTACAAACGTGCACATAAATGGGAACTATAAATCTGCTAGCGTGGTCAACAGTAAGTAACCTGTTATTGTAAGCAAAAAAAAAGGAAAAAAGAAAAGAAATATTTGTGAAATGTGCTGTTTCCTGATAAATTTTATTTGTGCTATAAAACCAACCATTCAATAGTAATATATTCCCTTCGTACCAACTATGTTCCCCAGACATAATAACTAGTAAATAACTTAGACTTTCTAACGTCTCATTCTTCTATAAAGGATGTTCTGTCCATGCTCCTCTTGGTAGTGAAACAGTTCTCATTTTTCACTGATTCCACACATGCAGATTATCAATATTGTACTAGTTATGTTTTTTCTAATATTCTCATTTGAAAGTAGAATGTTCATCTTAATTATGAATATCTTTACTTTTGAAATCCACTGCATCTTGTTTCTTTATTTTTATTAGTCCTCAGTAGTCAAATTTGAAAAATACAGCTTATTTTAATATTAGTTCATTTCTGTAAAGTTTTTTTTTTACTATTATGTTGTTTTTTGTTCCCTTAGGTATGCTGCTTCAGTAAAAGATGGCTCCCAGTATTTTGTTCTTCTCATTATTACAGATGGAGTTATTTCCGATATGGCTCAGACAAAAGAATCGATAGTGAATGTAAGTTTTGCTGAAAGTGTTGAAATTTAAAAGAATTATGTTTCTAGGAATTAATATTTTAGGAAATAAACTAAATCAGTTAATATTTCAGGCACTAAATTTGTTCCATAAATTAACCGTCATTTCCAAACAGCAGAAGTTTATTATGCATTGTGCTGGTTTTGGCTGGGATAGGGTTAATCTTCTTTACAGTAGCTATTATGGGGCTGTGTTTTGGATTTGTGCTGGAAACAGTGTAGATAACACAGGGATGTTTTAGTTATTGCTGAGCAGTGCTTGCACAGAGCCAAGACCTTTTCTGCTCCTCACCCCTCTCCACCAGCGAGGAGGCTGGGGGTGCGCAAGAGGCTGAGAGGGGACAGAGCTGGGACAGCTGAGCCCAGCTGACCACAGAGATATCCCGTACCGTGTAACATCATGCTCAGCATATAAAGCTGGGGGAAGCGGGAAGCGGGGGACATTCAGAGTTAATGGCGTTTGTTTTCCCAAGTAGCCGTTACGGAGCCCTGCTTTCCTGGGGATGGCTGGACACCTGCCTGCCCATGGGAAGCAGTGAATTAATTCCGTGTTTGCTTTGCTTGCACGCACTGCTTTTGCTTTACCTATTTAACTGTTTTATCTCAACCCACGAGTTTTCTCACTTTTACTCTTCCAATTCTCTCCCCCATGCCACTGAGGGGGAGTGAGTGAGCAGCTGTGTGGGGCTGAATTGCTGACTGGGGTTAAACCGTGACATGCGTGAGGACAAAAAGAAACCAAAAGTTGAATCTCAGCTTAATTCAATAGTGTTCTGTGGGAAATGATACTCTTTTCTGTAACGCTGTGTGTTCATATGGTTTTCCTCATCTGATTCTTGCCACCTCCTTCCTCATGCACATCCTGCCATGCAGTTTTTCTAGCAATTGCAGACAGCTTTGGTACCTGTCTACCTTTTTAAAAAATGCCCCAAACTTTCTCATCCCAAATGGCAAGCATACCAGGCATCTGATTTCCTTCTAAATAGTCCCCTGAAATTTAAAAAATTCTTAATTGTTTCTCCATTTCTGCATTATTGTCAATATTTTTGTCTTCAGAACTCCTGTGCTTATAAGTAATATTCTGTATTATGAATAGGTTCCATTTTTCTTTTACCCCTGGGAAATGTCAGATGAAACCCCAGTGGGCAACTCAGCCCCACACAGCTGCTCATTCGCTTTCCCGCAGTGGGATGGGGTTGAGAATTGGAAGAGTAGAAGTGAGAAAATTCGTGGGTTGAGATAAAGACAGTTTAACAGGTAAAGCAAAAGCCATGCGCGCAAACACAAATCCAAAACATAGCCCCATACCAACTATTATGAAGAAAATTAACTCTACCCCAGCCAAAACCAGCTCAAATACACAGAAACAGCTTCCAGACAGAGTTTGAAAAGATCTATACTAATAGTTTTGAACTGTTGGATCTAGTTGGATCTAGTTACTCATGAAGTGATGGGTGAAAAGCTTACATTAAAATAATTAAGCATCACGTCAAAATGAGTCGTGTAGAATTAGGTGGCATATTTTTGAAGGCGCACTTTTACTGCCTCCTGTAGAGATTCAGTACTGTTCCAGTTTGTAGGCTGCATATGAAAATATTACTGAAATGTTCTGTCTTTAACTGGAGAGCAAGATGCCCTCAAGTTCTAGCCAGCAGCACATAGACAGAGTCTGCTTGTTGATAAGGACTCTGACAGCCCACCTGGTAAGTTTTCACTCCCAAAGCAACAACTGTGTTTGAAGCTACCACTTTACTTCCTCTCCTCTTCCAGCTTCCAGTATTAAAATAGAATAAACTGAGGAGATAAACAAGATTTTAGCTTGGAAGCTCATCCTTTAGACTAGCCTAGAAGTTTGGAACATAGCTTCTTTTAGGTGACAAAAAGGCACTGTTGAGAAAGAAGAGCAGCCCTTGATTTAACTCACCCCCCAATCTGAAGTCTTGTAAGAGACCAGAAAGTCCACTTGGCTGATATTTTGTAAGAGTAAGTAATTTGCCGCTAAGGCATACAGAAAAACCTTGTTTCCAGTTATAGTTAATTTCTAGCACTAATAGCTGTTAGGCTGCAACTATCTGAAAATACAGCAGATGTGTTGTTAGCTTGGAATGAGTGAAAGTTTGGGAATATTTGCTGTCTTTTTATGAAGATGCATTCATTTTTCAGTGTACTTCTTGAAGTGTGAGCTCAGTATACCATGACAGAAATAATTAAATGCTATTCAATAGCAATTTTTTCACTATCCAAAATAATAAAGAGGGCACTGATGTTCAGTGCAACTTGATATGTATAAAACTCAGGAAGAGTATATTTAATTTTTTAACACTAATTGTGCTTTTAGCCATCTTTCTCATTACAGCATACATGTCAGATGCATTCTGTTTTACCAAACTTTTTAAAGGTTATGCTGTCATTCCAGAAATGCCTGCGCTTAAGTTTATATGCAAAAGTCTAACTCTTTGACTTTGTGCTGTCCCTGCCACTTACTGTTTCATATGCATTGTATCACATAATACCATGTCTGTGTGAGTATCTCTCTTTAGATGATGTTTTCTTTACAATCAAGCAAT
This sequence comes from Steatornis caripensis, assembly GCA_013398225.1. Taxonomy (NCBI): domain Eukaryota; kingdom Metazoa; phylum Chordata; class Aves; order Caprimulgiformes; family Steatornithidae; genus Steatornis; species Steatornis caripensis. Next base: position 122,215 of record VZSC01012810.1, on the reverse strand, counting down.
AAGATTCTAGAAAACATCTGAAAAACAGGTGATGTTCTGTTCAAAGAAATGCCTTCATGTCTGGAAAATAGTCTATTATGCAGTGCACTGTAATTCAGTTACAGTCACATTGTATTTATAGCCCTTGATCACAGAACCACAGACTGGCTGATGTTGGAAGGGACCTCTGGATGTCATCTTGTCCAGCCTGCCTGCTTGAGCAGGGCCACCTCGAGCTGTTTGCCTGGGACCATGGCCAGCTTTTACTGTTATCTTTAGTAGCATAATAGTATTTAACAAGAGATTATTAATTTTTTTTTCACTCTGCTACAAAATTTTACCTGGAAGATTGACTATGTAGTAACATGAATGTTACTGTATGACTGTGACATAGTGTGTGGTATATAGCATCTAATGAATGTATAGTGGTGCAGAACATTAAATAGTAGTTTCTAGAATGGCATATTTTCATCGTTTGAAATAGCATGTTTACAGTAATTAACTGTAAATCTGTTTAAAGAAAGTTTATTTTATATGTAGTTTTATGACAGATGAAGAATGGGAAATGGTGATGATGTATCTAAAATGAGAATATCTTTTATGTGAGGCAGAAAAACATTTCTTATATTCTAAAAGAAAAATATAACAGTATGTTCTAAAACCACTTGACTTCAGACTTCAGTGAAGCAGAGTTTAATTTAGCAGAAAGTGTGCATCCATGATTTTTGGCCAGTGTATACTCCTGTTTAAAATGACTGTAGACATTTCACAGTTCATGAGAATATCTCTATAAGGAACAGTTGTCGACCCTGACATTTGGTACATGGGGTTTTTTCAGTTGTTCCCCTCCTCAACAGAGGCAGTTTCAGATTATTTCTGTGAACTAGCAGATATCTGGTGCTACTATCAGAGCAGGAGAATGCAATATTTATGGTACTGTATTTGTAATTTTAAAGGTTTTACAGAGAGTTTATTCATGAAAAGCCAGATATCATCTTTGCCTTGTTTCGTTGACTTTAAAAGATTAAATAAAATTTAAAATCTTACCATAGCGCTAGTTCAGTATCTTGGTTACTTTGTGACATGGATGACTGACTTGAATAAAATTTCATTCAGAAATATAAGATATATATTGCTCAAATAGGTGATTTTTTTCTCTTGAGAAAAAATGGCATAAGATCTGTGTAAAAAACAATGTCACATAGATCCAAGCAGCCATGTAATATCAAGAATCAGCAAAGTAAATTTAAATAAATGTCAAACTGTAATTCGGTACGTATTTGCAATTATTGTCAGTTTACAAAAGTTTCTAAGATAAATTTATCATCTTAGTTGTCATATTAGTATTAAATCCTAGCATAGTTTGTTGTGATTAATTATGACCCTATATGATTCAAAGACTTTATAAGGAAAAAAATAAATTAAAATAATCATTTGCCATTCTATCTGCATCCAAGATGTTTTGTACCACGTAAGCAGACAGTTTGCATCACTCAGCTTTTTAGGTGGAAAAAAAATTGTTCTTTAAAACATAGATTCTGTGTGGTTTTAGTTCAGATTTTCCACAGATCTCACATATTATTGGCAAAGGTTATGTAATGCATTAAACCTGTTTTTCTTCTTCTTTTGAAGGCTTCAAAGCTTCCAATGTCAATAATTATAGTGGGGGTTGGACCAGCAGAGTTTGATGGTAAGTGTTTTAGTGTTTTTCCTAGAATTTTTTATAGTTGTTTACATTTTAGTAATATGTGGCTTTTCAAACAAATATTGTTCTTTAAAAGAGCATAATATGGAACCAAGCAGTAAGCACTGTTGACATTTCCAGCTGGATTGATTGATAACTCAGTATGATTACAAGCTACCATGTGGAGCTGTGTAGCCCCTCAGGCTCTCTGTTCAAGTAACAGAACCATATGGGGGCTTAGCATTTACAGAGCTCCAGAAGACAAGTGGGGGAAAAAAGGCCACAGTAAAGTAGGTGTACTTAAGTAATGCTGAGTTTCTCCAACACAGGTATTTAGTGGTCTTGCGAAGTGTCAGTTGACTAGAAATATTGATCGTCTGTTCTTACTGCAGTAATAAAACACTAAGGAAAATAAATACATTAGAGGGGATGATCTGGATTAAACTGCATTTCACTAGATAACAGGAGTGAGCCTTACTGTGTAGCAGCATTGAGAGAATATTACAGCAGGAGAGAAATTAGCATGATTATTTACATATTCTTTCATGTAATGTTCCGGAACACCATTCTCTGTTGCAATAACTAAGCTGGTTCTGTTACTTGGACTAATTTTTTAATGCCATCGTGTAGATCGTGGCACTGTGAAGTGTAGACATTCCCTATATATCTGTTCCTCAAAATCCTACATCCTTTCTTTTTAATTCTATGTACTACTTTTGTACATGAAATATACTTAGACTACCAGAGATGTATGATGTAAGTAGTCACTAATGACTGTACTTGATAATTCTTGTACAAATATTCTAAGAATATGAAAACAAGTGGAAAAAATAACACAAGAAAAATAATTTATTGGGGGTTGACGTTCTTATGCTTTTTGGCAAGTGCTGTATCAGTGATAATTTTAAATATCTTATTCCTTGTCTGGAGATAGTCTGGGTGGATACTTGCACTTCAGGTGATTGTATGCCACAAGCAATGAGAAAAGACAGTTCATCTTCATAGATGCATAAGAGGGAAATTGTCAAACTTCATTTTTCCCTCTGATAATTCCAGCTTTAGTCGTACTTTTCTCTTACCCCTCCTTTGCCTTTTCCCTTTCTGCCTGTTTCTCCAATCCTTGGGTTTGCCCAGGCTCCGCTTAACTCAGCCAGGACATGTAGATTCTGTCTTCTTTTTACTTTTGCACGTTGTCTTTCCAGGGTTCTTGTGGTGTCATCACTATCATAGAATCATTTTTATTTAAAAGAAAAGACCTTTAAGATCATCAACTCCAACCGTTAACCTAGCACTGCAAGTCCACCACTAAACCATGTCCCTGAGTACCATGTCTACACGTCTTTTAAATACCTCTAGGGATGGTGACTCAACCACTTCCCTGGGCAGCCTGCTCCAGTGCATGACAACCCTTTCGGTGAAGACATTTTTCCTAATATCCAATCTAAACCTCTCCTGGTGCAACTTGAGGTCGTTTCCTCTCATCCTATTGCTTGTTACTTGGGAGAAGAGAGTGATGCCCCCATTCAGGTAGTTGTAGAGAGTGATAAGGTCTTCCCTCAGCCTCCTTTCTCCAGGCTAAACAGCCCCAATTGCCTCAACTGCTCCTCACAAGACTTGTGCTCCAGACCCTTCACCAGCTTCGTTGCCCTTCTTTGGACACACTCCAGCACCTCAGTGTCTTTCTTGTAGTGAGGGGTCCAAAACTGAACACGGTATTCAAGGTGTGCCCTCATCAGTGCCAAGTACAGGGGGACAATCCCTTCCGCAGTCCTGCTGGCCACGCTCTTTCTGATACAATCCAGGATGCTGTCGGCCGCCTTGGCCACCTGGGCACACTGCTGGCTCATATTCAGCCAGCTGTTGACCAACACCCCGGGCAGCTTTCCAGCTACTCTTCCCCAAGCCTGTAGCATTGGAATGGGGTTGTTGTGACCCAGGTACAGGACCCGGCACTGAGGCTTGTTGAACCTCATACAGTTGGCCTCAGCCCATCGATCCAGCCTGTCCAGATCCCTCTGCAGAGACTTCCTATCCTCAAGCAGATCAGTACTCCCACCCAACTTGGTATCATCTGCAAACTTATTGAGAGTGCACTCGATCCTCTCATCCAGTACTGAGCCCTGGGGAACACCACTTGTAACCGTCCGCCAACTGGATTTAACTCCATTCACCACAACTCTGGGCCTGGCCATCCAGCCAGATTTTTATCCAGCCAAGCGTACACGCAGCCAAGCCATTAGCAGCCAGTTTCTCTAGGAGAATACTGTGGGAAATGGTGTCAAAGGCTTTACTACATTTTAGGCAGACAACATCCACAGCCCTTCCCTCATCCACTAAGCAGGTAACCTTGTCATAGAAGGACATCAGGTTCCTCAAGCAGGACTTGCCTTTCATAAACCCATGCTGACTGTGCCTGATCACCTGGTCGTCCTGTACATGCTGCGTGATGGTACTTTGAGGTGATCTGCTCCATAGCCTTCCCCAGCACTGAGGTCACACTGCCAAGCCTGTAGTTCCCTGGATCCTCCTTCCAGCCCTTTTTGTAGATGGATGTCACATTTGCCAGCCTCCAGTCAACTGTGACCTTCCTGGTGAGCCAGGACTGCTGATAAATGCCAGAAAGTGGCTTGGTGAGCACTTCTGCCAGCTCCCTCAGTACCCTTGAGTGGATCCCGTCCGGCCCCATAGACTTGTGTGTGTCTAAGTGATGTAGCAGGTCGTTAACCATTTCGCCTTGGATTATGGGGGCTTCATTCTGCTCCCCGTCCCTGACTTCCAGCTCAGGAGGCTGGGTACTCGGAGAACAAGTGGTCTTACTACTAAAGACTGAAACAAAGAAGGCATTACGTACCTCAGCCTTTTCCTCATCCTTTGTCACTATGTTTCCTCCTGCATCCAGTAAAGCATGGAGATTCTCCTTAGCCCTCCCTTTCTTCCTCATGTATTTACAAAAACATTTTTAATTGTCTTTTATGGCAGTAGCCAGATTAAGTTCTAGTTGGGCTTTGGCCCTTCTAATTTTCTCACTGCATAGCCTCATGACATCTTTGTAGTTCCCCTGAGATGCCTGTCCCTTCTGCCAACGGCCATAAACTCTCCTTTTTTTCCTGAGTTCCAGCCAGAGCTCTCAGTTCAGCCAGGCTGGTCGTCATCTCCGCTGGCTTGTCTTTTGGCGCACGGGGACAGCCCGCTCCTGTGCCTTTAAGATTTCCTTCTTCAGAGTGTCCAGCCTTCCTGGACTCCTTTGCGCTTCAGGACTGCCTCCTAAGGGACTCTGTCAACCAGGCTCCTAAACAGGCCGAAGTCTGCCCTCCGAAAGTCCTTACTTTTCTGAGAATCGAAAACTCAATCATTTCATGATTGCTATTTTATGATCACTATACCCAAGACAGCCTCAAACCATCACATCACCCACAAGTCCTTCTCTGTTCATGAGCAACAGGTCCAATGAAGTGCTTTGCCTAGTTGTCTCACTCGCCAGCTGTGTCAGCTGTATCGCTTTTCTTAAGGCAGGATTCTATTTGTACTGCAGGATACAGTTTCTGTGGTTGGACCCACACTCCATGAGTATACTGCCTCAGTGTAATTCACTTACTAGATGTGTGCCAAATCTACTCCCTCAGTGTCCGAGACAATGCTGAGGGACTGTGCTGTCACTGCCCCCTAGATGTCCTAGCCCTAGGGGTTCTTAAAAGTCTGGACCTCAGATAGATGGCATGTACATTTGGCAAAGCTTTGCATAAGGATGTGAGGATGACTTTTAACAGTTCAGATCAGGGGTCTGTTTTGCCCAGTATTCTATATCTAACATGGCCATAGGTGGTTATCTAGAGAACATTAAGAACAGAATAAGCAAATATGCTACTTCCCTGAATACTGTTTTTAGATTTGAATTTCCTGAGCAGGATGTACTTTATGTCTGTTTTGGAAATTTTGAGCGGATGTCTGCTTCAAATACTTGTTCAGTCTCCTGGTTTGAACACATGCACATTTTTTGCATCAACAGCGTCACCTGGCAGTGTGCTCTACAGACCTACTAATTTTTTCTTTGAACAAACACGCTCTTTGGTTTGAACTTTGCTCCTGATAGCATCATTTATACTATCTAGTTCTTGCATTGGAAGAACTAGGTTTTGAAGTGCTAGTTTCCATGAACTCAGCCCAACTTGTTAGCCCCTGAGAAGCTCAGTGATGCAGGGCTTTGATTTTAATAGGGCATGCTGAAAGAAGGTTTGTAGGATTGCAGATCCAACACCTGAGCAATAATCTATGATCCCAAGGGCATCAATTTCAACACTGACCAGAGAGCAGGTATACCTTTCTACCTAGAATGGCATCTGGGTATCTGTACAATTATAGTTTTCCTGGACCCTGTTCAGAAAAATACAAGAAGAGTTACCCAATAAATTTAATATTTTTTTAAGAACTCTTCATTCTTATGCATTGTCATTACTTTTCCAGTATGAATGTGGGTTATTACCTCTTTGTGCTGTATCCTGTGATACCTTCTGTGAGAATAATTGCTGAAGATGAATTTTTCCCTACCTATGAAAGTATAAATATAGCCTTACCAAAACAGATATACTTACTGGTTTGAGAGCTGGAAGGATAAAGACCTTGTCATGGTCTATTTTGTTCTGAAGATGACAATAAAGGCAAAAAGTATATATTGTCAGCATGAAAGAGTGCAAAATAACTACAAAGCATGGTGTATTTTGTGGTGCAAATGATCTTAAAGGTTACCTAAGTAACAGTTGTTGGTTTTGTTGCTCTAAAGTGTAAATTGACTAAAGTTTTTCTCAATAAGATTGCTTTTGTTGTGTAGCTGAACTCATGGATAATTCATATTGGGTTTTTTTTTTAAGCTATGGAAGAACTGGATGGTGATGTAGTGAGGATTTCTTCAAGAGGAAAGTTTGCAGAAAGAGACATTGTGCAGGTGGGAGAGAAAAGTTACTGTAATAGTTAGATTTTACTGATCCTGTTTGTTTTGAATTCTTGTTTTTATCTGTAATCCTGCCTTTCATTTTACCTTAGCACTGACATACTTTTTCTTGGGTGTTCATAACAAGCCAGAAACTCTCTGTGATATGTATAAACTTTTGTGTAACACATAGTAATGGATTTCTGTTCATTAGGAAATGACCCCTATCTGGCAGCACACTGCCATAAAGTCTTAGGGTTATACAGCTGTAGGAGAAGAGTCAGTTGCATCTGTGCTTCAATCTTGCTATGATTCCACAAAGAAAAACTGCAACTTCTGTGAAAGTTGGCGATACCTACTCCTCTAACAAGCGCATTTGAGATGCCTGGGATACCTTCCCTTGCCTCTAGCAGCCAGTCCAGAAGACCATGAGTGTCTCTCAGTTCCTGTGTTGCGTCTGCCACATATGACCATGCAGATGTCTCAGGCTTTAAGGAACCTCAAATGATAGCTGTAACAGGTTGCCCAGAGACGTTGTAGATGCCCCATCCCTGGAAGCATTCAAGGTCGAGTTGGATGGGGCTCTGAGTAACCTGATCTATTGAATATGTCCCTACTTATTGGAGGGAGGTTGGACTAGATGACCTTTAAAAGTCCTTTCCAACACAAACCATTCTGTCATTCTGTGATCTGTGTTTACATGTCTGAACCCAGCCCTAAGGGTGCTACTCTCATCTGCATTCCGTGGATGACTCCATTTTTCTGCCAAACTCCTCTGGTTCTGTTCCTGCTCTCTGCAGTCATTCAGTCTGTCCAGTTGTCATTCATACCTAGGCAACCAGTGGCAGGCTGGTATAGCAGTTTTGCATGCACATACACACCCACCATTATCCACCTTCCCCTCAGAGCTGCAGATTTCTAGAACTCCACATGTTGTTCAAACTATGTACTTCATGCATGCTCCAGGCACCTCGTCTTGCCTCCCGATTATCTGCCCCCTGGATAAACTTCATTTCATTATTATTTTCTTGATCAAATAAATTTAAGTAGCTATGTATTTTTTTTCATGGGATACTACAGTGGAACAAAACAAGGAGAAAGACATTTGATGGCTTAGCACACTAATCCCTGCTTGCTAAAGTATTAAAGACATTGACATTTCAAAAGCAGTAAACTACTGAAACATTGGATCAACCTGATGACTGTAGAAAGAATGTTATCTGTCTAAGTCTTTTATGGAAGGCATATTTTGCTGGAAGTGTCTGAATGCATTTATGAAATAGAATATTTCAGTTGGAAGAGACCTACGATGGTCATCTAGGTCCAACTGCCTGACCACGTCAGGGCTGACCAAAAATTAAAGCATGTTGTTAAAGTCATGGCCTCTTAAACACTGACAGGCATTCTTAGGTTCAGACCTTGCCTTGCATCCGCCATTTCTTCTTCTCCCTTTATTCCTCCTATTTATCAAAATTCGTAGTCTTCACTTATTTTTCCTCTTGCTTATTTTATCTTATTTCTCTCCAAGCCAGGTTGGATTTTTATGTTATTGATGGTTAGTAGAATATATATATATATATATATAAAAAAAGTAACTGAGCTATAGAAATAGCTCATATTGCAGGTGATGTTTTAATAATAATTAAGGTTATATTGCACCTGATGAACTTCGGAATGCGTATACTTGTTTTCATTTATATATGCCAGAACTGTAACTTTTCTGGACCCAAAACTAGTATTTTTGCAAAGCCCTGTGCCGCGTCAGATTTTTTAAAGCTAATTCAGATATACCTGGCATGAATTGCATTTATATTTAAATGCATTTAAATGTACACACCATAATTATACCTAATTTTTCCAAACAGCAGCAACTCCAAAAGCTGCTGGTTTTGCATTCAAAAAGTATAAATGGGTAGAGTTCTTCAAATGTTATAAACAATGTGAAATGTTATAAAAATGTAAAAATGCTGTGCACCAGAAATATTCTAATTTCTGCTGAGAAATAAAAAGTAATATGCAATGAATACCCTTTTGTGTTTCTTTAGAACTCATTGCATAGCAGAAATGTGATAAAACATTTATTTACTATTAACATATTTCAATCAGAACTTTGCCCGAAGCCATATTGAATTACCTGAAGGCACTATGATTTTATGCTCGTTTTCTGTCTAAATACTAACAAATACATTATAGGCTAGCTAAATAAAAAAGGATAATGCCAAACCATTTAGGTTTGGTATGACCTTTATTTTGTATCTAGCAGGATAAAACTGACTTGCTTTTATAAAATTAACTACTCAAATATAAAAAGTTTGTCTTTTTTGCGTTAAGTTAGTTAAAATTAGATAGTGAAATTATGTTAATTTTAACAATCCATGTTGTGAAATATTTAAATTCAATTAGTAAAGGAAAAATTTACCTGTGAACAGTGAGTCACTGTATTAAATTGTATATTTACTACTTGCATATTGACTACTGGCTGCAATTCATGGAAAGATAAGACCTTCATTTTTCCCTCGTTGCTAGTATACATATGGGTTGTAGGGACTCTGTATAATATGTGTACCAATTTTCTGCAATTTATTTTTTATTTTCTGCTCCTTTATTATCCTTTTTCTATTTAAGAAGCTTTAGGAAAATACTTGTAGTAATGTACCTATTGTTTCTCTTGAAAATTTTGTATATTAGCCTTTTAAATTGAACTCTCAATCTATAGAAAAAGCATTTTACATTCCTTTAGTTTCCCTTTGGTTTTTCTTCCATCTTTCATTCAATTCCTCTGCCACCCCCTGCTTCTTCTACATCTTAGCTCTAGGCCTTGCTGTCATTGCCAGGTGTGCTTGTATATCTGGGTGTATACTTATCTGTCCATAATTCCTCCAGCTCCTCAGATATCCTTCGATACTGTGAGGAGAGTGGAAGGAGAACTAATTCAGATCATCTATATTGTATAATTGCATTTCAACAGTTACACTGTTGAGATAGCCTCCCTTTGCTGCAGAACTGTGGTCTGAGTTTTCATGTCTGCAGACTGATGGGTAAGGTGATCTCTTGGGATGGGACACATTTTGGTTTTTAACTCAGACTGCATGTGCTTTTTACGTAAGATGACATTACACTGGAAAATGAATAACCACGTGAGGGGGAAATGGAACACCAAGCTTATGGCTTCCCAGCTGAATGTGTAAACCAGCAGGTTACAGAGATGCTTGTTTTGTTTTGTTGTTATTCTTCTAACTTCATGCTTCTAGGGACAGTCAGATGTATTCTTACAGAAGGGGTTTTTTTCCACTGAGAGTTTTTTTTATTTGTTTCATATATTTAGTAGATTTCTTTTGTTTATTTCTGTCTTTCCTGGAAAACTCTCAGGATCTCAGAAATACAGTGTAGGTTAAACTCTCATTGTAAGTCAGCGTTCCCCTAAATCTTGAAAACTTTAATGCTTTTTAGAAAAATAGAATTTAATCTGTAGCTGTAGTTGCTGTGCATCCAAGAAAGCAAAATTTGTCTGGTTAGTATAATGGGCAACAGAGTCTTCAGATTTTAAAGTTAAGCCAGGAGATGAGAGATCTGTGGGTCTGACTTCTCAATCAGTTCTGTCTGAGTCCTATCTTCAATCCAGTCTTGTCCTGGAGTACACCAGTTCACAATTACATCTTCCCTGTTTTGTGACGGAGGGAAAGGCACCGTTAGACTTGGAATTCCAGCATCACATAGCCTAGCATATCAGTACCAGAAGTAGCTTTGGACATTAAATGCCAGTTCTGAAAAGTCATCCAGCTGTGGCCCTGAGATAGGCTCCAAATTCTGAGCAAGAAGCAGAATTTCAAATCCCTTTGGGATAACCTATTAGCTAGCTTAACCCGCTACATCTCTGCATGCTGTCTGCTGTGAGTAAAAAATCAAGGAGCCTATATTGTTTCTGTTTTCCGTACCAGTAGCACAATCATCTCGTTAATTGTTATGAAGTCCAAGCCAGAGGCTAGGTAGCTAACTTTTTAGGTGTTGCAGATTTGGGTATCACATAACAAGTCCTTTTTTTAATCCAGTCCTTTTTGCTTAGATTGTTTATGCATTTGTTAGTATCATGTATAAAGTGTTCAGGTGGTTCGTAGTTCTGCTAGGTATAATGCAAAACAGTCAAGAATATAAAGTCATC
>VZSC01012810.1:68739-110728 GCA_013398225.1 Steatornis caripensis | reverse complement strand
CTGGCACAGGCTGCCCAGGGAGGTTGTGGAGTCTCCTTCTCTGGAGATATTCAAAACCCGCCTGGACGCGTTCCTGTGCACCCTGCTCTAGGGGCACCTGCTTTAGCAGGGGGGTTGGACTAGATGATCTCTAGAGGTCACTTCCAACCCCTGCCGTTCTGTGATTCTGTGAACTAAATATATCAGTGAAAGCATGACACTGTTTCTATTAGAAGAAGAGTTTTTTAAAATTGAGATACAATGTGTATGTATAAGATACGTACTGTAAAATACAAAATATGTATATGTATATATAAAATGTGTAAGGTAGCATATTCATGTACTCCAACTCTTTAGATAAATCTTTCTTATTTTTATGTTGTAAGACTTATTCTGTGTCTGCATAATGACCTGTGTGACCATCTCTCTTGTTTTGTAGTTCGTGCCATTCCGAGATTACATTGACAGAAGTGGAAACCACGTGTTAAGCATGGCAAGACTTGCCAAAGATGTTTTAGCTGAGATCCCAGAGCAATTCCTGTCCTACATGAGAGTGAGAGGAATAAAGCCATCACCTGCACCACCACCCTATACACCCCCGATTCATGTGTTACAGACTCAGATATGACTACTCCAAAGTGCTCAGCATTTATCACAAGTCAAGAGTCTCTGGATACAGCAGTAGCTTCTGATAATTTTTTGGAGCTAGAAAAATTCTCTTCACATACCAAAATTCTCCTATGGTTGCATGAGCAACTGGAAAGCTTTTAAATGCTAGGAGCAAAGTGTTGATGTTCTCTCTGAGTCTTTTTTTTTTTTTTTTGACAAAAAACCCTACATTTTTGATGTATTTATTGGAGGGGAAAGCACAAAGCAGGATTTCAACTCAGAAGATACTGTCCTCTCTGAATACTGTGTGTATATAAATGTATAGGAATGCTATTACTCTGTATCAATGTTTACATGTTACTATTTTTAAATTTCAGTACTTTTATAACTGTTCTTAAGAATAAAAGTTTGGAATATTGACTCACGTGTCTTCTAGCTTGCAATAGTTTGTCACAAGATTACGAGAGAAGCAATATCTCTTTGAATGTTTGTCCAGACAAATACGAATGAAAGCTAAGAAAAGGACAAATATATACTTGTTTTCCAATACCTGAATTGCTTCAGTCACTGCTCAGTAATCCATTCATCTCACTGTTTGAGAATAAACTCCTAAAATGTGAGTAGCATAATTGCATATGACTTATGATGAACTCCAAACTTTGAGGGGGAGGTATGTGTATTTTTTCAGAGATTCTCCAGTTTCTAAGATTATCTAAGTTTACAGTTTTTTTTAAGTAGTTACTGAAGCAGATTAGAAGAGTTACTTGCTATAAGTAATAAAAGAAAATTGCCTCAAATCAGAACTATCAGAGTATTATAGTTGACTCACTGAGCTCATTAAATCTTACCATGCATTCCTTAAAGCGCTTGAAATTTTGCATCAGAAAAGTCTTTTGGAGCAATTACAGCAGATGTTTTATAATGGACCGTTTAAAATTTAATTTAAAATTTTAATTTTTTTGTCTAGATTGCCTATTCAAAGGGATGCTGGCTCTTAATATTTGGGTTTAGTATTGTCATTTAATCACATTTTCATTCAAGGTGCATGAATGATAATGTTAATTAAGTGGTTTAAAAATTGCACAACCATGTTGCTTTGTGCACAATTTTGTGTACGGAACTACCCAAAAATTTTATTATATGCCTGTTCATATATAATTATGAAATGGTTTTGCATGTACAGTTTTTACAAAATACACAGTTTTGTGAGTTTGTGTCAGATACATTTTATTTAGAACTAATGGCCTTAAATTTCACAAAACTCCTGAAATGATTGTGAATTGCCTTCAGATACTGTTAAAACTGAACATATTAATTTTTTTGTGTCACAGTTGTAACTGTCTCGTAATGTGACTTTTTTCTTTGCATATGACCTGTTTACTACTTGTTTCTTACTACTGTATGTTGTAATGTACAGTATAAAAAGGTGCAGTTTTTTAAGCATGAGAAGTTTTTTGCCAGAAAGCGTATCTTCAATATTAAAGGCATATAACTATGTAAATGCAGAATCTTCCATTTTTAAATATATTTAACTTCCTTTAAATATTTCATGTGGGAAATTACTAAAAAAAAAAGACTATTTTTTTTGTAAAAATAGATCTTGTTTTATTTTTATTTCAAAACAGTTTTTACATAAATATGGACTTTAATTTTGTCACCAAAATCTGTATTTCTTAGTGGATTGATGTTGCATGAATGAAATTTGATACCTGGCAACTACAAATTTTGATGAAAGTGCATCATAAAGAGTAAGTTTAAATCTACTTAACGGTGGTGGTGTTCTCCTTCCATCTTCTGCATTTATTTTTCGTATTTACAGCATTGGCATTTTAGAAAGAACTGAATTAATACGAGCTTTCTGTTGTTTCATTTGGTTAGACACGTCTTGATGCTGACATTTGTATTGGTTTCCGGTGGCCCATGTATTCAACAGGTTTTCATTCTAAGGCCAAAATGACAAACTTCTTTTATTCAGTTTAGAGTGATTTATTATCTCTCATTTAACCAGCACCTTTTATTAATCCAATGATCAGTCTCAAAACTAATGTAGCAACTCGTTGAACAAGTGAAGGAACTTTGAAAGGTAGGTATTACTTAATCAAAATTATTTTTTTTATCCAGCCTAAGTACGAGCCTATTCTATTCTGCACTTTGTTTTTTTTCTATTTGGCATTGGATTCTAAATCTGACGTATTTAATGGAAAGAAATAGGTGTGGACAGGGGACTAAGTACTCTAGTGGGAAAAGGAGACTTTTTCTGGGCTTGTGACATTGCCTCTATGTTTGACAACTTCATTCTGTAATGTGTATGAGAATTGTTATGTAGCCTCAGTCTTTCAAGTATTAGAGATGAGAGTTAATGGTCAGAACTTGAATTTCTCCAAAATATTGTATACAGCCATTTTTACTTCTGGCTTTATTCTTAAGAATAATGGAACACAAAACTCCTATTCCTTCCCAAGAAACGCTAGCTGCCACCAAAACTTGATCATTTTCTATGACTGAAGGGTAGCAGAGTATCTACGTTTAAGAAAGGTAAAATGTGGCATGTCAGGTGACAAATTATTTGCCCCGAAAGGCTTCCCTTGGTGTCCATCTTTGAACAGATGTTTTCGTTGTAATATATGCAGAAAATGCTACTGCAGCGTGCAAACTGTACAAATGTACCTACAAATGAGGAAGGACGCTGTCTCATGGAGGATGTAATTTGAGAGTGTCTGTCTTGGGTTTCATTCTGACTAGTGAGGATTGTTTGCTCATCTGCAAGAGGAAACTGGTTTTATCTTAGTTACAAAATAGAATTTTGCGATTTGGGGCAAAGATGGCAACCTATGCAATAGCATTTACTTGGACTTCAAATCAGCTTACTTCCATACACAGAAAGGTTTGTTACCCAGGGAGGTATCTGAAGGAGCGGAGCAGAGTTCAGGAGAGCAGGTAGTCTATGAAAAGACACATTTTGAAAAGCCAGAAATTCCCACTTAAGTAGGGACAGATGAGATTCACTCCAGAATACTGTATAAAATGGCTTAAGCAGTTAGAATGATAAATGATTATCATCTTTGAGAACTAATAAAAGGACACATAATGACAAATTACGCCAATGCGGCAGGAAACCAAGGAGCGTAGCAAGAGGCTATTACTTTAAACAGAAAAATCAACAAGAACAGAAAGGGAGAATATGTTGCTGTGGATAAATGTAAAAGACAGGAAAGATATTTGTGAAAAAGCACAGAAAAACACAAAATAAATTAAGACTGCTAAAGGCTAGTAAATCCCGTACTAGAAAGGGAAGGAAAGTTGAGTCCATTATTTAACAAAAGAATGAGTGAATAGTGAATCCAGGGAAAAATGAAATGCTCACTGCCTTTTTCCTTCAGGCTTCACAGAGGAGGGATAATAATTGAAATAATAGTCAATTAACAAAAAACCCACACCTAGATTGACATCTACCTATAAAAATTTGTAATTAATAATACGCACTCTTGAAATTCTCTTGAAATTCTCTTGAAATTCTCTTGAAATTCTCTTGAAATTCTCTTGAAAGGCACTATCATGAGCTTCAGGATAAAAGAGAGAAACAGCTGCTTTAGCACGACATCTTAAAAGCAAAGCGGGAGATAACAGACTCATTTAAAGTGTTATGAAATACTAGAAAACTGGTTAGGCTGTTCAGAAAAATGCTATCAGTTGTTCATCATCAAGCTGGAAAGATACAGCAATTGATGTTCCATAGGGACCTGTCTTGCTTTTGGTATTATTCAGTCATTTCTGCTGATTATGCAATATATATAAAAGATGGTTATTAAAATAGTGGATTATATCAACTGGAGATAGTTTAATCACTTTCAAAGACAGGCTTAAAATTGAAATTTGGATTTTATGAATTAGAAAAAATTCCTGAAAGAGGAGCAAATTCAATCAGGGCGAAAAGGTAAGTAACAGAAACGTACTACGCGGTTGCAGTAGTTCCTGGCCATGCAGCAATTCTGCAAAACAGTGTCTGAGGTTATAGTGGATCACAAAATAGACACTGAGGGGAAAGTGTCTGAGTAGAAGTTTTGTGTATCAGCCACCTGAGATGCTTTCGTTGTTCTTAAAATAATAAGGCCTCAGCTAGTGTACCAGGTCCAGTTTTGAGACTTCAGGTAAGATGTGGGTCAACTGGAAGAAGTCACAGAGGACAGCTGGGTCACCGAGGAGTGTTGGAACAAATTGGGCAAACCGTCAGGGAAGGTTTCCGTGGAGTTGGCCTCCCTGCCAGAGGCTGTCTCTAACTCTTTTGGATGACCTTGGTGAACTACCACAGCAAGGGTTGCTGCGTGAGATCAGGATAAGCCCTACTAATGTGAATGTGTGTGAGGAATCAGGTTGATGCCATCACGGCAGAAATATTTTCAGGAAGGACTGACCGTTCACATTGCTAGGTTGTTGTTTCATACTCCTCACATTTTTCATATGAAATGCGCTCTTCCTTTCTTTCAGAATGCTTTATGGCAATAGCGCAAATTTTCTTGTTGGGTTGTAGCGCTTGTAGCGCTCCATGTTGGGTTATTGCTTGTTTGCCACTGAACTGATACGGTATGATTTCAGGTTTTACTTCAAGCCGGCATTGTGCATTTATGTTCATTTGCTATTAGAGTGCGAGTGACTGTCGATGACTGGTATTTTCAAGCTGGCCATCTAAACAAAGGGTATAGAGTACTACATTTCTGAGCGCGTGCCTACGGCCAAACATTTGACAATAATAAATGTCATCATTGGGATTCTTATTTGATGATTTTACTTTGCAAACAATCAAAGGCATCAGAGAGACTGAGTGCTTCTCTAGATATTCCATACTACAGAAGGCGTACAACTGCTGTGAGATACCTGCCCGGCAAGCAGACAGCGTGGTTCCTAGTGACGTGTGTGCCACGGGTGCTGGGACAGCCTTCCCAAGACACGGTGTGCTGTGGCTGTGCACTGAGCAATTCTATCGCTTCTGCATTGGTCTGTTCCAGGGAGAAAAAGTTCCGCCCAGCCTTGAGAGGAACTTGGTTGTCATAATAACTGGGTGGCCTGTGGATCCCGGTGCCACAGGCTGTTATGTAGTTTAGTTTGCTTCAGGGCTGACCATAAAATCAAGGCAGATGACTGCATGTGCAAAGTGATTGGTGCTGAACACTGTGTCTTCAATTGAGTGGGCCGTCAGGGTGCAATCACCAGCCAAAGGGAATCCAGGGGGAAGCAAATTGGCTGGTTTCGGTGAGCACGGGACTACTGCAGCCTGGGGAACTTGTCTGTGGACAAGAAGGGAGTGAGTAAATCCCCTCACAATGTTATTAAAGACTTCCACTGGTACGGGCAGAAAGCCCCACAAAGTACGGGAGTGAGCACGCGGCCTTGATCGATTGTTTTCTGTGGGCAGGGGGGAATAGAAAACATCAGTAGGTTGTCGAACCTGGAGGAAAGGAGGGGAGCCCAGCAGGAGTCTCTCATTGCTGTTTCTGGCAAATATTGTCATTAATGTAATTAACAAAGGGATTAGAGGCTACACTTAAAAAACGGTGACTGTATCAGCTCAGCAAGGTTGCAGGCTGGGAGGCCTGATTAGAATTCAAACACGGTTTTAATTGGAGGGAAGGTCAGGAATCAGTGAGATAAACTGCTGTTAAAAAAAAAAAGGTGGAAAATACTGCATTCAGGAGGGAAATAAATAGGCACAAATGAAATTAATATGAAAAATAACTGGATAAGCAACGTTTCTGGACATAACAATCTGCACATTACAGCTGGGCTCCAAACAGAATATGAATCAAATTGTGATACTGCTGCACAAAAAGCAAAGATCTCCCTGAAAGATGTTAACAGCAGTTGTGTTCGTATGGGAAAGGAGATAATCATTGCTCCAGGCTAAGCCGTGCTGAAGCCTTAGATTGGCACTGTGTCTGGACCATGGGACAGTGCTTTAAGGACGATGCAGACAATTTTGAAAGATTCCAGGAGAGAAAAACAGCAGATGGATTTTAACCTGTAAGGAAAAAATTAAAGCACTTAGGTGTGTTTTGTATGCAAAAGACCAGAGGGAGTGTGCTAACCATGTGTCTGTGCAAAGGGGTGCTATAATGAGCTATTCTCAAAGGTCAGCGATGACGAGTGATGTTATCATCTTTGGCAGCAAGGAAGGCTTATATGGGCTGATAGACAAACCTCCCTAACTTACTGAAGGCCCCTTCTAGTGCTTCTCAGGGAAATGATGTCTTCTTTGTCTCAGAAATTGTTCAGAACAGGCTGGACAGCTGGTAGGGATGGCCTAGTTGTGTGGCCTCCCGCCGAGCAGGGAAATAATACATTAAATAGTTAAATATCCTCCTGAAGCCCCATTTGCCAGTCCTGCAAATGTAGGTGGCCTGATTAAGATACAGGCAAGGATAAGACATCGGGAGACAAGGACTGGAGATGGTGGCTGGGTAGGAAGGCTCCGGGAGGGCTGAGGAGGGC
This sequence comes from Steatornis caripensis, assembly GCA_013398225.1. NCBI lineage: Eukaryota > Metazoa > Chordata > Aves > Caprimulgiformes > Steatornithidae > Steatornis > Steatornis caripensis. The sequence goes on along the minus strand of VZSC01012810.1, from coordinate 103,657 downwards.
TCTGCTGAGATTTCATCTGAAACACGTGTATGCTTCCAGTCACCTGTTTTCAAAGTGATAAACTCCATGGACTGGTGAAGAGACAGGCTTTTATGAGATTTCTGTTCAGTGGATAAGTGAGATGACCAGCCCCTGTGTGCATGACCAAAGGCTACGAGTAGGGAGAAGTCTCACGGTGGTCACGCCAGGATGGTGAACGTCAGGTGAAGAGCAAGACGTGCCAAGTGTGTTGGTTGGTACAAGAGGACAGCAAGATGGGAGTCCCTGTCTGCACTTCTGAGGTTTCTAAGCACAACTGCAATGAGCAGCAGTAAATCTGGCTTGTTTCCAACAAAAAAATGAGTTTATGAAAGACCCAACGTCACATTATTGCCTGTAATATCTGGGAACTTAATTCCCCAGTGTTGCGTTTTTCTCACCTGCGGCAAGGGACATCTCCCCTCCACCAGACTGCTTGTGGAAGCTCGTGGAGCACGGGCAGTGGAGAAGGCAAGCAGCATGGCCAGCTCGCTGCTGTCGCCAGTGCTTCCAGCTGGATGCGAAAGCACGTGTTCAAGGAAGACCAGAAAGTTCAAGGAGTCTCAGAAATAAGCTTGAAGCAATGGACCCAGAAGGATCTGTATGTCCAGAGTGGCCTACAACACGGGGCCAGGTACTCCAGGAAGCCAGATCACTGGCATTGCAAACTGGGCACCTAAATCTCTGCGTGCTTTAGCTCTAGATGTCACTGGCCTTCAATTCCCATTGATAACTAAGTACAGTCAGTTCTACAATCATGACGCCTTGGCTCGATGTACTCAGTCAGCTATCGTTACTGTCATTTCATAAATGAACATCATGCATGTTGCCGTGACATAATAGCTTGGGAGCAAGAACTCTCATTTTAAGCATGTAGGCTGGTAAACAAAAAAAATCAACAGAAATATTCCCTACAATTCCTTTACAGGGAGGGACACAGAATATGCTGTTGGATCCTCAGGATTCATAGCACCAGGCTATACCGAAACGCTCAGTTTCTTCAGTAACAAAACTCACTATTTTCCTCATATCTCTAATTCACTCACTTCTTGAAAAAAGAATTGGAGAAACGTTTAAGGGATGTTGCAATAGAACTATAATTGGATTAACATTATCAGATGCTGTGAAATCTGTGCTTTGCTTATTCATAATGTAAAAATTCAGGATAAATGCCTCCTTGGTGTGGACGGAAAATCATTTTACAATGCAAGCTGTCGGTTAATAATGCTCTCCCCCACTGACCTTCTGTTGAGCTAATGGTTTGTTTTTCCAGTTGGAGTTGCAGACACTCTTCTGTTGCAACCACGACAAGTATTTGCTTGGTTGGTTGGACAAGGCTTTAAACCTGAGTCATTCTCATTTTCTCCTACCTAGACCTCCTCAAAACTTGTCACCTTTCCCTAACTCAGATCTACACAAATCTCTGCAAATGCCACTTCAGTAGCCCTTCAAAAAGCTTGCAGTAAAACTCCTTTTTAGCATTTTACCCTGTAATTCTATCAGTAGAACTCACACTATGGAGAAATTACATCAGCTAATGAAATCAGGTATTTACCCCTCGCTAAATTCCCTCTAGCATAAGAAGAGGTGTTGCAGCAGATAAAGCCTGAAAAAAAACTCCAGGCCCGCAAGTCAATTGCAGACACGCTGCAATTGCTTCTGAAGTAGCTTTTCTCATCTTGCTAAGCCTCTTGGAGGAATACAAATGGGAAGAAGGTGATGCCACTGCGAGTGTGGAAAACCATTGAATCGCAGCATTTCATTATTTGAGAGATGCTGTCAGCTGCGCTGCAACATTTCCCACTGCCCTGGAAGAATTAGCAAGAAAAGAAATACACGTTTTAGCACACACCCGCAGCATTAGCAAGTTTTTTTTCTGGCACTGTTAGGTATTTCACACTACAGAGATATTTGAAATGCTCTTTCATGCATGCAGTGTGTCATTATCAACAGATCTGTCTATTACCTGTCATCCCAAGGAAGTACCAGACTTCCAAAACCTCTTTTTAACAACGGCATAACCAGCTGAAACGTTGCTTTATTTAAAACCGGATAGATCGAAATAGGAAAAAAGATTATAGTTAAACTATTGCTGTACTTCGTGGGCAGGTGCTCCCTTCCTCTCTCTCCCTTTCCTCCCTTTGCTTCCGTTCCCGAGCCCGTTCTGCACAGGCGAGCTCCTTCCCGCCAGCTCCGTGCGGGCATTTACCCTCGCCTCACACCAGGCAGGGGCAGCCACGCAGGCACCCCCTCGCACCGGTGTCTGGCACTGCTAGAAAGAAAAGGCGTGAAATGAACGTGGAACTCTTGGTGCCGCGGAAGTGCTGTATGGGATCAGGGGCACAGGGCAGGAGCGGCTCTCCAATGCCAGCCTGGCGTTGCGATCACGCTCCCCGCAGTGATGGCAGTGTTCGCAGAGCCAGACAGCCCAGGCAGGGATAGTCAACGAGGTGCTAAACGAGCTCGGACACGCAGCCAACACAACGCGGAGTCCGGCAGAGCCGCCAAGTCATGTCCTGGAAGTTGGATGGCAATTTAAAACCAACATTTTTCTCCCAGTACAAGTTCCTTGGCCATCCCTGGCCAGTGCTGCTCTGTGGCCGGTGCCTCGGGCTGCGCACGCACCACTCACTCTGCTTCGGGAAGCGTGGCACAGTGCTCAGGTCTGAGGATACTCACATGAGCTTCACTGCAAATAAGGTAAAAGCCAACCATTTAGGACTGTTTTTTCATGGAATAGTGCCCTGTAAGACCATCCTGGAGCAACGGGGGCATCAGTGAAACAAGAAAGCTTTGGGAAGCAAGGCGAAAATATCCAGCATCACCAGTAAGCATATCCTGATGCTAGACACGGCACCTAGGGCTTGCCTTTGTGTTGTGGGTGGAAGCTAAATGAGAGTGACTAGCTGTGATTACCAGAGAATGAGGTAGTCCTCTAGGTTTGTAAAGGGAGAAAATGGAGTAAGGGAAAAGGTAATGGCAAGTTTATTCCTCCAGGATTGTGGGTGGGTGAGGGCTGGAAACAGCGCGTCCTGTTTTTAAGTCCGGTTTTACAATGAAGAATCATAGCAGCAGGCCTAATTGGTATAAGACTACAAGTGTAATATGTATTTTTTGAAATAAATTAATTAGTAACCACTGTGGACATAGAAGGGACACCAGCACAAGGTGTTAACTTGCAATCCTCTGCCGTGGTGACACACAAAACTTGTGCCCACCTCCTTGCGTCCAAGACACCAGAGCTGGGGCCCTGCGGCACTGTTTGCCCCAGCTCTAGGGGCAGCAATGGGGACCACGGGCCGTGGGCCCGGCTTTCCTCCACAGCAGCACTGGGCTCTGGGCAGCACAGGAGGTACTGAGGGATGGAAAGAGATCACTGCCAGGAGCCTGACAAGCCCTTTAAATGTGTCTGGCAGCTGAGAGACGGTGGAGAGCTGACAAGGTGATAGGGGAGAGCGATATGAATAGCAGTTGAAAAAGCTGCTGATGATTTGTGATTTTTGTATCATCAGAGAGCAGATTCTCCATTTGCAATTCTGCTGGCAGAGCTGACAGCCCAGCCAAGAGCCCCACAGCCGCCCTCCGCAGAGCTACCGGGGCCACGGCTGCTCCTGCTCATGCTGGGGCCTCTTTGTCCACCATCCTCCCTCCAGGACATCTCCCAGCACGAGACGTCCTGCTCAATGGACACGCTTCTTCCTTCACACATGCATGCTGATAGATCTAAGCAGCCTGGCTCCCGCTGTGCTTCACAGCTGGATGAGGTTCCCATCCACAAAATGATAAACTGGATTTTTAGGAGATGGCTGAGACTGGCAGGGTGGGATGCTGTGAGCGGCACAGGCTTCAACGGGAAGGACGTAGAGCGGCTCCCCAGCCCTGTGCAGCTCCTGAGCAGCCGGCGAGTGGCGAGGATTTTTTCACGCTGCTGAATTTACACTGAGGACACTTGGAGCCCCTGCAGACAGCAGGTGCTCACGGTCATGAGTTTAGGATAACCTTGGCAACAGTCCTTTATTTTTCCATCATCAGAAACAGAAGTTACTGCTGGAGAAATTGAAGGCGGAGGCAAATGGTACTGAACCTGTATTTTTGAAGTGGTAAAAGTGAGAATGTTGCAAAGATAATCAAGATTTAATCATACAGGAGAAGGCGTTGTGATTAAAAGGTAGAAAAAGTAGTAAATTGTAGAATATTGTGGAATATAATATTTAGGAATGTTAGGAGTGTTATGTTTAAAGTATGCAACCACAGAAACCTCACCAAGAAGTTACTGGACTGTCTTATGTTTTGTTTGAAGAAACTGAAGAAACCGTCATGCGCTGTTTATGCTGCTTGGGAGCCCCCTTACCCTTCCCATTACGATCTGGGTACCAAGGATTCCAATCAGTAGAAATAAGTAGAGTTGACCGATGATTGTTTTAGGCTGAAGTTAGGGAAAAAATCACTGTAAGGGTTAAACTTCAGAATAGACTTACGTAACAGAAAGGTGCATAAACTATACGAATTTTGTTGTTAGGGGAACATGTTGGAGGAGCGATTCCCCCGCGTTGCCAGCGCGCTAAATAAAGAAGCGTCTGCTTATTCACATCAAATTGGTGTGGAATAAGTTTCTTTCGTCCCATTTGGTGACATGAGGGTTAGGGGAAGGTGAAACCTGTTGAATGCCAATCCCTCCCAGGAGCAGTAGGCAGCAGTGTTGGCATCTGAGCTGATTCACCTCCTGCGAGGCTGGAGAAAACAAGCCCCAGGCCCCACGCACATCCCCAGAGCAGCCAGCGCTCTGGGCTGCGGAGAGGGGCGGTGGGCACCAAACCTCCCCGCGCTGGTGGCCCCTGAGAGCCTGCACGTGGCCTCCAGCCGCTCTCCCCGAGCCCTGCTCCTCCCTGCAAACCCCCGCGAAACCACTCGTTGAGAGGCAGCGGCGGGTGGCTGGTTTCTCCTCGCTTCTGCTGCTCTTTTTCCTGCAGGTTCAGGAGGAAAAGGCGAAAAAGCAGAGCTGTCCTGTGCTAACGGTGCCGGCAACTGCGCAGGGAGAGGAAGGGCCAGGCCCTTTTCTGGCCTTTTGATCAGTAAAAGGGACTTTTTGCTTTCTAGAGCAGGAGTAGGTGAGGGTGCAGCCCAGCTGAGCTCTGCGCTATGTGTAATACGCGCATTAGCTACAGCTCCCCACCAGCTGATGGCGGCCAGCCCTGCCCAGATGTAAAGGGAGCCGAACGAGTGCTCAGTGGTCAGCACCGTGAGGGAGGGGTTTTATTCGTTTCGTCGAGATAGCTGTATCTAAGTTCCTGTTTAAAATACATAAGCAAGTGCACCAAGTCCTGTGTTCATGGTCTGTAGATAAAATTTCCTGGCTCGAAGGCAGTGCTCGGTGATGCAAGCCGGGACTTTCCGAGGGCAGACGTGCCTCTGCACTCTGGCTGCGGTGCTGCGGGATGCTCAGGTCATGCTGGGCACACACTCGGAGAGGCCTGGCTGAGTCGGTGGGAGCTGAAATATGTGTTTTGGCCTCTGGCAGCCGCTGGCTTTCACTGTGTGCTGGGCTGCTGCATGCTGCGAGAGGTGCCGCGGGGCAGCCAGGGACGCTGAGGTGTGCAGGGCCGTTGTGCCTCCGGTCAGCACACTTGGCTGGCGGGGACAGCAATGGGCAGTTTTATTGCAAGAGAGAACTGCAAAGCAGCATTCCCGACATGGCAGGGCAGGGCCTGCCTGGCCGCTGTGTTGCAGCTCATCAGGCGTGACAAGCTGGGGAGCCATTCCAGTTGCCATTCCCTTCTCTCTCTTATTATATTATGGAGCATCTAAATTGCGATTACTGTAAAGAAAACTAAATGATCCTGCCCTCCAGGCGCCTCATTATGGCTTCTGTTAGAAATAAGCCAGTGACAGGTGGAGGAAGCTCCAGACATCTCAATCGCTTTCTAAAATTTGCATTGATTTCATTAGGAGCCAGAGCGCAGGGGTTGGGGTATGCGCTGCTTTGCCTTCCCCACCAGCTCGTGCTGCTCCCCGCTCTCCCCAGGACAGCCTCACAGGAGTGGAGGAGAAGGGAAAAGTCCCTGCATGCTTTGAAAACTCTCCCATCTACTTGTTTTGTGTGCTGTGTTTAACCTTAAATCAGAGCTTCCGTGGAAACTTAGAGCAGTGGCACCATCCTCTGTTCCCTTTTCCCCTTCTGCCGTGGTTTCCATCCCTCCATCCCCATGGCTTCTCCACCACCGCCTCCTTCACCCAGGTCTGGAGTGTGGGGACATCGCTGTGATGGCCACCCCTTGGTGCAGTGTGGTCTCCCTTCTCAGCCCCATGTGTGGGCACCCAAGGGAGCAAGCACTGACGGGGGCTTGGTGGGCTGTGGGCGAGGGGAGCGGGGCTGGTGTGGTCTCTCTTCTGGACTTCCATCTGACTGGTGCAGCCTCGTGCTGCCTCCACCCTGGCCTGGCGGGTTGGTTCAATAGTTCGTCTGCTGGGTTTTGGGGTTCTTTTATAGAGATTGAGACATTATGTCATCGTACGGACAATCTGTTCTGGGAAGAAGTAATAGCCCTCCTTACCCTGAGCAGCCAGCTGTACCTAAAGCCAGACTCAGCAGGAGCCAAAGTGACACACAGCTGTTCAAAGCTGCAAAAGGAGGCACTATTTTTGGGAAAAGTTTTGTTTCCTCCATTATTTCCATCTAGCAGAGGCAGGAAAGCCACGTCTTAAGACCTGCGGGCTGGGCGACTGGGAGACCCCCTGCCAGATGGGGGGACAGGACAGGTCTTGTTCCAGCGGTGGGTGCAGACAGCCCAGGAGATAAGGGGGCATGAGCAATGACTTCCCTCATTTGGGTTTTAAAGCCCCTCCTGAGAGCGGTCTCTGACCGCCCAGCCTCGCTATCCCTGGCTCTGCCTCCTGGGAGCAAGACTGCAACAAAGCGGCCAAACGGAAGCTCTTGCTTGGTGGGATGAGATGTGGTGGAGTATTGAATGAGACAGGCATGAAGCTATTTCTGATTTACACCTGCGTAGCTGCTGACAAACCTTCAGTTAAACCCAAGCAAAACCTGAACAAATGAAGGCAGAACCAGAGCTTTGATGGTCTTTGGAAAGTCACTTTTCTTGCAAGGAAATCGCCGTTTTCCCAGTGGCTGGTGGGAAACAACAGGAGAAGCAAGAAGACCCCCCCCCCCGTCCTGCCACATGAAAGGAGTGGGAGGCACATTTCGCAAGGATCAAAGATATGAAATGGGTAAAATTCAACAAGGTAAGGCTTACCTGCTGCCAGCAACCGCTGGGGCTGGCATTTGCCCTCACTGGGAAACTGAGGAAAAAGCCAAAACACCCCAAAATGAAGGGATTAGCCAAACAGGTGCTTCCAATTAGGACACTTCATACAGTAACGATAACGGTGGGAAACTGTTGTGCTGAGCCACCTTCAGTGGGATCACACCTGGAAGTTTCGCCTTGGTACAGACTGTCTGAGGACACGGCTCTCTGCGGAGCTGGGTTTTGGTGGCTCTGAGGGCAGGAGCATCTGCAATGGCCCCAGGTAGGCAGGGAGAGGGCTGACTTGCATTTCTGCCTTTAAAAGCGGTTGGAGCAGAAGGCCCCAACATCACCGCCACCACCGCTGTGCAGCTAATTGACAGCCCCAACGCCACTGGTCAATATTCCTGGGAGAAGACCAAATCCTAGTTTAAAAAAAAAGATGACAACGTTTTCTCTTCGATCACCATTAATTTTCACATTGCTGTAGGATCACTGCTTTAATATTTTTTTTTTCTTATTCAAATAGGTAGGCTTGGCCAACTTTGTGACAAAGGCCTGTGCAAAAAGGCAGTGAGTTCACAATGTTACACGTACGTCTGAGGAAACCTTCCCTTCTGGCTTGTACCCACGTGGGGCTGCTCCATGCCTGGACTCCTCCAGGTACGTGATGAGACCTGTGAGATCCTGACATTCAGCCAAAGCTGCCTCTGCCCTGGTTCTGTGAAGCCCCCACGGGCATGCTCTCTGAGGTGAGTAACAAAACAAATACACACGGGTGACTCAGGCTCCTCACGAACCTCAGCTCATCCCTGAGCGACACCTGGCAGAGCCTCATTTAAATGCCTCGTATTAAATATTATACGGCGGACCCTCTGAGCAGAGGCGTCCTACCAACGTGCTTTGCTCCGGTGGTGTATCCCGCCGTGTGATTTCCAGGACAAGCAAGGCTCAGCACAGGCTGTGTCTTCCTGGAGGACTGAAGCTGAGGGCCCCTGGACTTGCCTGCGGTAGTTAGAAAATATCAATTTTACTAATAGCCGTTCACAGGGACGAAGAGAAACTGGTTTGCATCTGTTTGGATGGGATTTACGGCGCTCTGGACCTGCACTGCCCTGTGCTATGGAAACACTGACAACTCTGTGGCTGCCAGAGCAGGATCTGGGGTCAATGATAGTACCGAGGCAGTCAAACTCAGCTCTTGAGAGGGATCTTGGCCAGTGGGATTTTTCTCAGTTCTTCGCCCAAGCGTGGAAACACGAACATGACAGCCATGCCAGGATGAAGGGAGACCAATGCCCAGGCTGGTCTGTGCAGTGGTTTGAGGGCGACCAGCTGGCTCTTTGGGTTGTTCACAGACCCAGAGGCAACCCTGGGCTTGAACAGTGCAGGAATTCACAGTGCCCCAAATCTCTGCCTCAAAACTGAACCAAAGAGATGTATCAAACCGCCAATGAAGGCTGCATCTGCACCAGCATCTTTAGGAAGGCTCAGCAGGCACTGCTGTGCGTCGTCCCCTGAAAAAGGAGAGCCAACAGTGTACATTGTAGACTGGCTTTTCCATGTGAAAGACAAACTGCCCCCATTCACCTGGAAGGGGGTGCAGTTACGGAGTCACACTGCCACCTCCAGCGACACCAACGGTTGACTGCCACCAGTGTTGTATTTATATTGTCTCTGCCACCCAAAGGCCTTTTGAATCCACGCCAGTATGGTGCAAAACCTCCCCTTTCCTTCAGTCTTCCAGTTTCATTCCTCCATCCCTCCCTGCCCATGCTCCGTGGGAGCTGTGCAGTACATGGAAACCCTGACCCACCCTCACCACGATAAGGGCAGGTGTTCCCCATCAGCAAAGTTGCAACCCCCTTGAACACTGAGACAAGGAGCCCTGTGCCCACTGAAGCTGTTCCCACCCTTAACCAGGCCCTGGTCTGCCTGCCATGGCTAAGAACGGAGCCTGAAGATGCTACGAGCTGAGGAACCTGTCCAGGCAGGTCTGGCAGCCAGGACCCCAGCTGGTCCTTCTCCTGCAGAAGAGCTCAGCAGAATCAAGAGAGGTTCAGGTCCATTTGCAGCAGCACTGCTTGCATTCGTAATGAGCGGCTGGATCCTCAAGCACCTCATGGTGAAGAAGTGGTGGCTTTTCCTGCAAGGCATGAACAGTGGTTCCTGTGATTCTGGAGCAAGAGATGGAGTGGGAAGAGACAAGGCAGCCTATGCCAAGTGAGGGGACCTCAAAGCTGCACACCTTTGGCGAGGCTCTCTGAGGCTTTTCAGAAGCAGCAGCAGCGCTGTTCACTGTCTGTGACAGGAGTTTACCTGGAGCCTCAACTGACGTCCAGCTGTCACTGAAGGCCTTGTCCAGGAGTGATTGCACAGAGGGCCCTGGCCTGCAAGGAGCCTCTCCAAGGAAGTCTCCGGGGATTAAATTGAATAGAAGCACTTGGCACTTGAAATAATGCCATAATAGTGCTCTGTGAAGCTGATGAAAATCCTATCTCAAGTCAAGTGTTGGCTGCAATGCAAGAAAAGATTGTCTCGGAGATTTCAGCTGTTGTCATGGGCTCTGGTGGAAGAAGCAGGGGAGAGCAGAGGTGCTAGCACTTCTGGAAGTGTGAGCATCCATCTTGGGCTTAGAGGAGGGCAAGGAGACTTGCAAACACAGTCACACCTCCAAAGGGACCCAAACACTCCTGTCACTTCTGTCCCAGATCGGAAGGCAGCCCCCCAGCCAGCAGACAGGCGTCCGGTGGGACCAGCGGCTGGAGCAGAGGTGGGCTGGTGGCCAGGTGGGTGCGTGGTCAGAGGGCAGTGGTGGTGGGTGCCATGAGAGGGGCATGGGAGGTAGATAGATAGATACATAGATGATACATAGATAGATAGATAGATAGATAGATAGATAGAGGAACAAGGGCAGCACAAGGAGAGTGGTGTGGCCCTGCCACTGCATTGCCGATGGGCACTGCAGGCTGGTGACACCAGATCCCACAGAGGCCAACGGCGGCAATGCCATCGTCCAGCAACCCCAGCCTGCAGCAGAGCAAGGGGCTAAGGGGGGCTACCTTAGGGGAGAAGGGAACCTGCAGAGGTACTAGCGTCTCATTCTTTGTAGTGAGAGGGAAAGGAATCGTGCACAGCCCCGGTTCCCAAAAGGAATAGCAATGCCAGGGAAAGCTGTGAAGAGAATATTAAAGAGAGAGTACTGATGAGTTGTTACTGGCCTAAAACCTGTGGTGGGAAAGCTGCTGTAAAACTGGATCTTCTCCTGGTGCCTGGTGTCTGGCCAGGCATGTGTTCCTGCTGCAAGGGCAGGAGACATCCAGCTGAGAAGCAGATGACTTGGTAAGAGCAGAGAACTATTCAAGGGGATTTTCAATTTCAGTTAATCATATCTTTCATATTTAGGTTTTTTTCGCTCTTTCAACATATTAATGCTTTACTGAAATCAATACTAGCCTCAAAGAAAAGAAGTCTCTGTATATTAATGACATGTATATAGTTTATATATTTATCTATACAAATAAATGGGAATAAGCTGTTCTAGTAAGTGCATTTTTAGTTGTCCAAGGTTGGCGGAGGGTGCAGCAAGTCAGCAGTCGGCATTTATCACATTGACCATGTCAGTGCCACTTATAACCAGATCTGAAAGGAAGATTGTGTACAAGACATTTCCCATGGCAGCATTGCTTGCTCGTGCCTAGGAGCTCCTGCTCCTGTGCTCCTCTTGCGCAACAATTCTAGGCATTTTCTTAATTAAGAATAAATAAAGAAAAGAGAAAAAAGCCTCCATTCGTCTGATTAAGTAGATAATAATATATAGATTACCCTTAAGCACAATCACTGATTAGACATTTGGACACCGAACGAACAGGCTGAAGAAAATTTTAATGTATCAACAAAGGGCTCATCTACTAAGTAGCCAAAAAACTATCACTAACTGGGAAGACTCTGCACATGGAAAAGCAGAGACCAAAGGGGAAAGTACGTAATTTCTGTAAACAACAAATTACGTGAAGGCAAGGGGGCTAGGGGCAGATGGCTTGGGCTGAGGACGGGTCTCCAGCATCGTGGAGAGCAGGCACCCTGATCTGTGCCCCAGAGCGAGCCTGGAAGAGCCTTGCACTGCCAGGGCAGCTTGTGTGGGCAGGGGGCCAGGGGCTCCCTTGGGCGGCTAGCCCAGCAGTTTGGGCAGCAGAAGAGGGGAAAGGAGAGCCTGACATCCTTGCGCACTGCAGTGGGACTGCTGGCAACAACGTCCTTCTCCTCTTCACCTGCAGGGATGATTTGCCAGGGGTGATTCTGCCTTAGCAAAATTTGGAGGAGTTCATGTGGCAGCATTAATATTCATTTGAACTTCAGGCAGAAAAGAGATCTCCACCTCTAATTTGTCTCTTAGCGTAGCATTTGTTTGTGACAAGTGCGGTAGGATTTCCAGCATGCTGGAGAGAAGCACTAAACCTTATGGACCAAAGATCTCCGTAGTATTTATCTGCTCACAGCACACTGCATTGCCATTCACCCAGAAGTGTTACATAGACTTGGATGCACCAGCGAGCTCTTTGCCCTGTTCCTGAGAGTGCCGTTTCATTCCCTAGCTCTGGTCTCCATCCCTGCCCTGCTTTTGGGCCCTGCTGTTCCATTTTTAAGAAGCACAAGCGGTGGCAGATGTTACTGGCACCAGCGGCCGCCGTCCTGATACAGCTGTCAGCAATTGCAGCACCGAGAGGCGGAGGGACTGAATCCCAGTGTGAAGGGCTGAATCTCAGTCTGTGCCAGTGATGCCATGAATCACGTTGGACAGTGATGAGTTTGAAGGGAGCCACAGCAGCCTCCCGGCCAGAGGGGTTCAGAACAAAACCTCCTACAACTATGGTTACACGACAAGTCTTAGCTCTCAGCTAGCTGAATGCAAGACAGTGTCCTGTGTTTCCAAGTGCTGAGAAAGCAGCATTAGTTCTCCTTTCAATTACTGTGTTGTTTGTTCTTTCTTTTAATGACTGAGCTTAAATAGGAAAAGCTTGGAGGGTGTGGCATAACTGAGCAGATACAAACCCAAGCCAATGAGTTTGTTTAATTTATCCCAAAGCATATCTGCAAGGACATTAGCCAGGACAGATCAGTTGGGAAAACTTTATTTTTCACCTGGGCAACAGCTAATGTCCCCCAAAGAAAATACTGTCTTGTTCTTCTCTGGTTATTGCATCTCTTAATTAGTGTAATCTATTTAGTCTGCTCTGTTTAATTTTTCACTCATAGAGACTGTGAAGCATCTGCTCTTAAACTTAGGCTTGCCATTGTCTCTTCTGGGCAGATGTGAGGCCCCATGCCCTCACCCAGCACGCATTGGCTCCTCTTCAGAAGAGATGAGAGTGGTGAGGGGAGAGCTGTGCCTCGCTGCCTGCCTCCTGCTGACCTCTCTATTTGGGAGAAAAGGGTAAACGGGCAATCCCTGCTGTGAGCAGGTTGATACTAAGACACAGCAGGGCTCAGGCAGAGGGCATGTCCATGAAGACCCTACTGATAACGACCAGATCCCTTGCATGTCTGCGGTTGCTCTTTGTGTCTCAAAGCTTCCACTTCACCCTCAGTGAAGCCCTGGAGGAAACACCGCTGCCATTTCCACTTGGGTCTACGCCTCCGTGGCACGTCTCTCCCTGGTGTGGGGAGGCAGAGCCCTTTGGAGCTACAAGGACAAAACTGGTTCAGGTGACTATGCGAGAGATTTCTGTATGAAAGAAGTCTGTCTCGTCCATATAACTTTCATCACTACCAAAATAGTTGTTAAAAGAAAATTAATGTCCTTTGAGTGTTCTCTTCCTTCACTGCTCATGTTGCCTTCACTGCTTGTGCATGTCTCTCTTGTGCTTCATCTTGCTGACATGTCCTATTTCATCTCACAGCTCTGCCATGTCTTGATTCCTCTCTCCTTTATCTGTTCATCCACAGTAAAAAACCCTTGTTCTAAGGCAGGATGTCCCTTTCTTAGGGCTGCTCAGGTGGTTTAAAAATATTTCAACCAGAGGAAACACTCCAGATGGCTCACAGGATCCCAGATGTGGAAGTGAGTTGGCAGTGCAGAGCAGTGCAGGTGTTGCTGTCGTGACTCAGAACTCATCTGTAGATCAGCACTACCCTGACCACAAACATCTAAATCAGGGTCCGTCCTCCAGGCCAACTCAAACCCTACATGTTTTGCCTAGAGGAGAGAAGATCTCCTTTGAAAAGTGAACCCATGGCTTGGAGACATTCACAACTCAACTGGATAGGACCGTGAGAAACCTGACGTAACTTGAGCATGAGATTGGACCAGCGATCATCCAGGGGACCCTTCCAACATAAAGCCCTCTGTGAAAACATGATCTTGAGGCAATGGAGCCTGTAGAAGTGAGTACCAGGATAAGAGTGACCTGATGTAAGTCCTCAGAAGGAATTGCTTGGTGCGTTCAACTCTGCGTTCCCTGCCGGATAGACGGGGCTACACTGCTTTAGAAAAAGCAGAGCAAGTATGGTAGGAGAATATGTACTTCAGCACAAAGATGCAGTCCGAATGAGGGTGGCTCCTGGATTGATGTCCAAGAAATAACTGAGATGTTTCATAGCTTCAGTGCCTCCCTTTTCTCAGGAACTGTCAGTGCCTGTGGAGATAGCTATCTGTTTGGGGGATCACAGCTGCTCACACAGGTTTCTCATTCATGTGGGCTGCAGGACAGCCGGAGCAGCTGAGGTCCCATCTGTGCCACAGCACTTCTGGTGCCTTGCCCTCCTGCTGCAGGAGGCAGATTTCGGGTGGAGCAGTAGGGTTCAGTACCATACAACCACATCCCCTGCATGCGCCATAGCGGCAGCATTACCCTTTTCCAGACTGGGGAAAGGATCTGCTCCCAACCTCTCTTCCATGGTCTTGAGCAAATCTCTTTGCTTGGCAGTGACTAAGGAAGCGAGGAGGAGCACTGAACAAGGTAATACATGGCGGTTGCTCTGCATACATCAGCCAAATATAAGAAACCCTAATGGAGTACATTCATGGGAGCTCTCTTCCGTAGGCAGCTCTTCAGGGGGGAGTTGAGCCCACTGAATGCAGCTCTGACACCACTGTGTTATGTGTGAGGCCTGGGGATAACTTTGAGATGACAACGTAGTGGCTTTCCGAAGCAGGCTCCAGCTGCATGTAGAGAGAAATAGAGGAGCAATCAACGCCTCTTTGCGTGCAGCTGGGAAACCCAAGGAGTTTCAGAGAGACTCTGGGTCTGTATGTCACACCTGGAGATCGTGGACCTCTGATGGCTCTCTGGTTCTTGCAGTCCCTGTCACAGGGCGTATGCTAAGCACTGGGCAATTTGAGCACTGTAGAGGGACCAGCTTGCTGCCTTCAAAGACCAGGTTCAGATCATGTAACTCTTGTCTACTGCACTAAAACTGTGCATTTCATGCAGTGAATGCCACAGTTAGCAATTCAGGATTACTTTTTCCATCGTGTAAGGCGAAATTCACATATGGCATCATGGTGTCTTTGGACTTTTAATTGGGATGAGAAAACGTGCCAAGACAGCATGTCTGGGGTGCACAGATGTTGAAAAGTGCGAGTGCTTGTACACTGGAGATGGAGATGAGATGCAACGGATATGTTTGGGTGAGTTGCTCCTTACTGCCTTCTTCATTGGGTTTCACTGGGAATACTGAATGATTACAGTGAGCAGGATTATTTTCATCTGTTTTGAGACCAAATTTGAGACACTCTACTCCTCTTCTCTTGGAGATCCCGAATACTTGTGAACAAGCGTCCAAGTGTTTTTGGCATGGCTGCAGAGGCGATAGTTGCATTAGTTATTTAGAAAGTGACTTTGGAAAAAAACTGAGAAGAGAGGGAACTGCTCTAGCAGCAATACTTCAAACATTTCAGCTGCCTTACTTTGGCTTTGTTGTTTCTTTTTTTAAAACATTACAAAAATGCCCTTTTGTTCTTCTGCCTTTTGGTTCCCTCCTTGTCAGGTTTACTCAGATTCCAAGTCAAAACAAGCTTTTTCTTCTGTTCTGTTTTACTGTCAGAGAAGGATAGCCTTCCCCTTGGTTATAAATGCTGTAATAGACAACAGACGGGTGGTAATAAACCACATTGAATTTCCAACGGCTTGCTGGAGTTGCAAGAGCTCACGACTCTGTCTGGAGAGCCACGAGTTGGTCAGGAGTGGAAAGGTTTCAGGTGAGACACCGCAATTCATTTTGGACTTCACCATGTGTTTCGGGTGGTAGCTGTTTCTTGGCTCATTTGCTGAGCCCTGTGGGCTGGGCCAGGTTTCATCTTGCTGACAGCTAGGAAGGACTTGGAAGCTATCTTTTCTTCACCAGTGGTGTTAGACACTGAAAGGATGCATTGTTCTGCTGGGCTCCCCTGGGGAGCGGTGTCTGTGCAGCAGCATGAGCCCCTCCGCAGCTCCTGGCTGTGGAGACAACAGTAGCGACAGTGGCTCCTGGCAGATGTTTGCCATTGCCCCAGCTGGAGCAGAGTGCCTTTTCCCATAGTATTGTCTGGCAGCAGTTGCTGTAAGAGATGTTAATGTAGTTTTTAAGAGCAAAAGAGACTTTATCATCTGTATTTCTGTTTTACATAGGTCAGAGAACTTCTCCTGATGGTGACTAGGACAACTTACTTCCCATCAGCAGGTGATGCCCAGCCCCTTCCTGGGAAGCAGGCCTTCAGTACGTGTAGCGTTTGCTCCAGAAGACAAACACTGTAGTAACGAATGCCGCCCTCTCCTCCTCCTTTGTCTTAGCTTTTGTTTCTGAGCAGGTGTCGTATAGTATGGAACATCCCCTTGGTCACTTCTGGGTCAGCTGTCCTGGCTATGTTCACTCCTGAGATCTTGCCCACCCCCAGCCTACTGGTGAGGGAGGAACGTTGGAGAGACAGCCTTGATGCTGTGCGAGAATTGCTCAGCAGTAGCCAAAACGCTGGTGTGCTACCAACACCTTTCTAGCTACCAATACAAAGTGCAGTGCTATGAGGGCTGCTACGGGGAAAATTAACTCCATCTCAGACAGACCCAATACAGACAGTACAGGAGAATTCCCACGTAGGTTTAAAGACCATAAAAGAAATTCAAGTGTTTCACCCCTCCAGAAGGGGACACCCTATCTACAACGGCCACAGAATAATCCGTCATCCCAAACCAGTCATTTTATCGATTAGTTACTCTGCTAAAAGTCTTTATTTTGTTGATAACTTAAATTTATCCAGGATCAGCTTCTAGTGACTAGAGCCCCATGTTAATGTCATTGCACAAATTGATAGTACACACCTTCTAGATTATTGTACATTGGGCCTCCCCTTGGATCTCAAAGGCTTTAATGCCAAAATATAATTCGTTCTCATTAGCAATATCTTGGGACTGCTGCTTGAAGGGACCGAGAAGGTTGGATCTATTAGGCTTTAGCTAAGACAAAGAAGGGGATGCAGCAGTAGGCACAAAGCAATATGTGCTAGAGGGAAGATAAATCAGGTGCTTCTCTGAGTCTTTTCCCCAAAGAACAGGGTGATATGGTGAAAGAGCACAATGCAACCCCTGTGCGAATTAAAACTGATAACAGAAAATAGGCCTTGCAGGCTAGATAATAAATCTTTGCAACTCACTGTTCCCAAAGTACGGTTGAGACTTTGCCTGCAGCCTGGGAGCCCCGCTGCCACCGGCAGGGTGATGCCTTCCTGGCCTCTCCCCACCGCGGCACACACCCTGCTGCAGGAGGGGCAGTGGTCCTCTGGGCCCCACCAGTTGCTGATGACATTGAGCATAGGGCTCTTTTGGTGGGCCGACTCAATTAACCTTGGACTTTTTTTTACAGGCTGCAATTTTTGATGCTGGATCCTGTCAGGCTTCAAGTGCTGCACTAAATGACGTATTCCCATCCTACTTTTGTGCCACCAGTCAACTGTGAACACAATTTTCATGCTTCTGGTCAGCGATGGGCAACGTAACTTTCCCTTCATCTCTCAAGCCTGTCTTCAAATTACTGATTGAATCTGTTTTGATTCTGTCTTCTGTGATCCCAAAGCCCTGCAAAGTTTCCTTCTGACTGTAATGCACCAAGAAGCACAGACCACTTCCGATCGGTGGTAACTGCTACGGTGTTTTCTAAAGAGCCTGGATCACATCCCACGTATTTTGCTCTCTCTCTCAGCTTTCAGTCCTGTCATGTCAAACTAGTCTCACCAACAGCGCAACATCCGGGGCGAAAAGCGCCCAGGGCTGCTCGAGAACCACAGGTCCCAAAGCTCTTAACTGATGTCCTTCTGGACAAAGCTAAAAGCCAACAAACAGCGGAAGAAAATGAAAATATAGGAGAGAGCTTGTACAAATAGGATATTCTGCTGCACTACGTCACTGCCTCTTTAAAGAGAAGTTGTTGGCTGGGATGTTCAGAGCACGAACACTTTTAAAAGATCGTTACTACCGGCCTGAGTGTTCATTAGGCTCAAACCTCCGGAGGAAGGGAGCTGCTGGGAGAGCTCTGAACACCGTGACTGGCAGTCTCCTTTGCCTCCTACTTGAGCAGCCTCAATTTTCAGGGCAGTCAACGAGTTTTCTGGACCCTGCACCCTCCAAGTATCAATTTTTTGATTGCAAAGTAATTTGCATGTCTGCAACATGGTAGAAATCAGTGACTGCTAATAACAGGAGCAAGGGGCCACTTCTGGACCCTACAGCAGCAGACAGGCTGCACATTAGCACAACTATGCCAAAATCATCCATTTACGCGGCCTTTATTGACAGATTTTCATCTCATCTCATTTCATCTATCTGCTAAATCACGAGGGCATGGTTAATTTTTGATCAATTTTGTTTGTTCTTTTCCTGAGGAAGCTTATCTTATAAGTCATACACTACTTTTTGAAGACAGGAAAAAATACACACAGAGGCAGGAGGTGTTGGAACTGAAGCCAGCTGTGAAGGAATCAAAGGATTCATCTGCCTTAATGTTAGATGCCTGTGGTGCAAATATCTCTAGATGAGCCCGTCACCCTGAGCTCCTTTTCTAGTGAAGAACAAGAAATGGGCTCTTACAGGGTGCGACTTAACTGGGCTGTTGCAGGCAGCTTCATTAGGATGAAGCGAGTTTTCACACAGGCTGTGCCTGTTTTTCTCTGGTGACTGTAAAGGAAGGCCAGCTCAGATGTGCGTATTTATGCAGGCAGACTGTGGCTGCCCTCTGACACCTCCAGGTCTTTCATCCCTGTTGAGACAGCCTGTGTCATTCTCTTTCATCCCCAGTTTTAGTTTAGAAATAGCGATTCCTAAACTCGCCATCCTGGTAACGCAGAATGTAGGAGGCTTGAACCTTCCCTGCAGGTGCACGAGGACACGGGCTGCATTGCGGGGTGAAGGGTTCACAAAAAAAGTGAGGTGCTGCCTTTGCCTACCATGCTGGACCGTTTAATAGTGAAGCTCACTGGGCTCTACCTCTGCCTGCAGGCGGCGGTGCTCCCAGAGCGCTGTGGGAAGCTGGAGGTAGTAAGCACTGAAAAGAAAGGCAAACCTTTTTAAATACATTAACTACAAACTTCTGCCTCTCCCAGTTGTTCAAACGTTGTCCTCTTTGTGTTACCAGCTCCTTCGCTCTCCAGTCTTGCATGAAAATATGGCTTGCATGAGCTGATGATATGTGCACACACCTAAAAGTAAACACACGCTTTGTGAAAATCAATTAGAAATCTCCAAAGCACAATGGAGAACTACAAATAACAAAAACAACAGGAAGCCTTATATCCTTGTGTGTGACGTTAAAAAAAAAGATGCTTACTTGACAATGAAGCGGAAGTGGTACAGCTTCTTTCCCTTTTAGGCTGTCTTTAAAGATGTCCTAAATTGATTTAGTCGTGTTTAATCAATTGAAATTGAGTGGGGTCACAAATTTAAGCAAGAAAATATGCTGCTGAAGACCTTAATAGGAGATAATTGTTTAATACAGGAGGAGGCAGAAGTTTGTGTGTTCCTCCAATACATTTCCTTTTAGTCCTCGTCTGCCTGATAACGCATCTGGAACGTTTCCTCTTGTTCTTAAGAACTTTGTTGTCCTCATGTGATACTTTAACTTACCCAGTCTTTCACACAATTTCCTTGTACCTGTACTTTTCTGTTTTTCTATGCTTTAGCATGGTTCTTCAGCCCCCCAAAACTCTACTGTTTGATTGGCACATCTCTGTAGAAAATACCGTGTGTTTCTCAGCAGTGGATGGGCCCCAGGGATTTAGTGTTTCTTGGGGACGTTCACATCTCTGCAGCAGCAAAATGCTACTCCTCTTTTCTCTTCTATATCCACCAAGCAAAAATACTGATCTCCAAGACTGATCATGTAAGCACAGGACTTATGTCATTACAAAACACAAAGCCCAAAATCTGCTGAGCAGATTGTATAGTTTCACTCCAATATAGCCGTAAGAAAGGGGCCTATGAAAATGTTAATGGGCTTATAAGCATCGGGAGGTGATTTGACATACTTCCAGTAGAAAATAGCAGCATTACCATACAAGCATCAGAGAAGATAAGGTAAGATATTTCGGCATGGTTACAAATACAAGGACAATAAATATGCTGATCCTTTTCCAAGAAAACAGGAGAAAAATAACTGGCAACGTGGCTGCTTGTAAAACCAATTTCAATGCATAAGGGGCCTGCAAAAAGGATTCTGACTGTTACACTGCCAGGCAGGAAGAAGGAAAAACCATATCTGGATGCAAGAGGCATTGAAAGTGTAACCAGAAATAAAATAGTAGTTCCTTTTGAGCTTTCCAGGAAGGAGACAAACCCAGTAAAACTGATAATACCCTCTCCAGCTCCAGCATCCAGCATGCGAGACAGCTTCGTTCCTTCTTGCTAATAGCCAGAAGAGGCACCGAGGATAAAAGAACTGGATTAAGTAAATGAAGAAAGTGAGGGAATTTTTTACTCTGATCTCAAATCTGCATTTCGTGTCACCGGCAAACTCCCTTGACACCATCCGGGAGCAGCTTCACTGCTGATGTGACCCAGAAATTGTAGCTTTGGTCGCCTAATTCCCTCCTGCCTGGGAGCAGGAGATTGACCCCGAGGCAGTGCAGGCATTGCAGGGAGCTTGCTTCTCCTTCTGAGGAGGAGCCAGCAGGAGTTTTCCTCTGAAGACTCTAGACATAATTGCTGTCAAGAGATGCTTACAACAAGCTTATCTGTGGAGGCAGATCTTTTCCTTTGCAGTTCCTCTTGACTGCATGGAGAGGAGATTGCTGTAACTGTGTTGTGTCAAGTTGACATGCTTGCTAGTATAGAGCTACTCGCAGGTAGCTGTCACACCTATGGATAAACCCTGCCACGCGTGCTGCTTTCACTCATCTTCCCTTAGTTTAAGTCAAAAATAGAGACCAAGAGAGCCTCTTTCCCTGCTTGTTCCCTGATTCCTCCTGTGTGGTTGTTGTGATTTAACCCCAGCCAGCAACTCAGCCCCATACAGCCGCCGGCTCACTCCCCCACCCCGCTGGGATGGGGGAGAGAATCCGAAGGGTGAAAGTAAGAAAACTCATGGGTTGAGATAAAGACAGTTTAACAGGTAAAGCAAAAGCCGTGCATGCAAGCAAAGCAAACAAAGGAATTCGTTCGCTCCTTCCCATGCGCAGGCGGGTGTTCAGCCATTCCCAGGGAAGCAGGGCTCTGTCATGCATAACAGTTACTTGGGAAGACAAACGCTCCAAACATTGCCCCCCTTCCTTCTTCTTCGGACAAGTTTACATGCTAAGCATGACATCATATAGTATGGAATATCCCCATGGTCTGTTGGGCTCAGCTGTCCCAGCTGCGTCCCTCCCAACTTCTTCTGCGCCCCCAGTGATGGGGTGTAATTCTCCCCAGGGCATTCAGTCTTGTCAGCACAGTTTAATACTCTCACCTCCAAGGAAGGATCAGGACAATCTCTCCAGCCCTCTCAGCTCAGCCCTTTGCGACATGGCCAGACCTAACACTTAGTGTCCCATCCAGGTGAATGCGGCAGACACTGCCCCAGGCCCATGGGCACCCCTCAGGCTGGGGCTTCTGGCTCTTTGCAGACTCAGGAGGACAACGGTACATTTTTCAGCGTACTCCATATTTGCCTTGCAGGCAAAAAGGTCTAGAAACATCATTTGTCTTATGCAAAAGATGTGGGAAGCGATTCCCCAAGCCACTTAATGCAGCTGGGCGCCTGACATCCATTTTTATCATCAGAAAAAAAAAGACTTTTCATCCCCAGATTCCCCATTTGAGCACCAAGGGACAGGCACAGCTAACAGGTTCTTTAGGCCCACTTGTTGAATTAGTTGCAATGGTTAAAGTGATTAAAAGTAGCAGATGTGATGGGGATAGCTCATGGTAACCTCTAGGTCTGAGCATCTGAGCAGCTGCATCCTTCCAACAGCCACGTGGTGCTGGAGCCTCCTCAGCCACCACCAGCCCCTCGACCCTCGTGTCAGGCGTGACAGTGCCGCTGTGACAGCTCCAGCTGAGTGGGCCAAACCAGAGCCACGTCTGCCCTCACGCGCTCAGCGGTGCACTGAGGAGTTGCACTGGGTCTCCAGCTTGCTGCAGCTGGCAGGCGGCAGGGATGCAGCCACCAGCGCTGAGGATGGGGTGGCTGAGCATCAGTCCTGCCAGAGGACTTGAAATAAAATAAACGCAATGATTCTTCCCCACTTCCCAATGCAAAGGCAGAAAAAGAATAGATTTCTGAGAACTCTTGTTACTAGCCTTCATTTTAACTTAACCATCTGATTCCCGTCAGGGCTACTGGGGATCCCTTCCCCGACAGCACAGGGCTGTTTAGAGAATGAATGATGAATCCTGATTCAGCAGCCAATTACCACAAATATTAATCTAGTCGTACTTAAAAAGTGCAATGAATCTTCTTTTTTTTTTTAATATGTCTCCCATTGGAAGTCTGCAGCTCGCATGGCAAATCCGCGGTGAAGTTCGTCATCTGTCTCATGACACGAAGGCCGTTTCCAGGATTTTTTGGCCAAGGGCCAGGTACCATCGTAGGTGGGAACACGGGCCTCAGTTGCTTGTGTGCACTCATTTGCAGTTGTAAATAATGCCGTGTTTGGAAGCAGTTCAGAATACTGCCCCAATCAAATAGCCTCAATACTGGCTGTTCAGTGCCAGAGACACAGTGATTGTGCGAATGCTTAGGGCAGCAGGGGTGAGAAACGCTGCGAGCTCAGCCTTTGTGCAAGTCCTCTGCGAGGAAAAATGCACGTCGTCTCTGATCGCTCTACTTCCCTGTTATCCACTGATCTTAAATGTCTCACCTATTTGACTCCATTTACATAGGCATCTATCCCAGGAATAATTCCTGAACAGTGAGTGCAGGATTGTGTCTTCTGAAGTAAAGAGAAGCAAGATAGTAATTACAGAGATAATTACTTTTAATGCATTTTTCACCTACAGAGTCCCATTAAAATGTTCTTCGCAGAAGAACAGAAAGGAACAATGTTATAATATTAGGCAAAGAAAGGTTTGCAAGAAACACTTCCTTCCTCCTTTATTGTACGCAAGTTTCTTGACAGTGGTCATGAACTGATTTTCACATTGGGCTGTCCCATTCTTTGTGGAGTAGGCTTTGCTCGCTGCGTCTGAGTAATGAAACCTGGAAAACATTGAAAGTGTTTACGATAATTAAAATCGATTGAAGAACACTGTTCAGTACTCTCTAGCTAGGGTTAAAATGACTCGTGTGTCGCTTAAAAATCAGCTAGAAAGAAAAGGCTGAAGTGTTAAGACCTGCTAGAGCAGGATGCATGTAAACCATTTTTTCCTCCACTGTTTTATCCACTGTGTTTGACAATTATATGAATTAAGTCCTGTATGTCCCACAACAGCTTTTTGCTCAGTGTCACTTACTGTGACATTGAACTGCTCATATTTTGCTTGTCTAACTTTTTAGTGTCTCTGGGAACAAAACTGCTCAGATCATCTGCAACTATGACCCTGCTCATCCCCACACCAGAGAGGGGAAGCCGCTCCTCCCTCGCCTGCTGGAGCATGGGGTGGGATAGCTGGTGGGTGCCTGCCGTGGCCAAGACAAGGGCATCCCCCCGGAGCACCCGCGGGTGCATGTGCGCATGCAGGGAACCCGCACTGGCCCTTTTGAAGTCACTACTGCATCAGCTAACGAAGAGATCAAAGAGCTGCACTACCAGCCCTTGCTGATTTGTTGGTAATACCCACTCCACAGCGCAGTAGAGGTGCCTGGAGCTGAATTTGGGTTATCACAGGATCATTAGCAGGGAAGTACCTTGGCGGGGCCCAGGTCCTTTCCCACTCTTGCTCAAGGCGGGCTGGTGTGTGCAGCAGGGTGGTGCGTTGGTCCAACCCTTTCCCACTGCCCTGTTCTGCCGGCCGTGTCCCCACTTCCCCGCAGCCTTCCTGGGCAGCATGCTATGGCCGGCCCTTGCTCCGCTTGGTCCTCTGAAACCCTACAGCCTGTTCTGCAGGATGGCCACACACCCAGGATCATGCCCCATCTATTTGTGCAGTTGGTTGAATCTACCCGGACATAGAACTTTCCTTCTGTTGAACTGAATGCAAAACTTCAAGTCATTTTCACTATCTTCCCAGATAACACTAAAAGTCCAGCTCCTTTCCTTCAGTAGCTCCTCCACCTCCATGAAATTTTGAAAACCTAATGCACAATCCCTTAATTTACCCAAGTTGTGCATGAAAATACCGATGGGTCCCTGATCCTGTCAACACTCCTCCGAAACTGCAACTGATCCATACGCTTCTTTGGGCAGTGACTCCCTGACGCTTGCTGATCTCCACACCAGGTTTGTGCTCACCCTTGGCTTTTTCTAGGCGTTATCCACCTAGCTTACCAACGAAAATCTCATGTAAGATGGTATCAAAACCATCAATACACATTATTAGTGTATGACAAATCTACAATGGCCATTACTTCTGTATGTGTTATCTTTGAAGTGCTTACAAATAGAATGTTTGTTTGTTCCAGTGTTACTTCTGGGAAACAGAATTAAGCTGAATGATGTGCATTTACCAGAGCCTCCTTCTGTCTCTCCTTAGCGGTGGATGCAGTTTTCTTTTATGGAGTTTCTTGGTTCCTCAGTTCTACTCTGAAATTGCACAGCCAGTTCTCGAAGTATCCTTGGAGAGCATCCAAAACATCTTTTGTGTTGCTGTACTTTCTAACGTCTTTCACTTTCCTGTTCTTTCCTCTTAGCCTGAATTTGTACCGTTTCCCCTCAGTTACATTAGCTGTTTGATCACTGCCAATGCCTCTGGTGAAAACTGAGTCCAAAAAGGCATTCTGCAGTTTGGCCTCCTCGGTATCGCTTGCCATTAGCTTTCCTTCTGCAGTGACTAGTGGACCAATGTGCCCTCTGATATTTCTCTTTCCGCTAATGCCTCCATAGACTGTGTTTTATGCTATCCTCTGGTTTCTTTCACTTAAATTTGATTTTCTCCCCTCGAGCACGTGCTGTCCTTTGATATTCATCCTCACTCACTTGACCTTGTGCCCATTTTCTCTGGACTTCTTTCTCGTATGAGTTCACCAAAGAGCTGGAATTCATCCAAACTACTCTCCTGCTCCAATTTGCATCCCACGCACATGCTGGTAGAGTTTCCAGCTGTATTGTAGCATCATTTTCTACAAGGAACAGACAATTCTCCTGAACTATTGCTTCTTTTAAACTATTTTCCCACAAACTATTATCTATCATCTTTCTTTGGTTACTGAAATCTGTTTCTTGAAGCCAAGTGACTTAATTCTGTTTTGTTTGGTTCTCCCATTTTCTTTGTCTAAGAGCTGTTACACCTAATAATCTGTCCCTTAGTAGCTAACATCAGCCTATCATCAGCTGCACACTGATGATGCTTTAAGAGCTTTAGGAGGGAAGCAACAACGTAATAAAAGCAGCCATGAGAACAGCCATATTAATTTGAATTTGAAAAGGAAATCTAAAAGATTTCAGAAGGCCCTGAACTATTAACTGACCTCCCACATCTACCTTGGCTCTATGTGGTGCTGCATAATGCACTTTCTCTTCTTGACATTTCACTGACATAGCAGGAGGTAAATTAAAACCTAACCTACCTGCACAAGAGACATATTCACGTAATTAATGGTAACAACTGCAGCTTTAACTTCTACTGACATTAAAGCAAAAAAAAAAAAAGGCAGATTCTCTAGACCATCGCCAAGAGCTGTGCCTCACAGCAGTGGTGAAGAATGGCTTTAGCAATCAAACCCAACTGTGGTTCACTATTCAAAGCAGCGGAACGAAATCCCTCCATGGAGTAATCCGCACCTCCACCCTGGCAGTGGCACAAGCTGGCGGCAGAGGACCCACCAAGCCACGCTGCCTGGCACGTCACCTGTGTTAAGGCTGCACTCTCTTCATCGGAAGAGTGACGGAGAGGCTGTGGAAACACCATCCACGGAGGTCCTCAAGATTCAGGTAGATGAAGAGTTGACAAGCTTGACCGCGTCTTGTCCCACTTGTTCTTGAGGCCGGGCGGGACACCTCCGGAAGTCCTTTCCAACCAGCATGCCTGTGAAGTTCCTAAGCCAGTTTCCCACCCTCCTCAAGCCAGCACAGGACTAGGATTCAAGCAGAGAGAGGGGCTAGCAGCTGCCTCCCTCCGGAAACACTAGCAGCTACTAGCGATATGTTTGCCCTTGGGGATAATTCATGCTTCCAAAAGTGGTGTGAGACGGTGGTTCTTCTCTCTCCTCCCTGCGCAGTCTTGCTTGTTTAAAGCCCTTCTTTGAAATGTATTGTTCACTGATCAGGTGTGATTTTGTGGTTGAGGTTTCTAGAGGTCAAGTCAGCTCAAAGGGAACTTTTTTGAGAAGCTGCCCTAGAAATGGGTCATGGTCCGAGCTGCCGTAGGTCAAGACTTAGCAGAAAGGTGATATATGCAGGTAAGGTGGTCCCAGAAGGCGCGGGATTGTACCTGGTCACTGAGAAACATCTTTGGGAGGCCACATACAGCTAAGGCAGAGAGAAGTTCTGGGCTCCTCCCTTGCTGTTGCAGGGCATGGGGGATGCTTGAGCCCCCAAGATAACGACACAGACTGGTATAGCACTCTCTCGGCCCCTTCCTTCTGTCCGACTTTCCTCTCCTGCCACTGTCCGTCTCCCCTGGAGGTGCTCTGTCCTTGGCAGGCTGCAAGGGTGACTGCATGTCCTAGACTCTGAAAACAAGGCAAAGCCTGGCCCTTCTCCTTTCCTTATCTTCATACTCACTGTCCAAAGACATTCCTCAACCACCACAGACAAATTGGACCCAGTCCTTTCTCAGCTAAACCAATTCCCATTTCAAATGGCATCACAACAATGCAGAGACCGGAACGCTGCTAGGAAGACCTCTGTCATTAACTCACCAAATACTAAATGGCATCAAAGCACTGCAGATAAAATTATTTCAAGGACTAATTACTATACCAAGCCTTCTGGCTTTAATTCTAGACCTGAAATATTGCAGTGTTAATAAAATAGGATTCGTAGTACATGAGACACATGAGAGAAGATTCAATTTGTAATGATAATTGGAAACATTTTAATAGGATTTCACTAGCAATATGAAGATTGGCATTTTAATAATTTGCAGAAGTGAACAAGTAAAGCTCAGGCAACATATACAGAGTCTTCTGAAAGCACCCGTAAGACAGTGCAGAATATGCCAAATATCTGGCAAACGCCTGATCTCCCTTTTTAGAGTAAGACTTACTCCAACTCCAGCACTGTGGCTCCCCTTGCAAAAGCTCAGGGCCCGAAGTTGAGAGGAGAGAGGAATTTTAGGCTCAAACTCTCCAAAGTCTGCCTACCAAAACACTCGGTGTTCTGCTGTCTTTTCGGCAGACATTTTAAGAGGGTGTTTGAAGGAGCTGCTTGGGTTCTGGACTGAAAATTTTACAGGAGATGGGAAGTAATTCTCCATAAGGACAACCTCAGTTCAACATAAGAGCAGCAGAAATTATCACATCAACAACCTGAACTTGCAAGAGCAGTGCCTTGAAAAGCCTTTAGCTTAAGGAGAAACTTTCCAAATTGCCTGTGAAGAATAAACTGGGCCTGGCCATTATTTCCTATCATTTACAAGAGTCCTGTGTGCCACCGAGCCCGTGCTGGTGCTGCGGTCTGCTCACGGGGTGCCCTTACTCTCAAGGGGGATCCATCGCCACCCCCTGCCACTTCGCGGATGCAAAGATGCATGAGGATTTCTCCTTCTCCGTGTAGGCAAGTCAGGACACCTGACTGCTGCCTAGCAAAGAGGTGCGAGCGCCAGCTTTGCCCTGGCAAGCCAGTCGCTCAAGCTAGGCGGCCGGGGACAGCAGTACGCCAGGGATCAACAGCGGTGGGAACAACATCAACGTGATCATAGGCACTGGCAGTCACTTGATACTAGTTAAACTGTATTTTCTGATCCCAGCCTACACGTCTGTTCATGGACTAACGAGAGGCAGCAAGAAAGAGAGCGCAACCCTATTTTGTGCCATACTTACCAGTAGAAGAGCACAGTGGGCTTTTGTCCGTTGCATTAAAAGATGCCAATGAAAAAGACGGGCTGGATCTATCACGGGCGCAGCAAAAGTACATGGCACGCCTTTGCTGCCATGAAAGTGTATTATTTTGTCAGAGGGAATACATGTATTTGAAGACATCCCCTAACTCAATGTGCTTTGCCAACATATGGGAAAGCAACACTGGGTGAGGGAGACTGTAGTTCAGGCGGCGATATGATAGAGGCTTTTAGGAAAGAAAAGGAAATAAACCTCTGAAAATACAATTGTTAAGTTACACAAGAAGGTTGATAAGAAGCTACGCTACGTGCTGCTTATCTGGTACCAGTGGGTTTGGTAAATTGCTGAGGGGGAGAAGATTTCATATCTCTGTTTTGACATTTTCTGAAAGTGATCGCAACAAAATTATAGCCTTGCTGAAATGCATCCACTACCTTTCAGTTCTGGCTTTTCAGATGAAACAACATGAGAGACGCTCGGCTTAATTTATGCAAAACGCCCTATGTGAAGCTATATTTTGGTAAACAGAAGTTAGAAAATACCCTTACCTAAGCAATTGTATTTTCTGATTTGTTTTTCAGATATTTTTGACGCGAATAAGAGCCTCTTCCATGCAGCTGGAGGGCAAGGAACACTGAAAAGCTTGCTCTGTTTGTGAGAAGCAGGAGGAAAGCGTGGATCAGGCTGAGCTGGGGTTTGCCGGGGTTGCTCATGCTCGGTTCGCATTTGCAGCCCATCAGCTGTGCGACAAAATTAAGAGTTTTGCGTCTGCAGCCAGCAGCAGCTCAGCAGCGGGTGCGTGACGGGCGACCACCTCCTGCAGGCCCCCAAACACGTGCCTTGTGTTGGAGAACGAGTGGGAAGCAGGCAGGTACCCCACAGCAGGCTGCTGAGGCTTGGAGTTCGCACCAAAGCTCTTGTGAAGGATGGGACTGTGATTTCATTTGTAAGCCTAATCAGATAGTAAAATAAAACCAGAGAATCAGCATAATTAATTCAAACCTATGCCTGGCATACAGGTTCTCTGTATGAGCCATCTTTCAAGTCAGCATAAATTGAAGATTAAGCTGGCCTGCCCTGTTGTAATCAAAGCAACCCATGGGCGGCTTAATTTTAATTACAGCTCCTGGGGACCATTTAGGTGCTACTCCGGATGCTGCCTAAGCTTCATAAAGAAGATTATTAAAGTTGTCAGTCACAGAACATGAAAGTTCATAAGCACAGAAAGAATTGATTGATACCGGTTTGTCCCTAACCAGAGCACAAGGAAGATTAAATAAAAACTAATGTAAATAGCCATCTTGGATCTGTAAAGCGTTTTAGACCACTTCTGCCTGAAAGCTGCTACATAAATGCAAGTAATTATTCCCGATTTGGCTGAATGAAGAGGAAGAATGCTTGAAAATGAGGCATCAAAGATATTGCGTTTCAGATGTGGAGGTTAAACCGCAACAGTAAGCTTCCTTCCCTCACTCTGCCCCGATTTCTGGGCTCAGGGACAGCGAGTAGCCTTCTGCGTAATTGCAGGGGCTACCCTGGAGGTATGAGGACCGCCCTCCTCCTCCCGGCCCAGGCTTCCTGCTGGATGGCTTAGACACGTAAAAAAAAAGTTAGACATCTCTCATGAGCTAGTCAGTGAAGTTCTCCCTGTTTTCACTGAGAAAGACTGGAGAGCAGCTCAGGCCATCTACTTGCAGATCCTTCAGCCGCCTCTGTGTGGGGCAGCTGGTGCCCAGGGGGGCGAAGGAGAGACCTAGGCAACCAGACTAAGAAGATGCCTAAGTTATAGGTGTCTAAACTCGATGAGATGAGCCCTGTCCTATGTGCCAAGCTACCCACAAACCGTCAAAGAAATCCCCCGTTGGGGCTGGGAGTGGGGCTGACCCCACGGCAGTGGGGCAAGGGAGCCGTTGCTGCCCTTCCCTGTCCCCATGCCCAGCCCTGTGTAGCTGAATGGGGACTTTTTTTTCCCCAGGCTCTCAAACAAAAACTCAGGACTGCCGCATTGTTGCTGGAGAGAAACATTTCCGTAGGAGGGAGGGCTGTAACACACAACGGGGGCCTGCAGGATCTGCCCCTCTGTGCAGTCTAAAGTCAATTATTAATGGCATATAGGAATCCAATAATGTACATGATATGCAATATATATTAAGAGCTGTACATACATGAGATGGAAAATGTCTGTGATTCTTTAAAAAGACGATTGCCGGGCTTTCTCCTTTGACATTTCCCTGGTTTTGCGTAGCCCTTCAAAGGGAGGAGGTTGTTTATTCTCTGTGCTTCAAGGAAACGAGAGGAACATTTTTCTGATACTTTCTGCTCACCGGGTTTCCTCACGAATTTCACACGCTCGATAATTTCAGGTTAATAGGAAGCGATAACTCAGAGCCCAAGTCATTCCTCTTGCAAATGCTAATGTCAATCTATAAATAAAATATACATTGTAAAGAAACACCTCCTGCGTGGCAGAGGGTAGCAGTCAGCCTGCTCTTAAATCTTCAGAGATGGAATTTGCTGCAGCGTGAAATCCTTCAGGGTGATCGGCTCAGTAAGCGTGCCGTGTCCCAGCTGTCCCCATCCCAGTGTGGGGACAGGGCTCCACCGCCCCACATCCACATGCCACCAAGGGACAGGGAGATATGCCCGGCTTTCCGGGTGCCCCCTGTACCCACGGACCTGGGAGCAGCCAGTTAACTGTGGGGCACAGAGATGGGTGGCGAGGGGGCTTCTCCTGGCTAGGGATTAGCCAGGCTTTTGCAGAGCATCCTGGCCTCTGACCCCAAAGCCAGAGGACCAGCTCGTGCTGTTTGCCGAACGCCCGGACCCCCTGTCCGGGCAGGAGGTACAGCTGCTGCGGTTGTTCACCACAGCGCTGCAGCTGGGCGCTGGCTGGTTCCAGTCCCCGTGGGTACCACTGTGTGCCCCCGGCCAGTGCTGCCCACTGCCTGACTTCCAAGGTGGGCAGAGGTGGCAGAGGGAGATACGCAAAGTTGTTTTCTGTCACGTCCCTAGGGTCTTATTTCAGTGCCTGGTCCATGGCTGGCTGTCCTGGTGGAGAGGAAGGGTGCTGGCAATGGGCGAGGACAGGGATGCTGCCATCAGAAGAGAGGAATTGGGGTTTTCAGAACATTTTTCCCAGTGCTGAGCAGCAGAGACGTTCAGATATCCAGCCACCGGCTTGCGAAGTGGCTCATGGTTGGTATTTTACCTTTTCAGGTTGCCTTTAAAAGATTTACCAAAAGTAAGAAAATGTAGGCAGTAAAATGTAAGGTGGATGATAAATTGATGAGAACTACTTCTGAGAAACAGCAAAGTGATAAATGTTTAAACAATACATGGGCATTACTAAGTGAAGCTTTCTTCTTTTTTTAACCGCAAAACAGAGATTGGCATTACTGTCTTTCCCGGCTGGCCACAGAAATGCTGGAGGATGAAATAAGTAATTTTAAGTCCAAAACCAGATCCTAACTTACATGGACTGCTATTGAAGAGAAAATAGCATCTGAGAGCCTTAACTGCTCAGGACATGAGTCACCCTTACATAAGCGTTGTCGCTGGTACAGGGATGCTAAGAGCTGCCTTTGGACCTGAGCATTACACCGCAGGTGGGCATTGTCCCATTAATAGAATATTTGGTGCAATTCTGACACACAGCCTTGCAAAGACCATGGGGAAACTATTTTTGTTGAGTATTGAAACAGCCCCTTGGGAGCAGTTTCCTGCGGGGGGCGGATGAGGTGGCAGAGCATACAGGGTTGAGGAAGTGTGTTGTGGAGGTTTCCCACTCAAAAGGTTTTCTTGTCCCAAGGCTTTCCCTTGTTGGCTTCAAGAAATCGCTCACAGGGAGGAACGGCTGCCAGTCAGAGGGGCGGAGGGGGACGGGGAAAACTTCCCAGTGAAGCAGCAATTGAGCATCCAAAGGGAAATTACAGTCTTCCTGCAAGACTGCTTTTCTCCTTGCTTGTTTTATTGCTTTCTGGAAATATCTGTCAGGCAATAATCTTTGATTTTCATGTTTTCACTCTTGCAGAAGGAAACTAGAGCTTTATGACACTGAGACCTAGCCTTTGCTCTCATAATCTTTTTGCTTAATGTCTAAGCTGCTTGGGGCAGGGATTGCCTTTCCTTTGTGTCTGCAGAGTGCCTTCCCCAGCAGGGACCCACTCTGTGCCTCAGCTGCTAGGAGCGATCATAATGAAAATAATTAATAATAATAACAAAATGTAATTTCTTTCTCTCCATGGCTTGCTCTGTAGGTTCACTATTAACTGTCCGAAAGTGCAGCAAGAGAAGAGCAGCCAGAGACGAGGTAAGCCAAGCAGGGTGGGCACCTGACCGTTGTGGTGCTCCCAATGCAAGCAGTGGCTGAGGGGGTTTGTTTTAGAAGTGCCATCCTATCCTTTGTGGGACATTATTAAGAGTTCACTTTGAAAAGAAAATTATTGCCTCTTGCCTCAGGGGCTAGCAAGAGGGACCTTCAGTACTAAGACCCATTACTTAAATGATCAGAATGTAATAATAAGGTGAGTGCAATCTTAGCGTCTCATGTGTGTTAATTAAGGTGGGACACGTTTGAAGACCTTGATTCCAAAATAATTTGGGCAACACCTCTACGATACAAACTTCACATGTGGCCAAGCTCTGGAGCTTAGTGCCGGCAATGATGTTTCTAAAGCAATTTATATTGCTTGTCTTCTCGTGCTGTGGTAATGTTTCCCTTCATCACACAACTCCTCCTTACCTGCCAGTGCCCCCGCAGCGCTGTCAGTCACCTGTGGTAAGTCACAGGAGGGCATCAGAGAACCAGCAATAAAGCAAATGGCTCTCTGATGCCCACAGATGCTGGGAACAGGGATGAACGTTTGGAGGAACCATAGCACGGTACACCTAAATTAAGAAACACGCTCTGACATGGGAGGCTGACTCATCCGTGTGACACTGAAGCAGCCTCCATCCCCTATGCCCACCCAGGGATACGTGCCGTTCGGTGGTTTCGTCCCCTTTGCTGGAGGGGTCAGAAAGGCCCAGGCCAAAGCAGAGAGTTGCAGGCGGCGTCAGAGTCAGGAGCCATCCAGCATCTTGGTGCACACTCGGCTGAGCCACGTCACTGGACAATGTCATACTGAATTTTACAGCAAGGAAAGGACTACACGGGCCAGTGTCCGCTATGGTGCGCTTTCACTCTGTCACCTGCGCATTTTGCTCCATAATTTGAAGAGGGAGGGTAACACCGGGCCCATTTTTCTTTCACGTACTCTGCAACTTCAGAGCGTGCAAGTCCTGCGAGAGCTGCTGCTCTCCACCATGGCAGCAGCATCCTTCTGAGATGGGCACAGCGACTTCCCCAGTGTAGAGAGAGCTATGCAAGTGTAGATACAACACCTGCTCTGTCACTAATTCTCACTTGCTAATCTAAACGTAAACCTGACTGTACAGACCCTCAAAAGCCACCAGCTCCTCTTCACAGCTCAGGAGATGCGCGCTCACCACAGCTTCAACCACACATGTTTCGTGGACTCCCACACGAGTCCTGCCTAGGCTAGCACCATTCAATATCTTTATCAATAAGCTGGAAAACAGAAAAAAGTATCCAAAAAATTAGATGTGTTCCTGTGAAAATCTGTAGTTAGCCCCAGTCTGGTGAGCAGAGGCTGAGTTACACAGAGCTTGCTACACCTTCTGATGACCTGAATTCACTTGGTGGACTACTACCATTTATGTTTAGCTGAATCCTGGGTTCAGTGCTTTTAAAAGACCACTGGGAAATTACAAATATGTTTCCAAGAACAGCTAAAAAAAAATGTGTATTAATGAGAGCTTAAAGAAGTTCAGTTTTAAAAATTATGTGATGTAAGGTTAAGGAAGAACATGTCCTTCACCTACATAGACTTGAAGACTTTTCCTTGGCAACTCCTGTATATTTCCCTTAGGCAAAACCTATCAGTGCAGCTGCTGAAAGCAATGGGAGGCAAAACACGGAGCCTCTGCCCACGGTTGTCATCTCCAGAGTGGGGAAATATTGGCTTTGGTCAAAACCCTGGAGGAGCCAAGGTACCCTCTGAGGGGACAGCGCAGGTGCCTGCTCCCAGGGGAAGCCTTCAAACAGATAGTGTTGGGATGCAAGAGGAATTTTCCTCAGCTCAACAAAAACTATGAGCACAGTGAAAGGGCCGAGGACCAGTGACATCCCTGGAGCAAAGTGATCAGTCACCTCTCTGTCAGCACCTTGTTCCTGGCCTCAGCATCAGAAATTTCCTCTGAAAGCATTGCCACGGCCTCAGGCAAGACACCACGTGTAAATCTTTAGGTGAAAATAATTAGCCTCTGGAAACACGTACCTAGAAATACAACAACATCCCTGACAGCAGAGGTATTTAAATCAAAGTCAGTATCTGTCTAGGTGATATTTTCTAGAGCAATGAAGGACACAGAGCAGGTACAGGAACACTTTGCTGAAACCCCATGGCTGCATGTGAAGAGAATTGCACATGATTAAGATGGCCCCTTATGGTCTTGCAGGATGTGATTTCCCTGAGACCAAGTGCTAAAAATGGAGAGCAACATGGATAGTGATCGAGGGAAGGAATGGAGTTCAGGGTCCCACAAGCTCATTGTGTGTCACTTCCCCTATCTGCTACTCCAGAGTCAAGTCGGCCTTTGGGAAAAAAGGGATCAATGAGGTCCTCTGAACTGCTCAGTCCAAGGCTGCAGGTGGCAGCTGTTATTGCCAACTCACTCTCCATCATCTTTGAAAAGTTGTGGAGAACAGGAGAGGTGCCTGAGGATTGGAGGAAATCCAATGTTACTCCAGTCTTCAAAAGGGGCAAGAAGGAGGACCCAGGAAACTACAGGCCAGTCAGTCTCACCTCCATCCCTGGAAAGGTGATGGAACGGCTCATCCTGGAAGTCGTTTCTAAGCACATGGAGGAGGAAAACACTATCCGGAGTAGTCAACATGGATTCACCAAGGGGTGAATCCTGCTTGACCAATCTGATAGCCTTCTATGATGGCATGACTGGCTGCGTGGATGAGGGGAGAGCAGTGGATGTTGTCTACCTTGACTTCAGCAAGGCTTTTGACACTGTCTCCCACAACATCCTCATAGGAAAGCTCAGGA
>VZSC01012810.1:18165-60824 GCA_013398225.1 Steatornis caripensis | reverse complement strand
CCACTCTTCCTGAGCTTTCCTATGAGGATGTTGTGGGAGACAGTGTCAAAAGCCTTGCTGAAGTCAAGGTAGACAACATCCACTGCTCTCCCCTCGTCCACCCAGCCAGTCATGCCATCATAGAAGGCTATCAGATTGGTCAAGCAGGAGACTTGACAATCATTATCTTGTCAATGATGATTAAAAATTGGATTCCAGCAAAAGCTCGGTTGTACTGCATAATGCTTATCTAGGGAAATAAAAGATAGGGGTGGACCAAACTACCAGATTTCATTTAAATCATGAATAAATTTTTTAAACTTCTGTTACACTGGAGAATCCTTATGCATGCACTTCAGGCTTTCATTCCTCCA
The DNA here is from genome assembly GCA_013398225.1 of Steatornis caripensis. Lineage (NCBI taxonomy): Eukaryota > Metazoa > Chordata > Aves > Caprimulgiformes > Steatornithidae > Steatornis > Steatornis caripensis. The sequence continues at coordinate 60,471 of VZSC01012810.1, read as the reverse complement.
TTGTTTCTTAAATCTACGTCCAGCTATATGTCCAGCTACACGCGATAAAATGCAGTTAGATCTGTGCTAGTGAATTGTGGTAGTGTTCAAGACGGCAAGATAAGACAATACTGGCGTGTTTTTGTTTTCACCACTGCTGCAATCCCCAACCCTTTCCATTACCATAAATTTCTTTTTCTTAGCACTGTCATTACCACCTTGTCCAGAGAACAGTGGGAGAACAGGGTGATGGAAAAGAATAGAAAGCTCAAGTACCCACAACATCCTGCAGTTTCCCTCCAAAGCCCGCAGTTACCTCAGCAGCAACACAGATGTATTAAGACAGAACTGGCAATGAGGTAGAAATCTGAATGCTCCAGCACAGTGGAAGTGAGAAAATGGAGGAAAACTAGCCACAGCAGCTCTTCAAGTCTCCCCAGAGCTCATATAAACGATGATCAAGGCGCACTGCGCCCAAATTCAGTGACTGAGATGCAGTGTCACACCATCAGCCCTTCTACAGACTAATGAACAAAGTCACATCAGCACCTCCTGTGATAGCAGCCACGAGTAACAAAGGCATCTATACAGCCTCTAGGCTGTCACTGGGTTGAAAGCTAGACCATGAATCAGATGTGTCTAACTGTTGCTAAAGCACAAAATGGGATAGAAGAGCTTACCAGGAAGGGGTTTGGTGGTTGAATCTTTCCTTACTGACTGTTGGAACTGTGCCTGTCAATATTTCGTAGCTCCCACTGAGACCACCAACTGCATTTAGTCTTCACAGAAGGTCTTTGTCAAAAATAGCTTGTTATTTTAATCCAAAACGCCACTTGCTGATCCTTCCTTCAAACCCACAGGGTGCTAGTTTAAGGGAAGTGCTGAACCGCCTCGGATGCCGGTGGTGACATTTGGGTGACAGCACTGCCTTCCCCACCTCGCAGCAGTCAGCTGCCAAAACGCCTCTTTGGCCTGCAAATCCCATAGTCATCTGCTGATTTTTAACCCCCTTAACTGAGAACCATTTATGGCCACAAATCCTCTCCCATCATAGGAGATTAACAGGCTACAGGTGATTAACAGGGCTATGTGACGACCTTGGGGAAATGCAGGAATGAAGAGCAGATGGGGAGGTCAGGCTCCCAGTAACAATCACACAACTGGGCTAGAGTGGCCACACTTCCCCCAAGGCAACCGCGGGGACAGAAGAAATCCAGCACTGTGAAAGTGGCCGAGGCTGCTCTGAGAGCTATCAGCTGAGCACCAGATCTTGGGGCAACCCCTACCCCTGCCCACCTGGCTGTTACAGCATGCAAAAACGGTTTGGATCTGATTCCCCAGCCCTTGCCCTCTTGCCTTCAGTCCCTCCTGTCCCTAGTTTGTAGAAACAACAGCATCAGCTTATTTTTCCTCATGGCTAAGTTTCCTGCAAGCCTGACGGGAGTAATGAGCATGAGAAAATATTTATCCGATGCTGGAATCACAGCCTATGTGCTGGTGGCTGTGCTCATACATTGCAAATTGCTTTATTCGGTACAACTGTTTGGGCTCTGGTGTTATTGCAGGCACACTGAAGATTTATATCCAGACTTTAGAAGGCTTAGTATGCTTGCGGATTTATTTTTTTTAACAGTATTTGTTATTGTTAAAAACATCGTTGCATAACCTAAAGGGAAAAGGCTCTAATGGCTAACAAGCGATGGTCCTTTTCTGGCTCTGTTCCTGGATCTACCTCCAATTACTCCCTAGCACATTATTAATATACTGATTGTTGTTATCCTCACCATCACTGTTAGTGGTCAAGATCCCGCTACGTAATGTGGGANTTAAAAACATCGTTGCATAACCTAAAGGGAAAAGGCTCTAATGGCTAACAAGCGATGGTCCTTTTCTGGCTCTGTTCCTGGATCTACCTCCAATTACTCCCTAGCACATTATTAATATACTGATTGTTGTTATCCTCACCATCACTGTTAGTGGTCAAGCTCCCGCTACGTAATGTGGGATTTAACCACTGTAGGAGCTGCAGAGGTAAAAAAAAGAAAAACCAACCGAAAGAGGATATTTTTTGTGATGCTGCAGTGAGGCAGAGGCAAGGCCAGCGTTACTTTCCCCCTGAAAACCTGCAGGCTGGCTTTGACCTTCCACAGGTACCAACAAGCGTTCATCATCCCACAGGTACATCTTTGGCTGGGCACTACCCATCTGTGGCAGCCTTTGCCCAGTGACTGTGGGTCATGAGCCCAAAGGGGGTTGGAGAGGAGTCAGAGCCAAGAGGGAATCCTAGGATGTTCTATTGCAGATCAGTGAGAAAAGGAGTAGTAGTGGTGTAGGAAAAAATGTACTAACTCACTGAATTGCATTAGGCAGTGCTTAATTGCTGGCAAGAGCTCGGTTGCAAGAAAGTGGAGAAACATGCAAGCAGCCGTGACTGCATGTTCTTGCCCTGCCTTCCCAGAGGGGCTGCGCTGCTACCGACCCCAGGACGTATCCAAAGGCACAGAATAGTTGCACTCTGCAAAGTACTGGCTTTATGTTCCAAGTTAGTTGGCCAGAGCACTGGATTGTATTCATTCAGCTGACTGAAGAATAATTAAACTAAGTAATACGGCCCATCTTTACTGAAGTTTAATAATATAAATACTTCCTCAATGCAATAAACCTCTGCTTTATTAAAGCACTCATTCTTTTCCATTAGGCTATTTGTATATTTTTATGTGTTTTTCATTTTACCAGCAATTTTACCGTCCATAAAGATGTATAGGATTTGTTCAGCAAATGAATTATTCTGTATTTGTTGCTGATTATTATTTTGCTTACAATAAATCCAGGGCCTCCTCTAGCAATATTTTCTAAGCTAATTTCTCACTGACAGAACTAGAAAATCTGAAGGGTCTTACCCTGTCTTGAAACAAAAAGGAAATATAAAGTTGATTTCAACAAAATGACAGCTGTTTCACCACACACCATAAGTGGGTGTTTCCCAGCAATGGCACTGGGCAGCATGGTGCAGTCCAGGCCACCTCCTTGACGGGCACAACGTGCCCAGTGACTTCATAACCAGAAATGCAAGCAGAACTGGCAGTTTCCAAATGCAGTTCTTTGTCGCCAATCAATTTTGGTGCCAAACGCTTTTCCCTGCAAAGGAAACGGAGGACCCAGCTGAATGCAGTTTACTGTACTTAAATGTTGGTGCGGGTTATTGTGCTCCTTCTCCTCATGCCCTGTACCTTTGTCACCGTACGGGGGACAGACTATTCTGTGTGTTGTTACTGTTATGGATTCTGCACTTCAAAGCTTCTGCAAAAGCCTCTGTGACAATATCCTCTAACACCCCAGAGAGTAAAGCAAACCCCTTGGGAGCAGAAGCCTAAAAATCCCGACGTCGAGGGGCCTTCAAAGCATTTCACACCCATCTGACAAATGAATCGAAGTTAAATTGCTCATTATGGCAGCGATTGTGTCCAGTTTGGAAACCTCCAACTTGGGCTCAGTATCTGGGGCTTCAGACATGGGTTTGGCTTTGCATATGGCATACATTTGGCTAGGCGTATCCTGAGCTGCCGTTTGTTGCCTGTGAGGGGGAGCCTCTGTGAGATCTCTTGAGAAGGGACTGTTTCACCATGTTCAGCGCACCTCTTCATGACGCGATTGTACATGCACACTGGTTACTGACACTTACAGGCTGTGATATATTCCAACAAGGCATACTGCTTCTTCAGAATGATGAGTCTGCCACACAACCAGGATAGGGCTTACGGGCAGCTGAAGAGCAGATGTTGTGCCAAGGATGAGGTTCAACACCAAATGATGACAGCAAGAGAGACAGACGAAAAATACATTGCAGCCTTTGGCTTTGACTCCCGGATGTCTACTACAAGCTTGGGCCTATGTCCCGCTTTTGCCTCAAAGTACCATATAGAAAAGGTATAAAGGTCCCTCCTGTGTGAATTTGCGTGAATGTGCTCTATAGGTACCTGCGAATGTTTGTGAAGAAATAGGAACGAGAAAACAAGAGGCTGAAGAGACGACCATGAGGAAAAGTCTGTGGAGGTTTCCCAGGGACAAATGGGCTCTGGAGACTGGCAAATCCACTAAATCCACAAAACCGAATAGCTCAGGACACTCGATGTCCACCAGGTCCACACAAGGCCACCAGCACATGCTGGAATCACTGATGGGCTGTGTCACTTGGTCTGCAGCCAGGAGGCTGGCGGATGCTTGACATGGACAAAACCCAAAAGGTCACAAACACACCAACGAGGAAAAGGGCCCACCAAGGGGATCACCCAAGAGCATCCCATAAACCAGTAGTGCCTCTGTGCAACCCTCTGCTCCCAAGGACATGGCTGGGTTGGGCTCCTAAGCGCATCTTCTGCCGCTGCCTGTGAAGATGTGCTTGTGTTGGGTGAAAGCCATCAGCTGCTAACAGCTGCACCTCCGTGGCCAAAGAGAACTCTAAGGTTGTGGTCTACATCTCCCCCACCACATAAGGGGAAAGGGGATATGCAATAATTTTTATCTTGTTTGGAAGTGAAATTCTGAAAATCTTTAATTGTTAATGGTGTGGCCTACTTGCCCACATAAAGGTAATCACACCATGTGAAAGGCATATGCTGCCTCACCAAACACACTGGCTGCAGAAAACAGTAAATGGATCCGCTTTGGTGGGGAAGAGGAAAACCATATGTTACTCTTCAAATGAAGAAAACGTTGTATTATTTATTAAGGTCAAGCTCAAGAATCCTGAGACAGCTGCAGAATAGCTGCTTGTCGTCTGTCAGTGCAAAAATGAATCTTTGAAAATTAATTATGGGGAAAGCAAGCCATTTGTTTAAAAAGCCAGCATGTTTCTAATAGGCAAAATGTCCTGAAGTGATTTGAAATCTGTTAGAATTTTCACTTTTGTAATTACATTCTTAAATGACTGGAAGAAAAAAAAAAAATCAAGAGCTCAGATGGGGAGAGAGGCAAGTTTCTGAGAAAACTGGAAATCCCCATTCAGAAAACCCATAGCAATAGTCTCTCTCAAGTCAGTAAAAGCAGAAGGCAAGTTGTGCGTTTCTGTTTTAACGTATCTCGATGAAGTGTTTAGCACAGAGTTGTGGATCAGATATTGCAGGCCACTCTCTTTGTTGTTGAGTATCAGATGTCCACTTTAAATGCATCTTGACAAGTTTCCTTCAGCTCGTGGGATATTTTTAGCGCACAGATTTATTTTTGGGAATGGATGTTTATGCTCCTGCAGAAATAGGCACCGGCCTTTTGGTATTAAATTCTGACCTTGGGGGTTTGGGATGAAAAAGATGGGGAAATTACAAATATTTGTATAACTCCGAGGTTTTAGGAAGGCTCTTGCTAGCATTTTTGCATTAAGGGAAATCTGTTTTTCACAGGACGGTGTACAAGAGGTCCTTGAGGCACACAGCTCTTGTAACGTGCACTACTGTGCAGTGTTTTCAGTAAGGATGGGTTTCGCTAGTGGCCATTTGAATGACATTATTTCCCCTAATACAGAATAAGCACAGGCATGGATTTTTAACCAGGTACTCGGTCACAGTTTAAAGCTGGCTGGCTATTAAACAAACGACAGACACTCTTTGTTAACCCCCTCCCTCCCCAAAATGGGGGAGGGGGGAAGAGAAAAGGGAAAGAGACTTACAGGTAGGAAAATTTAAACACCTTTAATCTAACTACAATAATCATGTATAATAATAATAGGAAACATAATAATGAAATATATACAAATATACAAATATGTACAAAACCAATATCGAGCTCCCCCTGCACCAATGACCAATACGTCACCTGGACACTGCGGGGCACGCCCCGGGAAAGTCCCGGACTGTACTCAGCAGCAGCAGGCAGGAGCTGGATTCAGCAATGCATGGATCGGGATCGAAGGCAGAAGAATTGGACAGAGCCTTCTTTGGATGCCAGCCATAGAAGAGAGAGTGACCCTCGTGATCCCTCAGCTTTATACCGAGTATGACGCGTATGGGATGGAATACTCCCTTTGGTCAGGTTTGGGTCACCTGTCCGACCCGCGCCTCCCCACCGCAGGGTCGCAGGGGTGACCGCTTCTCTGCTCTTTCAGTTCCAGCACATGAGAAAGTCAGCAGAACCAAGCATCAACCTTGGTCTCCATAGGGATAACTATAAGCAAGGGCCTTTCTGCATAGCATTCCTAATGATGTTCTAGCACTAAATAGAAACACCGAGCCTTATCACTGCTAGAAGCAGCTCCTGTCTGGAAAAACATGCAGTTAATTTCAGAGAGTGCAGCTTCTCAGAAGACACTTAACTAAAAAGCAAAGAAAATTGATTCTGTTCTGGCCCAAACCAGGATATACTCAAAATTACCTTTAATAAAACTGCGGTTTGTAGATAGAAGGATGAAGGGAATAAATCCTACTCTGAACAGAAATAACAAACAACTGAAGGATTTTTTCTGGACATGGGGCATGTCAACCCTGAGCCCACGACCAGTGCTGGGCACCGCATACCCAGCAGTGCTGCAGCTCTGCCCTGGCACTCATGGGCCCGCAAGACAGTGCTGGGCTCCTCTGGGTTCACAGCGAAGCAGGCAGAGACGAGTTGGTCTTCTCCTCTCCAGTGTCCCCGAAGAGGACGTGGCTGTGCTGGCGCCGCTGTGCTTTGTGGCCAGGGGACAGCCATGAGGTGCCACCTCAGGGAGGAACACTGCTAATGGCAGGCGACAGCAAAAGTGCCGTTACTGGTCCTGTGCAACAGGAGCCGGTCCCATACGGTTGTGTCCCAACAGCTCTTGCTCCAGGATTTAACTGTGTTGTACCCTTCAGAGAGCAAGGTGAGGTGACCGACACGCTGTCAGTCGCTTGTTCCTTTATCTTCCCCCCGGAAGAGAGGGATGTTTCATTTTAAGTTGTTAGTTTAGTTGGGCGAGTTGTTTATTTTCCATTTGCTTGTTGATGGTATTTATTACTGTTATTCGCATATGTGCTGCGCTTACCCTAAGCAGAGGACAAGTCAAAGAAGCGTGCCCTGAGTTTAGAACAGCAAGCAGTGTGATCAGCATAGTCTTTTCCACTTTCCAGCAGCCCCTGAAAGATTGTGTTTGGTTCTGTGATAAGCTTTATCCTTCCTGCACAGAACAGGGTTGTCTAAATGACTGATTTTTTAGGTCAATAGTGGAGACTTAGCATTAAAAAAAAAACACTTCAAGACAACTCAAGATTGAAATCTTTCAAAGTTTGCATCACATTTAGGAAGTTTATTCCAGGGCAGCTTGGAAATTTTTTGCTTGTTTCTTTTTTCTAAGGAATTCATGAGAGCACAAAGCAGCTCGGCAGGTGAAGCAGAGCCCAGCTTTCCTCCCTCCGGCTCCAGATGGCAGCAGCTTTATAGCAGTGTACCAGGTCCAGGAGTGCATCCCTCCATCGCGGACCTCAGCGGCTGCCCATCCACTCACAAAGCCGCTGCTTGGCAGAGGAGACAACAATAAATGCCCTATAAAACATAAAGACCATGTGCAACTGCAAGCACAAGTAAAACTTATTATTAAATATATTTAAATCTACATTTTCAGATGCTTTTCAGGCTCCACCGAGTCCCACACTAGGGCTGTCCCCATGGTAGTGGGCTGGCTGGGGACACGCAGGGCTGACAGCCCCTCCTGGGCAAAGGGGGTCCCCCAGCAGGGGCCGCCTGGACATACCCATCCACAGATCCTCTGTGCGGCAAAGCGAGCTTGCAGGAGACCATGCTTTGTCTTGGCCATGCTCATTCTTTGTTCCATGCTGACCATGTTGCAGAAGGAGGTTCTATAAAATAAGATTGATTCCACATCCTTTTAATGAAGCTGCAGCTGTACAGTTTCACAGCAACTAAACCTCCTCATATTGGAAAGCGTTGGGGGATCAATTATCTCCAATGACTTAAAGTTGCAGAGCTGATCCCTGAAATGCAATGCCACTTGTTTTTGCAAGCAGTCTGGAGGAAGAGCGAACTATCCCAAGAGGCTTAACAAGTCAAAGACAGTTGCAAGTCAGTATGATATGCGTTCAGTTCAAGCCAGTATATGCAGGAACTGAAAAAACGTTTAATTTAGCTGCACTTAAACCTCCATGCTCCCAGGTGAGCTGGAGAGGGGACTCCGGTGGTCACTGGAGAGGACGCTCCCTCTGTGTGCCCAGGTTTGCTCACCAAGGGCGCTAGCCAGATCATTGCAGGTGGATTTTAGGTAGCAAAGTGACATGTATGCTCTGTGGCTGATCAGGTTGCTGAGGTCTTGGTGTAGATCAGGAGTCAGCCAGGCTGGCAGTGTAGGTACCCCCAGGTAGGAGTAGCGGAGGCAAGGTGCTGAGCCCACCTTGACCACGGGCCATGTGCTGAGGCCATGAAGAGTGTGGCAGGACCTGGCAAGAAGACCTTTAACTTCAGTGCAAGGTTGGTTCTTGGACTTTTGGCACAGCGAGGCCACTCCATTCAGCTATAAGGCATCACAGAAAACACATCTTATTTTGGCAGGATGATTTGCTCAGTCGGGATCATTCTCAGGTCTCGCCCTGTCCCTCAGTACACTCACAACCAACCTTTCCTAGCTTTCCGCTATTTGACAATTTAATAAACCTGGCTCTTAGTTTATCATCCAAGTCATCGGCCAAAACATTGAGTCACACGGGGCCCAGGAGAGGTGCTCATGGAAACCATGGCTGGTGTGTCCTCGCTGGCCATGGAGCTTGCGCCACGGTCCTGCAGCCAGCTCATGAAACTGCAGAAACACGTGCTCAGCATCACAGGCTTTCTGAAACATGGTGCCTACCTCCTTCCCACAGTCCGTGTGGCCTGTCGTGCCGGTGTAAATGGAAATGACCTTTGTTAAAGATCATACGTTCCCAACAAATCTCTCCTAGCTGTTACTTATCCTTTGTTATCCTAGGTGTTTACCAATGGTTGGATTATTTCTTCCCGTGCTGGGAGAGGAAGGTAAACTGGGAAGTCTGCAAATCCCCGACTCACTCTGTTCCCCACTGTATAGATAAGCAGGCTCCTAACCTTACCCATCCTCGCCAGCTTTCAGTGATAAGCCTCTAATTGCTCTCAGATTTGCTTCATCTGGTTTTCAGATTTCCCTGTGGAATTTCACTAGCTCCAGAGAATTTGGGGGAAAAAGAATAAATTACCAATTTGCGCTCTCAGCTGATTTTCTCTTCTAACCTGAATTCGTACCCTTTCTCACCGGCCCTGCCAGGGAATGCTGAAGCAAAAAGAAACAAAACACTTCAGTCTTCTCAATATCATTTATAAATAGCTTTTTCTCCCTCTGAGTAGAAGACCAACTCTTCCTTTTATAATCCTCTCAGTATTAATCTAAATTTAGAGTATTTTCTTGTTACCTTTCATGTCCCTCGCTAGCTGTATGACATTTTATGCATGGGCTTTCTAATTTTCTCCTCATATGCTTGTGCTATTCTTGTATGCAGCTCCCTTGACATGTGACCTAATATCTAGCTCTGTGTACTTTCAATATGCCATCTATATGAGATCACTGAAAAGCTCACTATTTAATCGTATTGTCTTTACAATGTTTTCTATTTCTTATCCTTTTTTTTAATACGCAGATGTCTGTGGTGCGCTGGTTAGTAAGCTCGTACACTAAGTCTTTGCTAAAATACTGGCCAAAACAGACTTCATAGTCTGAGCAGAGTACAAACTGTTTACACGATGGTAAATACGCTAACAAGGTCAGCAGAGTGATAAATATGCACATCCGCTGAAAAAACAAGTAAAGCTTTCCAAGGCTTGCTCAGTGCTTGTAAGATAAGGGTAGAATGTGAACACATAGATATGAGGGCAAATCGCGTACGAAGTACAGCATAATTTGAGAGAGAAATGTAATACGTTACTCGTTTTACTCAATGTGTAAAAAGGAAGTTAGAAACTTCATAAATTTGTATTGACCAGGAAGATGCTGTTTTCTGGAAACAATGATATCCAAACGATGCCACGTGGCATCTCCTTGGTTCTTGGTCATGTTGAAGGCTCTGTGGCATTGCAGTAAGATCTGGAGATACAGAGACAGCATCACATCCGCTCATGTGATTTATCCCCCTCCAGATTTGCAATTAACTTTCATCCTGGTTGCAAATTAGGCCTTCAGTGCCTCCTGGCCATTCCTTATAAGCCCTGCCTCAGTGGGCCAACAGCTCCAATGACAGCACCGAATCTCCTCCGGCTCCCTCCTCCCATGAGCTTAATGAGAGCAAGCCCACGTGTCCCCATTTATAAACCCTTCCTTGTCCCACGTTTGTTCGCACCCACAGCAGAGCATTTCCCCGCCCAGCTGAAGGCACAGGAGAAAGTGTGAAGGAGGAATAAAGTAATCTTCTTTAGCCTTTGCCCTATGTTCTATGCATACATAAAATAACTCTTATCTATATATATTAATATATATATATATGCATCTCTTTTGTCTGGCCGTACGTTGCCACCATGACACCACAGGTTTCCTTGTGCAGTGTGCTTGCTGATTTCCGCTCATGGTCTGCAAACTCATTCCCGAGGTATAGTACAGGGAAACAAGGTGTCCAGCCCAGGGCAGGCCTCCATGCCATGGCTTACATACCTGGAAATTTGCATTTGTTATGTTCAGTAATAAGCCATGATCTCCCAGTTAATGGAGCAATAACTGGATCTGTTTGATTTGTCTTCATTCATCAGTGGGATAAACACACTTGGGAAAAGCCGGTTGTCTACACTTCTGATAGGAGCCATTCACCACAGCACCTAAAACTGGCAAAGCGATTATTTTATTGTCATTTGTCCAGGTAACTGAAATGTGTTATCCTCTTACTTTGCTGTAAGCAAAATAAAGCTTTCTTCTTCTCCTTACCCATCATTATGCCTTGTCGCCATTAAATTGTACGCAATAAAAGGGTCTAAGAAGGATGATCTTGATGCTTTCTACTATGCTGAAGTTATTTGACCTTCGGTTCAGATCAACAGAAAGAAATCTTGGAAGGAAAGCTCCTTGAGGCTGTATCAACTGTATTCATTATTCAGCTTGCTTCCATTACTCCCTAAGTGAAGACCTAAGGTAACAAAAAGAAACGCAGAACAAGAGCACTGAGAAGTAGTCTGTCTGGATTTTTAATGGTGTCCTGTCATTATGAATCTGCTTATTTAATTAGATGGTGGCTTACACTGGCTCAGTGGGGTTTATGTGTGATCTTTCGTTACATTTCCCAGGATTTCCCATGCCATCTAGCAGTAGATACACATAATAAAAGCTCTGCTTTTTTGAAGTACATTTTAAATTATCCTCATATTTTCTTAGAACCTCTCAGAAGTGTAGGAACAAGGATATGAGTTAAAATTCAAACTTATTTTCATGTCTTCTTCTTAAATAGATATAGTTTTTATTTCAAGAGTCACAAAGAAAGTAATACAATTCAGAGATTACAGAGAAAGTGAAGAGGTTCATAAAGAGGTTTGTCTCAAAACTTACAGAATATAGTAGAAAATAAGACAATGGCTTTCTAAACTGTCCAAAATGATTGAAAAAAATATTATAGGAAGTATATCATCCACTACATCATATAGAGCTTTTCCATCTGGTCGATAGATTAAACTGTGAACCCTCTGACACCACTGCCGATTGGATATAAACCAACTGACGGCTGTGCTTCACTGCATTCACATGTAAATTGGCATGTATCCTCCCCTCGCCCAATTCTTGCGCTGGTTTTCAGGCTTTTGCCTCCTACCAGGGCAAAGTCTTTTGTCTCGCCGACCCAAAACTCAAATGACCGGAACCTGTTCTGGCTTTGTCCCACAAGACTGGAACACAAGAGTGTGTCATCTCCTTAGTGTCATCCTCTAGGAGTTCAGCTTCTTCAGTCTGGGAGACGTCTTAGGCAGAACTGTTTATCCCTGAAATCTATAGTGTCCAGCTTGCCTTAGAAGAAGAGATGCAAAGGAAACAGTTCTGCACTTGGTATTAGTCCAACAGTTATGGCAAAACTTATAAAACTCTCAAGAATACAAGCAAGCAGATTTTAGTGGAAAATGACACCAGGTAATTAAATCAAAAGTCAATTAAATTCAATGGAAACAGCACAGCTGTAAGATGTCCTTTGAAAAATCACTTCTACTCCAGCAGCTTACAATCTATTTAATCTATTTTGTTGCATCCCTGTCACTGATCTCTTTTGTCAAGCAGATTGTGTTGTAAAGCTGCAGAGAGACAAGATGCTGTGTGGTAGAAAACACAAAAAATACTCGCATTGGTCAGCCCAAACCGAGACCTGGGCAACTCAACACACACAGCACAAGCTGGCCACAGGACCGCTTTTCCAGTCTTGCCAAGGTTGGCTCAGCCACAGACATTTGAGCATTTTCCAACTCGCTTCTCTTCTTTGTGCCAAATTTCTGTGTTTTTTCTACCACCCCAACAGCACACCTGTCCTTTTCCTTAAATGCCTTGTGACTAGTACCAAAATATCTCCTCCCTAGATACACAAGCACACTTACTACCTTTGTTCCTATATCCTCAAGCACTGACAAATAGTAGGAGCACAGTCTTACACTCGTCGATAGAAAGGACACACATTTTTCTACACTTTCATTTTAAAATATTCTAGTTGAAATAAAGATTAAGTTTTGTATTAATCACCTGATTGATTTTCCCTACTTTTTGTGCTAGTCTTAGGAGTCAGTATTATGGCTTCGATATTTGAATCCAGTAGATCTACTCATTGAGACCGCAAAGTTCAGGGGACTTGCAGTGCCCACAACAACTGGTGCTAGAAAAACTGGATTCACAAGGTGGCGTCAAATTAAAAATGCAAAATAATAAACTGCAAAAAACAAAAGAAGGAACGAATTCCAAAACAAAGCCTGTATGGCGTGCTGGGAGACTCGCTGGCAAGTTCTGCATTTGGGGAACACACTCGTTTTATCTTTCTGCATCCTCTCTCCACCTACCCTTCCTGCCTGGCAGAGTGGCCCTGGATCGCATCAGCCTGTTAAGAATTCACGTAGATTTGCACCAGCTGCACCCATATGAACCCTTATACAGACACACTTCCCTTTGCTTAGGTGGGAATAACCAGCTGCACAGATATGGGATGGAGAACAAGTGTCTGGGTAATACCTCTGCAGAGAAAGGTCCAGGGTGAATCAGAGAGCAGCATGAGTTAGTTGTGCTGACCCACTTCGGAGAACAGCAAACACCCTGTGGGGATGGACAGACGACTTAGGCTGCAAGACCCCAGGATTAACGCCTCCATGGCCCCCAGTGTTGCCAGCGACGCCGCTGCAGCCCTGTGTTCACCTGTGAGTCACGTGCCCCCAGGAAGACGTGGCGCAGATGAGGATGTTGATGAGAGGTCTGAGGTCCCATCCTATGAAGGAAAACTGAAAAAATGGGAATTGTGTAGCCTGGAGGAGCATTAATAACACTCCTCGAGGACAGAAAAGGCTGTTGTGAAGAAGGCAGCAATATACGGGATTTTGTGTCCTAAGACTATCTGTACTGCATCAGACCAAAAGCTCCCCTCTCAGGACAATGTCTCTGACAGCACCAGGGTGGAAGTAAGGGGACAGGACAAGCATATGAAAAATACTTTCCCCAAACACTCCAGTCATCTTCAGCTTGGAGACTTCCCAGCTGGGACCTCTCTGTTTGCTGTGAGTGGGACAAGCAGCCATGGACCTGCCCTGAGGAAGGGGCTTTCTGGGTTGGTACGGGGAAATCTTTCTAACACAAGGACAGCAAATCACTGCAGCAGGCTGTCTGGGGAACGATGAAAAGCAGAGCTGGATCATATCTTGAAAAGCCAACAAGCCTCCATTTAAAAATAAATGCCACCAAATTCAAAATAACTGACAGCAGAATGACACGGCACATTCTTCTCCCCTGATAATCTGATTTTTGGCCTGAATGTGACCTGGACTCTGAACTTAGAGAGCTGGCACCCTTCTTCTGGAGGGAAGGAGCACAGACGCAGATGTAGAGCAGGCTGTTGGGTATTTACACACTGCCAGCTGTTTTTTGTTTTTTGTGGCACACAGTGCCACAATTTGGGGCAGAAACAAAATTAAACTTGCTGCTAATTTGGCAAGAGACAGAAGGAACGAGGCTTAGACAATCTGTTATTGAAAGAAGATACTGTGAAAATTACCACTGAAAAAATATGTGTAAGGTGGGTCTGAGTGATAGGTGTAAAGTTTAACAATTTAACACGTATTCTTATATAATATGTATATTATTATAACATGTTTGTGTTTTGCATTAATTGTTATGACATGCTAGTTGGACCTTAACATAAAAACTATTAGATATTTGTACTTTTTAAAAATTTAGTAAGTGTTGGTGTCAGTCACTGAGATGGTGTTTCTTGTACAGCTTAGGGAAGGTTTTTAGGCTGCACAGATGAAAAACAGTAGTCAAGAATGCATATATACTATATATAGTGTATAGACAGAAAGAGTTAACTATCAAAGGGAGCTGCCTGTCCTTTTGATAAGTCAGAATTCACAGAGAAACTCAAAAGAAAACATTAAAGTAAGGCTTGAATTCTCAGCTCACCTCTCCCCATTATTCCCACCAGCAGCGTGCGAGCTGGGCTATCGCTTTTCTATATGGTCCCAGAGTTACACAGTCATTACCGGAGCTGACATTTGCTCTCACTCCATCCATTTCCTTAAGATTATTAACGTCAAACAAAAAGTCAGTTTTACACAGTTGATCCTTGACCTTCGCTCATGTTCCCATGGAGCAGGCTCCTTTTGCAGCAGCTCCAGCCCCTGCTTCCTTCTGTGAGTCATCCAGCAAAGAAACACTTGTGTTACTAAAGTTATCTTTCAGATCACACTGCGATGATCGTTTCTGTAGCATACTGTTTGCTCCTCTGTGCTTCTCATTATCTCCTGGAATAGCTGTGTCTGAGGTACAGCAGCATTTGATTGCTTGACACTGGAATAATTAAAACGCTTTCGGTTTGGGTAAAAACTGTTGAGAAACAACTGAGATCAATTTATTCTCACGGATCTGTAAAACTCACATACTGACTTCCCATTGCTAGGGATCAAACCTGCTCCCGCTTGAGCGGACAGGGATGCGGGGGGTTCAGTCCATGCATTGCTGGTATTGCTTCGGCAGGACTGCTCGTCCGACATGCACCCGGGAGTGAATTAAGTGCATACTTTTTGTTCTAATGATTCATAGAGATGACTGAGTAAATAAACACATCTCGATAAGGAGCCTTGTTTTGATGGTTCATTTGGTCGGTGGTCCAGTAGCCTCGGGAGCTCAGAGGCAGTTTAGGGAGGCTAAGGGTCCAGCTGAGCCCCTAAAAGCATCAATATTTCGCGACCCCGCCCTGAAACAGTTTCTGATTTTGATTTTTTTCTGTGCTTAGTCACATAGTCTGAACAGCACTGAAGAGGGACAGGATCAGCCCAGTCTTCAGCATACTCGAACTCAGCTTTGCTTTGCCACTTACATGCGAGGTTATCGTGAACAACACCTTCGAGTTTTTACATAATTTGCGTAATACACAGGGTATTTCTTTGAATGCCACAGTAAATAAGCAGCTTTTAAAGTTGGTGGTGGAATCAGTGGTGAGCAGAGTCAAACAACTGTGACGCCTGAATTTCCCCCTTGCCATCTAGTGGCACCACACGGTGGAAGAAGCATCTGCCCAGTTCCCACATGCTGAGACCACCTTGGGTCTTGCTTTTTTCTAAGCCTCGTAAAAAAGCCAAAGCATTCAAACAAGAAATGTATGGATTCTTGTTTAGGAAGACAGCAGAGTACTACATCAAAACGCGGCATATTTCACCACCGCGTCGTAAGATCTGGTCCTCTCGAAGGAGATCTGACCCAATGCTGAACTCAGCCACCCTCTTCAAATATTGGAGTATGAATTGTAGGGGACCTGTGATCTGTAAAAATGCACCTCAAGAGTCTCTACGTAACTTGTTTGTGTGTCACACCAATATCAAGGTCAATAGGGCTTATATATAAACCAGAAGAAAAAGAGAGGCAAGTGGCAACAAAAGCCTGACGTGTTGCTGATGGAATTGGGTGGCCCAGGGGAGGGCAGAAGGGCCGCTGAGCGATGGAGAGCTACAGATAGCAGCACCGAGGTACAAGCACACGCTGACAACACCACCTTGTCGTTCATATCGAGCACCCTGGAGGTCCCTCAGGAGGAGCTTTCTGTGAAACAGCAGGGCACACGGTGCCAGCTGTGCAGACCGTTCCCCCGACAGAAAACCATGCAGCTCCCAGGGGCTGCTGACCTCCCCCCTGGGGTTTTTCTCTTTTCCTTCTGCTTACGGAGTCCCAGCACAGGCTCACATACCTGCACTCTTGTTCCAGTAGCCAGTGCGGATGTGGAAACAGCACTTTTACATTTCATTTCAGCTCAGGGTGAGACCCTGGGAGGTGTTTTTTCACTTTACATTTTCTGTAGGTACCAAAGTGCTTTCTCCTTGTAATCACATCTTTCAAGGACCATCTGCTGCCTGTGGGACCCAGAGAAGGAAAAGTGAGCAAATCAAAAAATATCACAAAAAGTAGATTTGTGAGCAGCTGAAAAATTAGTAGATATTTTCCTGCAAATACAAATCCTTTGTCCCCTAAATACCTCCTTCATCCCATAAGCTCCGCTCCTCCCTTTTTCCTCTATGGCATTCCCAGTTGGTGGGACACAAAATGTGCTGTGGTTAGTCCGAAATGAAGCGGCTGCTGTGGCCTTGCACTTACTGCTTGGTTGGCAAGGAACTGTGAAGCAATGGGTCATACCAGAGTTTTCTGTGCTCTTTTCTACGTGGGAGCACTAAAAGGCTTTCACCATCCTTTACCTCCCCAGCAGATCTCACAAGAGCCACAGGGAAGCTGACCTTTGAGGCCTCTAGTCCTCTGTCTCATGGAGATCAAACCAATTGATGGGCTCAGGAGAAACTGTGAGAAAAGAGGAGAGGGAAAGAAGGAGGACCTGCTCGAATGGGTTTCCCTTCCTTAGGAAACCAAACTAAAGTCACAGCGGCACTAAAGGAATTACTCCAGTGAGGTAGGCTGTGCATTGTGTTTGTCTAGGAAGGGCTAGGATGCCACGGGCCAGGGAACCCTGGCAATGTCCATGGATGGAGACTCCACTGAGCGCTGCCCGTAACAAAAACACGGACCTAAACAACTCGGTATTACAAGCAGACATTTTTAAGGTCCGCTTTTTCTGGCTTTCCATGAAATGTACAATCTCACGGACCCAAAGTCAATTATTAAATTCAAACCCAAAAAACCACTTTAAATAAATGTATGATAATTAAGTACAAAGACAATTAGTTGCAGGAATATAAAGAGTCCTTCTTGCTTCTGGCTATTCATCGGTGCAGAGCCCTCTCAAATCATTTGCACAGTGGATTAGCTTGTGTCCCCACAAAAAAGCAAAACCAAAACCCCTAAAAATCTCTCTTGCAGTACGAAGCAAAGGGCAAAGTGACTCATGTTGCACCATGGAGAGAAAGCAAATTCCAGAGTGGCGGGCCTTTCGTCAAATGCTGGGACCTGCCAGGTAAACAAGGTAGCATCATTTCAGATGCAGCAGCTCCTCTTCATTTGCTGCTTGTTGAGAGAAAACATTCCATTTTTCTGATCATTTACTAAACCAATTCCACTTCAGGCTATGCCTGTGCATGTCTTTTCATATGGGGGCAGTGGGGCATGGCAGGTAATGGTTTACAGGTGGTTCTATTTACCTCAGCAACTTAAGCTCTGAGATCAGAAATAAATCTTTCCCCAGTGAACATAAGCGGCTATTTCAGAGTTATTTTCTGCTGTATGCCTCGAAGTGTAGCTGGCAGGTCATTTTTCAATTTGTTTAGATTCAGTTGGCGGGGCTAAATGAAATGCAGTTGATGATTTCCACCTCCCTTTTGGGTGGTGTTCAAAAACCCTGCGACGGGATGCAACAGGTAGTCCTCGTGCTGAGAAACTGCAGTGATTAAGGCAGCATGTTGATTGAATTTCCTATCACCCTTTAGGCGGGTAAAACTGAGCATGTACATGGCAAAGAGTGTAGAAAAGCTCAGGCTTTGGCACTTACACTGTGTTTGTCTGGCTGTCTGCTGCAATAGTCTCTTGGCTTTTGTGAAAAATATTTTCTCAATTTGTCATTTTCTCCTATGAGCTGTGAACACATGCAAAATTAAGATAAACATCAGAGGGCAAAGCAAATTCTCTTTGCATGTTGCAGCACACAGTAAACTAAATATTTAGCTGCCAGACTCAGAGGGACTTCTGTTAGTGCAGCTCAGCTGCTGCAGCACTGACCATCTCATGGTTCAGTTCACCAGACACCAAAAAACTGCAAGGTCAGACTTACACTCCAGCTGCCATATGGCGTTAGTTCTCACGTGCTGCAAGACCAGCTTTCAGCATGAAGGTGTCCGGTGGGATCGGTATTACTCTTCACTTCCCTGTACAGGAATGTGTAAGAAGTCAGCCGATCTGTAGAAGGTCCCTTCAGCCAAAAAGAAAAGCATTTTACTGACATTTCCATAGTTGCTTTGAGATACCATAGCGCATACCATAGTGTGGGCAGGAGCTCGACTTGGTCCTTGGTGGCATGGGATGGTGGTTTGGTCTCCCACATGCCCAGGATGGCCGCAGCTCTTGTCTCCCTCTCCCTGGCTTCTCCCCAGGATACACTACCCAGGTTACAATTATCTTTCAAAGCCTCTTTCTTTCTCTACCTTTTTTAAAAAAAAAAGTATTCACTGGCTCCTCAGTTGGGCTGGCTCCTGGGAACAGCTTACTCTGATCCATTTTTCATCCGATAGCCCAGTACTTCTTGGTCCCTAGATTTTTACCCATCTTTCCTACTAAAACTTCCCTTGTTCAGAAGAGCGACTCTGCTGATCTTGCATCCTCAGTATGGAATCACCCTGTGCTTTCCATACTGAGAAAAGGGAAGGCGTTTGCCTTTTCCTCATGCCAGATCTCTCCCTGTAGTGCTCCCTCAGCCCAGCTCCCAGGAAGGCAGAGCACATGAGTATTTAGTTCAAGTTCTTCCTTTGTTCTTCTCGTTGCAGTACCTAATCTCCTTCCAGAAATACACGAAGCAAAGTGACTGGCACCTGTCACATGTCTGCGCTTCCCTCCTCTGCCCTGGGGAAGAAGTGTGTGCAAAGGAGTAACTTGGCTTAGAGCCTGTTTATTTTAAGCTTGATTTTCTCAACACAAGGCTTATGTATGTCATTCCCCCACCCCAGACACTACCAGACCATCTGCTCACTTTCAATCTAACTTGACAGAGGGACAAGGTGCTATGATGACGGCCAGGCACAAGAGAGACGAGTGTCTCTTTTCTCTCACCTCAGGTAGAATCTGCAGCAGAATTTCTTCCCTGCCCCGATGGTGGGACCTTGGCTCCAGGACACCAACTGTTGGTGAAGAAGACTTCATAGATCACTTTACTGAGGTCTGTGAGAGCCCTTATTCCTAGGCAAACCCTGTCTGCAGTTTACCACACAGATGAGTTATTTCGTTGCTGCCATGGACTGCCTCAGTTGAGCGGGGTCACTGTCTGTGGTCTTCATCCTGGTCCTCCAGCTCATCTACTGGGTACATGGGTCTCCTCATGGAAGAGCCTGAGGCACAGAGACTGGGAAGCTGATGAGCAATTCCATGGGAAGGCATTTTCAGGGATGATGGTGGCAAGCCATGCCATAGCCTTCTGTGCCAGATGAGGTGCAGGGGTCGCTTTAGGCTTCACACCAGGGACATTGCACTGCTATAGGCAAGCCAAGAGGCCTGAGTTACTGAGGCCAGGTCACTGCTGTGTAAAGTTGTTTGCTAATGAAAGACAAGGGTGTTGCTCCTAAGCAATGCTACAGAGCTGGACATGAACAGCAAACACGAGAGAAGTGCTACAGCTGAGGCTCGTGCCATGAGATGTACCTTCAGACAAAAGCACTGTGTGTGGGCAGGTTTCTTTCAAAATACAGTCCTATGCCTGTCACCTCCACCCTGCTTACATCTCAGAGCAGATTAATCCAATTGCATTGGCAGCCCGCATCTCAAGACCTAAGCAAGCCACTTAGGAGACTCCAGGCCTAATTCCAAGCTTTTCTTCCCAATCCTGAGAAACAGAAACGTCTTGTTTTCAGGTAAAGCTGAGGCATGCAGCTAGTCACAGAGCTCTGAGTGCTCCTTCGGAAATGCACCCGGTGCTGGATGGCTCACCTGAAGTAAGGGGATTTGCCACCCCTATGTGCTTTGGTTAGCCCTTAAAGTTAAAGTGCCGCAGTGGTAAGTGGGTATCTTACTGTCACTGTAGGAGATAGCATGGGGACAACTCTCCCATGCCACATGTTTGGCAGCTGGACCGCAGCTGGTGCACAGCACACAGGGACCAGGAACACTTTAAGGCGGCCATCAATTAAGGCCACCCACGCAACTGGTAGCTCATCCAGCTGCTCCGTTATCAGCCCCAAACATTTTGACAGCAGGCGGAGGTTGCAGGAGCAGGAGCAGCAGGGCGCTGCCTCCATAACCCCCCTCCTTGCCCAGCTGCAGAGTGGAGTGTCTGTGGTTCGTCCCCGGGCTGCCGGGGAAGACCCGCAGGATGTGACTTAGCTAAATGTTTTCTCTCTGATCTGTTCTCCATTCCAAGCATTACTTCTGTCTGGAAGGATTAATGAAGCATTTCATTTATTAAATGGGAGCATTTGGCTTCAGCAAACTCATCTAGTTGTTTACTATTTGCTTTTATGCACATTTGTTTTTGACAAATGTTTCTGTTTTAATCTGTACATTTGCTATAATCTCTTCCTTTATGTCAACATTTTTCAAAGTTAACAGCATTAATAAACATTCATATACCACATGCTGAACAAAAACACCTGCCCACAAACACTATTTACTTAATTTGCTTAAGCCAGTGAGTTATTTATTTACCTGGCATCCAGCTAAAAGGAATAGCAGACAGTTTTCTAGTTTAACATGGTGTTGGCAAAAAGTATTTCCTTAAAACTTATACGTTACGTATTTGATAGGAATGAAAAGCATCACTCTGAAATAATTCTGAGCTCACAAATACACTTATTACTTCATCGCACATTTTTGGTCATGTATATTCTGATTTTTTTGTGTCTTTGTTTTTTGTGTGTAGAGAATGTAGAAAAAGAAAGAGGGAAGGAAGTGTTTTTAAAAGTCTAGCTGATTTTAAAGAGCACTTAATGTGTGGGAAAAATTGAATTTATTGGATACACTGTTCTAGGAGTACCTGCCCGTGTTTTCTTTAAACAGGTACACCTTGTACTACTGACACTAGCAGGCTAAGCGAGGGGATGAGACGATAACTGATTAGATACCTTTGCACCCACCATTTGGTACCTGCTTTGATTTAGGCTTTCCTTTTTCTTTCTCTGTCTTTCAAAATACATTAATTTTATAAGGCCCAGGAACTTTCAGATGTTTGGAATACCTGCCTGTTGTCCGGGCCAAAAAATAACCCAACCCTGAGCATAACTTCTCGGGCAAGCAAAGTGTGGTCAGCACATGGATGTGCTGATTCTGAATCCCATATTAAATATTTATGAAAAAATATGAAAAATACGTAGGAGAGACCAGAAAAATGAAAAGAAAGGTCGGTGTTGTACAGCCAAGATACCGAGGTGCTGGGGACAGAGGAGGTCCTAGAGGTGAGCTGCACTAAAAAACTACGTGTGTTATTCAACAAGCGGCAACACTTTGCCACCATCTGCAAAATACCATTTGTCTCTGAAGTTCTGATTGTTTCTGGCCCAGGCCATCAAGGTTGTTCATGTATTTTGTCTTTCACATTTTAAAAAATGTCAGGAACTAATCGAGGAATCAAAAGCAAAGCTCAGGTTGGCTCTCTCCCAGCAAGACTCCTGTCAATGAGGTTAAAATTTTACCCCTAGTCTTTTCCCGTTGCACGTCCTATTGCTGGATGCATAGATTGGTCAAGCTCTTCTGAATTCTCCCGATCAGTGCAGTTTTCCCTTTGAAGCTGCGTCTTTCCGTAAGGAAGGCATAGGGAGCCCAACATCAGCTCTCTGAATTACCCTGCTGTGCATCGTTTCACACGCAGGCTTCGCGGAGCGAACAAAAATACTGCAATTCATATGCAGCGAAAATGGCCTCTGCATTAAAATGTCTTTTAACTACGTGTCTCATGGGGTTTGCCTCACAGCAACAAGGTAGAAAGCACTTAATCTTCTTTCTTTTCTGGAATATGAAGGTGCTAAAGGTTTCCCACAAAAATCAGAGCAGCTCTGTACTGGTCATGTTAGAAACAGTGAAAAGACAGCTGTTGCCCGAAGAGCTGGGCAGCACAAGGATGGAATGAGGGAGACCAGACAGCGGAAACAGCAGAAAGAAATAAGAAAAGATGAGGCAAGAGAGAATTTCTTACCTTTTATATGGGAACAGAGAGAGGATAGATGAGAGGCAAGCTTTGCACACATTGTAAACCAAAAGATCGGAGCCGAACAGAAGTAGCACACCCGCAAGCCTCGGGCAGGCGGGAAACCAGACCTTCTCCCTCATCCATCATATTGTTGGCCAACAGGACGACAACCACCTTCTGCTCCCTTTTTGGAAGAAAAGCCATAGCCTCTGTCATCTTCTCTGTTCCTCTGGTGGAGAACCACCTGGAAAGGCTGTGGTACACACTGCAGGAATGGGGCGTTTGCCCCTGGCTGAGCAGGCGCTATTAGTCTCAAGGAGATTAATACCTCCTGGCAGCGGTACGGAGAGCCTCGCAGCATGATCCCGGGGCCTGGCCATCCTCCCTAGGTCTTACAGCGACAAAGATTTAGGCGCCCACATTTTTTTAATCTGGCCTCAGATTAATAAAAGAAAGAAAAAACCCCAAGGAATTGGCTTTAACACCGCAGGTGAGAATCAGACAAACTGCCTACCTCCACCATCAAATTTGTCCCTTACTTCCATGACATCCAGAGATCTGGGAACCTTTTTTATGGGAAATAGGGAATCAACATCAAGACATGCTAATTGATTTTCAGAGAGAAATTGGCCTAATCAGACTAAAACCTTAAAAAATAACGGTTTTGTTTCTTTTCTTTTTTTTTGTTCCAGCATATTCTGAATTTCATTTGAATGAAATGAATGGCATTTCCATTCCAAGGGTGTCCTAAGGTTTCAAAAAACCCTTTAAGTCTTCAGTCCGTCAAAATGGAGTATTTGGTTTCCCATCAGATTAATCGTTATTTACACAACTCTGTACCTGAGTTTTGCTGCTGACTCTGGAACGCAGACTGTACTGGCTGTCGCTTGCCAGAGGAAAGCTTTCCATAACGATCTGATTCCCTCACACCAACAATTTTACACTTGAAATTCCAGCACTGAGGATTATTTTAATTAGCTTATGTTTTCCCACCATCTATTGCCTTAAACCAGGACTGCCTTTGTCTGACAGTGAACTTCTGAAATATTTGTTCTCTGAACTGTTTTTATGCAAATGTCCCTCCATTTTAAATTAAAATTTGTTTCATGTGGAGATTAGGACACTGTTTTAGAAATGCGTTGGTTTGCTTTAACAAACTGTGCCATCTGGCGAGGTAATATGTCCCTGTCACTGTGCTTTTAGCTTTATTACATTAGAAACTTTCCCAGTATCTAAGACCGTGTCTGGGTTGTATATTAATCTGTGCATATTAATTAATTGCAAAGCTTTAAACATATATCTTAATGTTATGGTAATTATTTCTGAAGATCCTAAATATGCGTCTGGGTGAATGGACTGATAATGAGTTAATTTATGCTGACATCAAGTGATGTCTCTTCGGTCAAAACACACCAGCACAGCTGCTGTATGCTGTAACCGATTCGGCGCTGGCACAGCGGCAAAGTGCTTGTGTTCCCAGCGCAGCTGAGGCATCGTGAATGCAAAAGGGCCGCCATTCATCTGCTCAGTTTTCCCCTTCCTTTTCTAGCACCACACTGGCGTTTCACGCCCTGTCCCAGTGTAAGCAGACGCGGTGGTTGGCAGTGGTGGTGTGAGCAGGATGTCCCCCGTGCCTGTAGGATGCTCCCCTGCACAGCCCTCAGGGAGCGACCTCGCTGTGCCCCCCACGCCAGGGTGGCTGACCCTGAGCGAGGCAGGGTAGGAGGAAGGCCGGCTTCAACGTGCCCTGAGCGACGCTGATGCCCGTTTGCATCCCCTGGTTAACACTTCTGCTGCCAAAACCGTGCTTCACCTGGCGAAGGTGATCAGAGGGAAGTGAAGGACGGCGTTGTGCTACCTCTGTGCCCATGTTGCCGTGTAGCTGAGCAGTGCAGGTGGCCCTGGGGCTTGAGTTTGAGGGATGGAATCGTGTTGAGGTCCAGCCACTCACTTCGGATCATGACAAAGTTGCCGTTGTTTGTTGGATGGAGAAATAGGACATGCTTGAATTTTCCACGTGGGCTTTGTTTGATCGGAAGAAACCGGGTCCGCTGTACCGTCTTCTAACTGGCTCATTACGCACATCACGCCACATCGCTCTGTCTCTCTGGCAATGTAAAAAGACAATTTTTTCTACTTTCCTGAACTTTTAGACCAGGCTGGAGAAGCAGATCTTTCGCAGCACAGCTGTGAAAGCGTAGGAGCAGTGTGAGGCGTCAGCGTTGGCTGTGCTGCTCCT
This sequence comes from Steatornis caripensis, assembly GCA_013398225.1. NCBI lineage: Eukaryota > Metazoa > Chordata > Aves > Caprimulgiformes > Steatornithidae > Steatornis > Steatornis caripensis. The sequence continues at coordinate 35,826 of VZSC01012810.1, read as the reverse complement.
GCACCCCGGACTGCCCCTGCCAACTCCCACCACCGCAGTTCCCACCACATCTGAGGTGGTTCGGTGGGTGTGAGGGCCGCCTGGCAATACAAAAGGGACAACCGATGCCCCACAGAAACACACTCCTCGCTTTCTTTTTTTTCCCCTCCACATGATTTGGCTGTGTCTGGAGAGACTGGGCCAGGGGCAGGTAGAGGTTGTTAATGAGGGTTTAACAAAAGGCTGCGCTGCCAGTTGTGAACCTCTCTCATAATTGGCAGGTTTCCTTGCTTTCTGTTTCAGCTGCGAAGCAAGCGCAAGGGCTCAGAGCCCGGCTAAGGGCGACACAATGTGCTCGGCTGGAGGGAAAGAGCTCTCCGAAAGCCATGACTCAGGCGGCCCTCGGCACGCACAAACTCGCTGAGCCACCCCGCGTTCATCCCGCCTTGTTAAAGCCCGACATAAAAATAAAATCATTCATCATCCGTGATTAAATTAGTGCCCCTATAAAACTTTAATATGCCTTCTGAAAATCAGCCGCATTCAGAAAGCGCTCGCCTAAATATTTCATCAAAAGCTTCCCACGACAGTGGCCACACAGCAAATCTTTTTTATTTACAAGGACCGTGGTTTAGTTTAATTGCGGAGTTTAAAGACAATGCAAGTTCTCCGCTGAATTGCCTCTCGCGCAGAGGCTCGCACCTGCGTCCCACCCCTGCTTCCCGCTTGTGCAGAATGCGCCTCATTGTGTTTTGAAACACACATCATTTCTTATGCAAAGGTTCATAATGCGGGGAAGTTCTTTTAAGGAGCCTGAACAAGACACTGTGGGAGCAGCGCGGGAGCGATTCAAGGCGTTTGTGCGCTGCACAATGCCGTTACTGAGGCACCTCGGGCAGTCGCTCTGTTTGCAGCATGGTCTATGTAGGAGGATATAATTCCTCTGTGTGCTTTGTAATGACCGGAATTCGCAGTTCAAAACCAGGGTGAGGTCTATGGTGCAACTCAATGTAAAGAGAAGCGTAAAGTTATTAGTGCAGGAGTACAATTGTTACCTTTAGTGCTGTTTGTTAAGCGCTAATTATATTCTAGGCTTAACCCAAGTCATGAAACAGCAGGTCCTGCTATGAACTGTTACAGACTTGGCTAACACATGCTCTCCACCGGGTCAGCCGGTGGGTCTCCTCCGCCTTCCTGTGCTTGCTTCCTTGCTCCATTTGGCGCTAGCGGCCGAGCACCGACCGAGCCACCCGTGTGCTACGGCTCTTGCTAGGGAGAAGTCACTTCTTCAGCAAGTATTTGGTACGAGACAGCAGGGATCTGGAGCTGGGGCTTGCCCGTACTGGGAGAATACCATCAGAAGGAAATTACAGGGCCATTTTAAAACAGGGATGTCAGTTTTCTTATCAAATTGTGAAGAATCTTAAATTCACCCTCACATGGAAACTGTGGTATCATTAATTTGTAGTGATTAGTGAGGACTCTGAATTGGAGAGCAAAACTTGTTGTGCCTTGGCACAGGGCACAAGAACGACATTTTAGGGCTCTTTGTAACACCGGTAACAGCAACTAACACCTGGTTCTGAAACCAGGACATTCCCCAGGGTGCTGCCTTGCATTCCAGCCCTCTGTACAGCTAGTTATTCCTTCAGGAGTAGCTTTGAAATATCAAATACTTTCATGCTTTTGCTTGCCTAAAATTATTAAAAATACAGTTCCTTTACTGAAAAAAAAAGCTGTCTCCTGAAAGCTTTGTTATTTTGTTATGCTCAGGAAAATACAAGCGATCTCTGATTCATTTTTTCTCTGAGGAACTCAGTTACAGAGCTCCGATAATGAGAGGAACTTTTCAATCTTTTAGAATAAATAGATAGGTTTCTTAGGCTCAAGACACCAACCAATCCTTCAGCAGACATCCCTACTGCCAGCTTTACAGGAAAGAAGGCCTCTCTAAAAGGCAAAACCATATTAGCATACATTACACATGCAGCACTTGCATTTTTCAATGAGGTTAATGTGAGCTTGGCAGTAGGATGAGAAAGCCATTTTGCAGTCTCCCGTTTTCTCATTCTTCTAAAAATGCTCTCAGGCTGCCACAGTTTCTCCTCGCACCTTCAGAAGGGGCTTCAGGTGAGACGTGCCACAGCTAAGGAGAGAGAACCCAAACGCTGCTTTACTGATGACAAGTCTTGGCTGCCCCGTTAGGTGTGGGTTTACCCAGGGGACTTGGGTTTACCCAGAGACATAGCCCACCACCAGCCGTGGCAATTGGCCACATGCACATGCAATGAGCCCAATGCCCCATCTCGTTTGGGTGGGTGGCACAGCTGCTGCCAGGGCAGGTACCATACAGCTTTCCAAAAGCAATGCCACACTGATGCACGTTGGTGAAACCATGGAGAAGGGTGATGGGCCACAGGTTGAGAGGAACTAGGACTATGTGCTCATACAGAAAAAAATCACATTTGGGTGGTATTATATAAAAAGAGCACAGCAGCAATAACTCTGAGAACGGAGAAAGCTTTAGGGAGCTGGTGAGACAGGCTCTGCGGGATTCATAACCCAGGAAACAGAACAGACCTTTCATCAGAAGGAAAAACAAAGTGCAAAGGCTTTGTGAAGTGCTGATAGCACTGCTTAGAGACGGCGTGCTATCGAGAGGCTGTGGCTGCAGAATCTCCTCACCACTCAGGCTGTTACCGTTTGTGCACCAGAAATTAAGAGCACAAAATTAATGGTGTAAAATACTGCAAAATGGGTCATTCCGTTTCCGAATATGCTGAAATAGAAAATGCCGAATGAGGAGCGGTTCCTAGTTATCAGAAAGCTTACTAACCCAGAGGCAGAAGGAATGATTGATCTCATAACAAGAATACTTGTCACATGAACACCGTGGGATTCAGCCACAAGGCACATCTGTCATAAGACAGACGCTCAATTTGGAGGTCTGCTCCCCATCACCTACGGACGATGCAAGGAAAAATGTTTCGGGTTACCCAACCGTTTACTGTTTCCCTGGCTAGCTGACCAGCCTGTCATGGATCACCAGGTGCTGACAGCTGAACTGAGAACAGCAAACAGCCCGGTCTCCAGGCAGACCCCACGGCGGGTGAGGAAACCTCCACGTACGAGATCGGAGTGAGTTAGCTCCTCAGTGCTCAGAGCTGAAGCAAGATTTGATCGATATGCCTCCTTCAGGCAGACACCGCCTCTATAATTTCAGCAGTACAGAAAGAAGACTAAGCTTATTAGCTAGGTTAAAGCAACTGATAAACTCCTCTGCCAGGGTGCAGGTTTTTCAGTTACATACAGAAAAAAATCATCTGTCGAAGTATGTTTAGGTGCTGTGTGCTTTGAAGTCACCAGCAGCTAGCGTGGATCTTATTCAAATCCTAGATAAGCTGGGAGACTGCATACTTTATTCAATTGCTGAAGAAACTGATAAGGCCCTTTTCCTCCAGAAGCTAAGACGAGCCTCAAACCAAGATGTTTTCCTGCCAGTAAAGATTCACCCCTACATGCACTAGTCTTATTTGGGGAAGCATTAACGGACAAGTGAAAAAAGACTTTTTTGTACAGTGTGAGTGGAATTACCCATCAGTCTGCTCTCCCTGGGTCACACGAAGACGGCTGGGCATCCACCGTGTGTGTCATGAAGAAGTCTGGTGTGGGCCTGTCGCGGTTAAACACCAAAACGAACTCATACAAGATGGGGTTCAATCAAACTCACAGCAATGTCTTGGACACCCTGTAGACCTGGCTACAATCAAGTCCTCTTAAAAATGTCTGCACCCGAAGAGACGATGCAAACCGGCCATTGTGACCATGCAAATACAATACTTCCCAAAGCACTTTTGGGGTTGACCCAGCTCTTCAGCAGGAATGACGCAGAAAGATATCATTTGTTTCAAAATGTTATTTTCAGGGCATTGGTCAGCTTAAACCAACCCAGTGCTTGACTGCTGTAGTCCAGGATTTCCTCCTTCTCTGCCCCACTCAGGACTGCCCGGCTAAAAATTAACCCCACCGAAACCCTGCTAGATCAGAAAGGCAGATGAGCCCCGTGCTCAGCCGGGTGAGCAGGGAGGGCTGCACACAGAGCCCTGGGGAAGGAGCAAAGCTCAGCCCAGACCGGCGTCATCTCCCGGCAACGCAGCCTCCAAGCGGGACCGCTGCATCCTTCTGCCTGCAAATTCCACTTTCCAGGGCCGAGGTGTGGGACCGCTATGGGTAGGATGCTGTAGCCTTGCCCAAGAGCTATCCAGCAGATGAGGAAGGAGCATCATCGTAAGTGTGCGGTAGAGCTCCACAAGCTTTCTTGTGAAGCTCCTCTTGCATTAGCATGAAAAGCTTTACTAACTTCTCTGGCTATGGGATAATTATGCTGCCCAGCATCCTATTGTCGCTTGCTGGAAGAAGTGTTTCAAGTATTTCAGCAACGTTTGTGACAACAGCTGCCAGGCACAATCCCTTTTAATGAATCATTTTCATGCATTGTACATCTATTTTAAGTGCACTGCAGTTACTTCAGAGGCAGTAGTAATGAAAACTTAACATTTTGGATTTCTTACACTGGCACGGTAAGTATGCGATGTGGACCATTGCAGGCACCCATGGTAAGTGCCTTACCAGAGCTCTTTATATGCTTTCTTGGGAAATGATCCAGATTATTTATGGTATGATTAAAGGTACAGTATAATTATTTTGTAATTCTTCACTGGCAGTAAGAATCTCTTTTTGATTAGTAAACACGTAATGCTTAAGTACTATTATGTAAAAATATATTTATGAACAGAGGGGGTGTCATCATTAAGTACATAATTACAAATGTATAATTATAGCAAAAGGTATGTAGGCAATGTCTAGAGACACAGACGTCTTCAAAAAACATCATTATAATTTGTGCTCTCAGGGGGCACAAACAGACGAAACGTGTACCTTTGAGTGCCTGGCAAAGCGTCGCATGCCCATCGCGAGCTGGGGACAGCCCGTGGCACGTGAATGTGGGTCAGCTCCCCATGATGCACATCTTTTCCACCGGTGCTGCCCCAGATTTGACTTGGAGCTGCTACCTGGCCCCAAGCCAGCAGAGCACGGAGAAGTTCCTGCGAGCCACCTCCCCTTCTGCTCTTCTCAGTGGCACCGGCTGGAAATTAAACTGTGAAATGGGTTTAAAACGGAACAGCAGAAAGTGATTTACGTTTCGTACCAGGGAAACAAAATTGGTGAAAACTGCTTCTTCTCAAGGCAGGTCACATTTCAGGGCGACTTTGCCCTCTTTCTAGAGAGCCATAAATCATCGCAAGGCGTACAAAACAGCGGAAAATCAAGCTCTGGCTGTTTTGTTGAAATTCTCAGGGTCACATTTTTTGCTTCTGTAAGGTGGGTGTTGAAGGGGAGCTGTAGAGTATGGGACAGATAAAAACGTCAGATTCCAGACAGTCCTTCACCGGATGACACTGAAATGCTTCTCCACTCCCTTTTGCTGCGCACACCCCGGTGCTCTTTTAGGGCATGCTATTAGTTTAGCTGTATAGTAACCAACTTCAGCCATTTAGACCTGAAAATCGGACTTCAGACACTTTTTAAAAAATAACATTCAAATGCTGAAACATAGGCATGAGAGGTTTTCCAGATAAAAGACACTAGCTGCTCTCCTAAGCCTTCCAGAGATTTCCGATACTTCTTTTTCACATTTTGTCCATCCAGCCCTGTTGTTTGCGAGGAAGCGGGGATAAAGGCCATAAATACAGTCCGTTGTGCGTGATCTGCATTTTGAGCTGGAAGCTCTTGCTCTGGCACAAAGAATCATTCCAACTTCTCTAGATAATATTGGGGAGTGCCATGTGTGTGACTAATGGTAACAAATGCGCTCACTCCCCTGATTTTGTAGAGCACAGAATTTATGTGAGCGTTCATGTAGAATTGGAGATGATTGATTTCGATGCAAACTTTCTAACTGGGCTTCTCCAATTAGTCCTGAGGGAGGTATTGAATATTTGTTCTTCTGTCACAAGTGTTCAGCCCAGATATAAAATTTTCAAACGTTTATTGAGAATAAATTCTCATTTACTGTCTACTTTTCAAGGCTAATCTGGCAGAGCTGCTCTGCAGGTTCTGAAGAATAAACTTCACTTAAAGAAAAGCGCCACAGAAATGTCACGCCGAGGGGCACGCCTCAAGTGCCGCCAGAGATGTGTTTCCAGCAACAACCGGTCGGAGATTGCTTTTTTGTAGGCCAGCTTCTTGCAAAAAACTTGGCCTTTTCTTCTATACCCATCATATAACACACTTCCCAAGTAATGGGCATCAGGCCACATGTTCAATAAATACTTAAAATGAAGTCAAGCGGCCCTGCCAAAGCGCGGGCAGGAGAAGCAGCCACCACAGGAGCAGAAGCAGCATCTCTACCACAGCGGAGCCGCGAGAACAGAGGACGACCAGGGCAGTCAAGGGCTTCACATCTACAGCACACCTTCCCCAGCGGAGGCTGCAATGGCGCTGCAATAAATTTCTGTTGCCTGCCTGCCCCTCTTCCCAAGGAGAAATCTGTAGCACCACAGCTCTCCGCGTTTCGGTGCCAGGAAGGCTTTCAGCCTCATCACCTGGTCCTCTGCCAGCAAAAACGGGCATCGTCCACCACTTTCGAGTGCCTGACGTAGTGACCCCAACAGCTCCAGGAGGGGCTGCACGGTCCAATCTTCCCAGCTACCTGCTACAACTCCCTGGTGTCTCGCTGGAGTTCAGGAAGATCATTACTTCATCACCTGAAATATGCTTTAATTTGATTCAATGATGATCGTAATATCGATTAAATTTGGAAGATAGCCTGTGCTTCTCTGTGCGTACAGGCAAGACATATTTGGACAAAGAGCAGTCATTTGCAGCTACCCAGGGGAGAATAATTCTCGCTATAAGTGATGCTTGCCAAAATACACTACCTAGCATTATAGACAAAGGGGATAAATTAATATCATGATCATCTTTTTTTAAAACTAGGAAGTTATACAGGGCTCGCAGCGAGGACTCCTTTACGCACAGTCAGTGCAAATGAGCTCAGAGAAATACAGTCCTTGGCCAAGTCCTTATAGCCGAGGAATGTCCCTAAAGTCGAGTCGTAGGATATGCCTTAACAGGGTTGGGGGGTTTTTTTCATTATTTTTCTTTCTAAGGCTATATTTACGAGTATGTAAGAGGCAGAACTGAATTCTCTTGCTCTTATTTTAAGTATGAACAAATTTGGTGCAGTTACTACGAATATACGTTAATACAAGGCTCTGGAAATGATGGGTGGCTAAGAGACAGGTCTCTCCCACATAATATTAACAAACAAAACAAGTACTTTCTCCATGCTGATTTTATAGGAATACAAATTAACTCTGACATTGCAGCTATAAATTCTGAAGTGGTTTTCACCACACATTTTCGCAACTTTTTTAAGGTGGTTTAAGGAAACAGAGAGAAGTTTCAGGGCTGTTACGCCCTGCCAGATGGTTAGACTCATGATATTTGCCTGGGTGCAGGAATAGCACCCTATAGTAGAGGTTATCCTTTCTTTCAAGGAAGGATTAAGGTGAAAGTTAAAGTTATTGGTCATTGCTTATCTGTTTTACCAACTAACAAGCAAACAGCCACATCTGGACATCATCGGTACTGAGACTGATCCTGACGAATTTAACTTGATTTTAGGTAAGTTAAAATGATGCGAGTGCCAAGGTAGTCATGCAGATTGTTCTGGGTGGGTTCAGCCTGGCTGGGAAAGGTCTGGGACTAGGAAGAGAGAGGGTTGTCCGTAACATTTAGAGACATGAGGTAGGATTCATGCCACCGAGTTCAAGCTTCAGAAGCTGTGAGGGCACGTCTGTATTGCTGAAGCAGCTCTGGTTCCTGGCTCTGAAACCAGGTGATGCAGATTTTCTCAATCCGTTGCTTGGGGCCAGGTCCTTCTGGGGCCACACCAGCTCCACATCACCCCAAGCCCTGAGTCTCTGCTGGGCTCAATGTGATATACTTATGGACCTAAAACCATCATAATTCTTTCGTGTTTATGGTTTTTTTCAGTTCCAAGGCTCTGAAATAACACAAGGGCGGTGCTTCTGCCTGCCACGCTCGTGCTGTTATAACCAGCGACATCAATTCCTATTGCATGCTATGGGGTGCCATGAGACATGCAGGGCGTTTGAGGTTGCAAATTCCACTCAGATAGCACTGGAGAAGAGAGGAGCGCCGCAGTGTTGTTCACTCTGCCACCAGGAAGCTGCTCCTGCAGGGAATTATCCAGCAGCCACGTACATCCAGGTTGTCCAGGAAAGAGCTAGCAGGGTGGCCCAAAGCAGAGCCAGGGAGCGAGCCAGCAGTTTAAGGAACGTGGTTGATGGGGATTCAGTGCTCATCTCTTTTCCTGGCCCTCTTCTTTTAGCAGTGCAGACATATCTTCAAGTCACATCTTTATTGCTAAACCAAATGGTGCCAGGGAACATCCTCAGGGGTGGAAGTATGGCTGCTCCCAGGACTAGGTGCTNCTGGCCCTCTTCTTTTAGCAGTGCAGACATATCTTCAAGTCACATCTTTATTGCTAAACCAAATGGTGCCAGGGAACATCCTCAGGGGTGGAAGTATGTCTGCTCCCAGGACTAGGTGCTAGCCCAGTGCCTGGCACAGCCTTGGCACACACACCAGCCCAGTGCCTGGCACAGCCTTGGCACACACACCAGCTCAGGCGACAGCCGAGCCAGCAGCATCTTCAATCAGGCACTTTGCATATCGCTACTATTTTTGGGGCGAGGCAAAGGTTATTTAATACAATGAGGCAAACCATACCAGTTGGCATAAAAGGCAGGGCATGATATTGAGAACATTTTGTTTGCTGGCACAATGTACCCTCAAGTGAATCAGTCCTTATGAAGTAAGTACCTAAGACTCTGACAGCCTCCGAAGGAAGACATTTTCCACTGAAGTTTAGCTCTCTAAACAGCATAGACCTAGTCCTACAGTTATCAATAATATGAATTTTAAATAATTGTGTTTCAAGTCTAACATATTTAAGTTTCAAGTGTTAAGTTTTGAAAAAGCTTTTAAGTTTGTAATTCCTTTTAAAGTTGTAAAATAATTAACTATGTATGTGTGCACACACACATATAGGTACATAACTACAAATGTTTTTTACGTATATATATATGCACACATATGCTCAGTTGTTGTTATCGTGAGTAGGTAAGTATCTGAATAAGCACTTACAAAGCAGGTTGTAGGATACCTAATTGGCAAGCACACGACCTACCAAAATGTCTGAATGCCTTCCAGGTTCTGTTAGATCATACACAAAGAAAGACAAAGCAGCCTCGTGCACTGAAAGAAGCAACAGATTTTGTTCCTTACTTGTATGTTGAGTACTGACAGCGTCTTCATCTCTGAAAATCTCCAAGAATCTTACCAATGAACTCAGATCCCAATACACGACACAGGAAATGAGTCATGGGGCTAAGTAGTATCAAGACACCACCCTAAATGTGATTTTTTTTTTAATGTGAGGATTGCTAGGCATCGTTACTTCTTGCTTTCTATGCTTCTTGGTTAGTATTCACCTGTTCTTCACAGCTTGTTTCTCTGACGCAATTTTTTGAACAGTAAATAAGACTTCAAAATGAGGGCGCACTTTAGAAAAAAAGTAAGCAAATGGCGTATTCGTACAGCTGGTATTTGCCTTTAAATATGCAGGATCGTTCCATATGGTCTTTTTACAGGTCAGCATGGGGTAAGCCTCCTGTTTATTTTGGTTTATTAATTAGTCTCATATTTCTTCTGGAAATCAAGATGCACAGTTACCTGATTTTTTACGTCAGAGAAAGCCTGAAAAAACCCTCAGATATTTCCTTAGTTCATTTCTCTTCATTTAAATGAAACGCAATTTAAATAGCATCTGAAATAAAGGTATGCAGTTGGCTGGGTGTAGGTCGTGATTCACTAGCCTTTCATAAACAGCAGGGAAATAACAGCTATTCTGACTGTTATTGCATATATTTTTTGCTTTAAAAACCCATCTACCGTGTCAGTTAATAGTAACAATTTGAGCCAAAAATAACTGTCACTTTTTCATTTTTAATTACTGCATCTGTTATCCCATTTAATCTTTCCATAATAAGACTACGGGACATTACCAAAAATAACCCCACAAATTATTTCCAGGCTCCTGAAGAAACTGCCAGTGCACAGCAAGAACGCAGACCCACGGAAAGGTTTGCAGCGGTAAACAATGCTTATTCGTGTGCATTAATGTTTCCAGTGAATTACCAGATGCTTCTCTGACTAAATAAGCCTTTCTGGCATCTCTAATTTGACGCAGTCACCAGCGCTGCTCTGGTCCACGAGGGGAGGTGGGATAGGAACTGGTGATGTGCCTGGGCAGGTGACGACGGCAGACGCACAGCGCTGGCACCCTCCGCTAACCAGAGGCACTAACGGCACCAATGGAATTGCCCAGCCCTTGCCCAACTCTCCAGCGGGTAATAGTTGCATTTTTGGAAGGGGTCGCATCCTGAAGTAAAAAAGGCCCGTTTAGATGATGCTACGTTGCATGTAGAGGGAGACGGGCTGGAAAGGCTGACGGTCAGGCAGGCACTGCCAAGGGTCCAACCTACCTCAAAGCCCACCCAGCCACTGACCACGAAAGGGTGCGGGCAATGGTGCCCCTTCTCCCACCTGCTGTGGGAGAGCCCCAGGAGAACTGGCAGAGACGGGGAGAGAAATGCAAACCCTTGGGTTGGCATCACAGCCTCATCTGGCAGCCTGTGGTGAGGCAACACTGAAATGCTATACGTGAAAGCACAGCACAAACGTGCCTCACCACAGACAGACAGATTGCGTATGCGGTGTCCTGTCCGTGGTCGAGTTGGTGGTGAAAACAAATGGTGTAATTTCAGTGTGGGGTTAGGCAGGAGAGAGAATTCATAACAAAAAGCATCAGTTCAGTGGGCTCCTCTGATTTCTCTACAGTGCTGCTATTGAAGCTCTTTCATTAAAGGAAAGTTTAGGAAACCTTTTTCTTTGGCTTTCAGCACATGAAGACACAGCAGAGTACGTGGGAAGGGTAGAGTCTGTATTTTCCGGCAACTTGAAAAGTATTTTGACAGAGCAACTAGCAGGAGTGCTGTAAAATTTTCTAAGTACAGTTTAATTTATCAGTAGTTGCTGGGTCCTCCTTGGGTTTTTATGTCATTTTAAATGAAAAAATTCCTAGAATAATTTATGGCACTTACTTTTCGTTTTCATCAGCCTTGGGGTTTCTGGAAGTTAATAAAATCAACCTGCATATCTCGGTAATTGTGTTTACAGAAAGCTAGGCTGTAAATTCAGATTTCTAGCTTAATATTGTAAGATTACTGTCTTCAATTTCTCACTATCCATCCTAAACATTTTCTTTTTGATGAAAACTTCAAATAAGTTCACAGATTTATCTGCACTTATCAAATATATAAGATAAAATGTTTATTTTCCTTCCTTTTAGGAGAGTAAAATCTGTGGGGAATGCTGGAAGCTGGTTTTTGAGACATAGAAGAGCAGAAGCAATGGGTGGTGGGGGGCAAGGGGGAAGAAAGCAAAACGTTGAGACCGTGAGGAGGGAGAGAGAATGAGCTTCTTTCAAATAATTGGTTCCCAGTGGCAAAAACAGAAATACAAAACAGAGCCCTCTTGCTGACAATTTAGTGGTAAAAGCTTTGAGAGAGTTGTACTTTCGTGTAATCTTGATGTAGGTCCCTGTGTGCTGAAGCCAGCTGCATTAGGTGGCCGTATTCTTCACACGAGCAACACAGCAGTATCTTTTGCTGAGTAGTGAACTGTAATAAAGTTGATGTTGGATTTGAACGGGCTGCTGTAAGGTGGCAACATCTCAAGAAAATGTAACATCCATTAGCAACCAAGGCTAGTATGTCTGACCCAATCTTGCTTTTATAAACGCTCTCCAAAAATTCTTGACTTGATTTACAGCAGTTTGAAAGCTGCGTTTTCTATTCATCAGATGAAATTATCAGAAGGAAACTATTTCAGATAAATACACCACTTGAAATGCTGATGAGTGCATTTCTGGCATTCAGGGAGCATTTCAATCAGCAGCGAAAAACATACCCCTTTTGGGTATATTACAGGAGAGATTACAAAACTCCTCTACCATGCCATACCGAGAAGACAACTAATATATATGGGATCATCTTTGAGAGTATCGACAATGTTATGGACTGGAGATTAACTGGAAAAACATATGTAATAAATGCTAGGGGCTGTGTCTGTTTATTTAAAAAGATGAGGATGCATTATGTATGCTCAAAAAACTCATTAGTTTTGAGCTAAATCGATCACCTGCTACAGGAGATGACTGGAACTATGCCATGGACCACATCCTGGCCCCCTCGAAGCCTGGGGGAGTTGTGCAATTCATTCAGTGAAGCAGGAAAAACCCTCGTTTTCTTGTTCAGGGAGGGCTGTGACAGGGCTGGAGACCAGCACCCTACAGCATCGCTGGGGCAGGGGCTGGTGGCCCCAGGGTGGGCTGAAATGGGGTCCTGGGCCATGGGCAGGGTGTGGGGAGGCCCCGGTGGGGCGGGCAGGGAGGAGAGTGCCCTCGGGACAGTGACGCATCCTCCACGTCCCTGCCTGTCACCACAAGAATATAAAAACGGGATGGAAAACGCAATCGTCTGCCTTTACCATATAAAAAGCAGCGGCCGCCTTTACTTCCAGGACATGAAGAAGCCCAGAGGATTATGGAGGCTTTTGCAGTGATGCTACCTGGCTACCTCTATTTTCCTTCACCGGGTGATCCCTTTTTAAGTGACTACATTTTATTGATGCATCTTCATAATTCTGTCCCTGCCTAAATGTGCTCTTCCATGTGTCCCGCCGTTTCCTTTCTGCCTTCTGGCTGGACTGTTTGATCCATCACTCTGACAGTTCAAACCAGAGGGTCCTTTGTAGTATCTGCGTTGAAAGCCTGTCTGCTCACAGAGAAAATCTTTGCCAGGCTTCATCCATCCCTGTAAGTTGTTGGGGTTTTTTAATATACTTGTTGGTCTATTTAAGAAGCTCCATAATGGTCACTAATCCTAACCCATTTCCTACCTGGAAAAACAAGATTTGAAAGCCACAAGTTGCTTCTGCGGCCTTTGGAGGGAGACCAGCGAGCCCAGGCAGGTGGGTGCTTCTGCTGCAAGACAGTTTCTCAAGACTTTGACGATGACTCTGGGAAAAGCTGAAGCTTAGAAAAGAAAAGCATTAACAAACAGTAGAGAAAGCAGGGGATTCTTGATGTAATGAAATCCCTGATTCCATTAACAGATATTTTTCTTGGTGACATTTCCCACATTTTGTCTAATGTGAAAAAAATTAATCTAGAAGAGATTATTTTAAAAAAAAAAAAGCTAACTAATGGTGTGACACATAAGAAAACAATTATTTTTACTTTAAAATGTTTAAAGAAATTCTGCATTCAAATGCTCAAATGTTCATTAAAACACTAAACTCCTATTGTATCCTTAACGAGGACCTACAGTATAAGTATTCTGATTACTTAAAGGATGGCATTTATTTTGCTGAGAGCAGGGCTATGGAGGACATAAATATACAGCCCATTACCAGGTCTCTCGGAGCGGAACAACACTGAACGGTGCAAACACAGACACATACAGTATATATTTTCTGGCCTTTTCACCTCCTCAGCTTCTACATGGATTCTGTCACAAATGAATAATACTTGCTAGACTGGGTGAGCTCAGAAACACAGACGTCTTATGTTTTGCATCATGCTTCGTTCCACCTGCAATGTTTCTTTGCTTTCATTTTTTTTTATGAGCTGTTTGACTGAATGCCATTTTGGCTTGCGGCTGTGAAAGCACAGGCGCGTTTTCCCTCCAAGCCAACATCACCGCTCACTCAATCAGCCAGATCGTCTGTGGTGAATCAGTGCCATCACACCACAAGTGCCTGCACAAATCACGCTGTTCTCACCAGCAGTTAACATCAAGAGAAACACAAAAGGGAGCTTTGAAGTGTCTTGTCACAGGCTGAGTTGATGGACAAAGTTTTTAACAAAGTATTTCATTTTCTCAGAAAGCGATGATTGTTTAAACCTCAAACTTGTTTTTCATTAAATTGCAGAGAAGTTGCACATATTGCAGGGTGTGATAGCTCCAGTAAAAGAGCTGCATAACACTGCTGTTAACATAAAATAATTTAAATGGTGGTGTTATGAGATACAGGCGTGACTAAGCTGTAGTACTGCTAATACCAAGAGATTTAAATCAGGTTTTAGAGGCAACCAGAGTAGAGCGCCCTTGGACTAGATGACTCCATCTGAGCGCTAAGACACATCTTCTTGGTCACCTGGTCATTACCTATGGTAACAATAGATTGCTTTCAGAGTTTAGGTAGAGGAGAAGGAAATTAAAGGTGAGGAAAGGCAACACAAGGAAAGGACTGACTATCAAGTTGCTGCTTGTCAGTCCACGCAAGTGTACGGAGTCCAATTGTTGACCTTTCAGGCCAGTGGGTCAAATCAAGTTAAATTATTCCACCGTGTTGCCTGTCCCAGAACTAAAGCCAAAGATCATTTTAGTATTTCTTGGACAGATCCCATAAATAGTTTTTTAAATTTGTTTTAACACAAGGCACTTACTATAAGGTCTATGAAATCTTTGCATCCTTTGATGCGTCCTTCGCATCCAGGCTTAAAGGAACTCCTTTCTTCCACAGAAACATGCTTGTAGTCTTAGATGCCCACTGGCTGGTCCAAGAAAGTACTTGTAAAAACAAAATTCGGAAAATCTTGGAACTAGTCAAGCATGGGATGTGAAAACTTTGGAAGCCAGTAGCTGCTCAGTTTGTCACCGAGAGCCCCAAGCGGCCCAGGCACCTGCGACTCTTTGGGAGAAAATTCACCGTAGGGACCAGAACACAGTAACTGCGGTGGCCCTATTCTTCCCTTGGACACCCAGAGGCAGCCAAATATTTGTACGAATATGCACCATGCACAGCTCTGCAGGGAAATGTACAAAATGTAGCACACCCAGGTCTTGAAAGCGTTAAGTGAGCAGGGTGAAACATCACCACTGCATGGGAAAGGGGAGAGGGGTGGCATCTTTGGGTGCTCTACAAGAGCTGCAATGCCAGGATACTGGAGTCAGCTCAGAAACCGAGTTTTAGAAGGATCTGGTAAGCCTGAGAGCTGGTAGTGACAAATGACATCCTTTTAGGACGAAATGCCCAGCTCTAAGTCACCAAGTCAAACACTAATTGATCTGCTTTAAAGC
This sequence comes from Steatornis caripensis, assembly GCA_013398225.1. Taxonomy (NCBI): domain Eukaryota; kingdom Metazoa; phylum Chordata; class Aves; order Caprimulgiformes; family Steatornithidae; genus Steatornis; species Steatornis caripensis. The sequence continues at coordinate 20,548 of VZSC01012810.1, read as the reverse complement.
GTTCGTAGTAGAACAAGCTCTTAGGAGGAGATGCTGAGCAAGAAGGGAGGGAATGGAAGGAGCACACGTTTCTGTCAGACTCAAAGGCGTAAATAGTTTGTCTCTGTTATGGCAGTCTTGAGTTGAGTTATTAAAACCATGTTAAAAATTGTGATATGTAAACGAATGTGCTGCTGCACGCACATAACCACACCAAGTACCAACGTCACCACGAATAAGTTTGTTTCTCTGGTCTTCTTAACGGAAGATCTTCACTGCAATAATAACAAATGGCCTGTTGCTATATTCAGCCTTCCTTTCCCCCTATTACTTAGAAATCTGACGTCACCCTTCAGTTTATGTTTTACAAGACGACATGCAGCCTTTGACTCTAACTGGAAGAGATGCACTTCACTACAGGTCAAAGAAAAGCTGGTTTCAGAGTGTTTATTTTAGATTTGCAACCACAGGCTCAACTAGAGAAAGCCAAGAGCAGGAGCAGTGGCTTTTCAGCCAGCCTTGTAGTAGATATCTCATCCAGAGCGTTCAGCTGAGCATCAAAATCAGGCAACGCATATCACCACTACAGTGAAGGCAGCCAGAGGTTCACAGTGACCCAGACAAATGGTCTTAGAAATAACATGTGTATATCTGAACACCCTTTCAAAAATCCAGAATCTGCTGTAGTTCACTTAAACAAGGGTAATGAGATCCCTGGCCAAAGCCAATCTGATTTCTTAGGCGTGCAGGACAGAGACTGTCATTCCCAAATGCAGGTTGCCCTTCAGGGTCTCTCTCTCCTCTTGTCCATCCAACTCCTACAGTAAAATGCCACTTTCAAACTTTATAATAATCCAGAAACGCACTCACTGACCCAAGCATCCTGAACGCCCTCGAGGAGGAATCACCCTGTGCCCAGTGACCATAACAGAGCCCAGCAAGCCCAGCTTTCCATCTCCTTCCCCAGTTTGGGACTCTAAAGACAGAGAGCATGAAACCCCCCTAACTGCACTGTAGACTCACACAAGGTATTCACTCATTTTCCCAAAATGAAGGATATCTGTGCAACTAGATGTTCTTCCTGACCTATTTCTCCTGTCACTTTACTGTCTATCATATTCTCCAGCCTGCGCTCAGTGTGGTGGCTGCGTTATTCCCGTCTCAGCTGGCGGAGAACACGAAGCAACCCTTAGAAATGAAGCGGCTCAAGTGCCAACATCAACACAGACTTATTTCATTAGTCTGCATAAGCTTCTGATGTTATTTAAAGCTCACTTTGGCAAGACTTACAGACAATGGGCATGCTGGCAAGGGGAGGTAATCTAAAACCACACCTTCTCTGCTCTCCCTCTTTCACGCAGCGATCCTGCTCAGGGAAAGCCCCTGCATCTCTCCCCTGTCCCCGTGGGGCAAAGCCAATGTGGTCTCAGGGTGCTGGGATGAAGGCCAGCAGGGACTTTCAGTCCTGGTACAGGCTTTTCGCACGTCCTCCCCGTGGCCTGGGGAGAGGACGGTGCCTTCTCCCATCCCAGTAAGGCCCTCGCAGGAGATACCCTGGGGCCGGAGCCCCAGTACAGGGGCGATGGGTCGCACCTCCTGCACCTTGAGGGGGAACCGGGATGCTCAGCAGGTAAACACTCATTAGCAAGAATACTAAAATGAAACACAAACTGCTCTCTCCATCCTTATTGCAAAGATTAGAAAACGGAGATATAAAATCAGGTCTCTCTGATACAGCTCCCCACTTTATTCACACATTCTCATCAAACCCAACTCTATTTTCCTCCACTTCATGCTTTTAAAAATAGAACGTGGCTTTTAAGCGTGGTAGAGATGATGACACGGTACAATACAGGGCACTTTTTTCGCTGGTTTTTTGGATGATTGAAATAGAAGATCCAAAGTGCTACTTACCATAATTTTAATCTCCTACACAAAGACTATTTATCTCTCTTTCCCCAAAGTAAATTACAGCCTTTGTTACTAAAATAGTGAATCAATTTGTAGACGTACCAGAGTCATTGATAACTTTGCAATCTTCTAACCCAGTTAGGCTTATTTAGTGTATATATATAGGCAGCCTTATCATAGAATCATAGAATGGTAGGGGTTGGAAGTGACCTCTAGAGATCATCTAGTCCAACACCCCTGCTAAAGCAGGTTAGCCTAGAGCAGGTTGCACAGGAATGCATCCAGGCGGGTTTTGAATATCTCCAGAGAAGGAGACTCCACAACCTCTCTGGGCAGCCTGTGCCAGTGCTCTGTCACCCTCACAGTAAAGAAGTTCCTCCTCATGTTCAGGTGGAACTGCCTGTGTTCCAGTTTGTGCCCATTGCCCCTTGTCCTGTCGCTGGGCACCACTGAGAAGAGTCTGACCCCGTCCTCTTGACATCCACCCTTTAGA
>VZSC01012809.1:85642-104325 GCA_013398225.1 Steatornis caripensis | reverse complement strand
GTCACCAGGTCACCCGCCTCGTTCAGCAGCGGGCCCACATTTTCCCTAGTCTTCCTTTTGCTCCCAATGTACCTATAGAAGCCTTTCCTGTTGTCCTTCACCTCCCTTGCCAGATTTAATTCCAGTCGGGCCTTAGCCTTCCGTGTTGCATCCCTGCATGTTCTGACAACAGTCCTATATTCCTCCCAAGTAGCCAGTCCTTTTTTCCACATCCTGTAAACTTCCTTCTTCCCTTTGAGTTTTTTTACAACCTTATATCCAGACCTTCAATAATTCAGTAACCTAAAGAAATCTTATCTAAATCACATTCTCGCTTTTTTTGCTTCATTTTGGTCAGTTGTTTCAATCTATGGACAAGTGAAGTAGGAGAGAGATATGGGTGCTACCTCAATGCAACTGATACTTATATGGTACATAAGGAGATAAAATATCTTTCTTGTTTTATTTCCCTTCTAAGTTAAAACACAATGGAGATAAAGAGAGATATAACCCACATGCTTGAACCTTTGATAGAAACCACAAGGGAAGCAGAAAAAGACAAATATCCCCCTAATGACAGACTCCCTGATAGCACAAATGCAACTAATTTATTTTCCAATATACTCAGCAAAAAAAGACTGAGTTTGTGGAGAGACTAGGGGGAAGGAAAGGAGGCAGGCAGCAGAAAAGAAATGGGAAGAAGCAAAGAACGCTTAATTATGGATTTTTTTCAAGGTAACTGTATTTTGACTTAACTATATACTGGCCTCAGACATGCTTTGTACTTCACCATGCAGGCTTTTTCTTTACTGCCATGGTAGGAGCAAGAAACTGGGCTTAAGAATATTTTAGGTTCTTTATTTTAAGTGTTCTATGAATTTTATTTAAAAGCCTGTGCAAGTGCCTTATGTTCATCTCACTGAATGTATACATATTGTGGTATTTTATCCATTTGGACAACACATTAGTGATACCATGGATCACCTTGTTACCATCTTCATGTACTCCATAAAAGGAACAAAGCATTAAGTAAAGAAGCAGAGAGGGGTTCTCCAGATTTAAAATGGTAAAGTAAAATTCATACTTCAGTAACAAAATTTCACTCTATCAAAAACTTTCCAGACTTCTAAATAGGTATGGACCTGAACATTGGTTTGGGTTTTTTTCAGCTTAGCCACTTTACAACTGAATAATTCATTTAATGTCTTACCTGTAAAACAACATTATTGACTTCCACAGTGTGTTGGGTCTTTGTGGTGGGGCTTTGCTAGCAGGAGAAGGGGCTACATGGGCGTGTGGCCCCTGTCAGAAGCTGCTCAAAGCTTCCCCATCTCCAAGTTGGCCCCACCTCGGGCTGAGGCCGGGACATTTAGCGGCAATAGATGCGCCTCTGTGATAATGTATTTAAAGAGGGGACAAAGAAATGGCCATTGAGACCTACAGAAGAGGAAAGAGGGTGGTGTGAGAGAAACACCTATGAAGATATCTGGATTCAAAGAGGAAGGAGAAGGGGGAGGTGTACGGGAGTGGAGATTCCTCTGCAGCCTGCAAGGACAGGGCAGGCTGTGCCCCTGCAGCCCATTGAGGATCATGGTGGAGAAGCCCATGAAGGACCACGGCAAGGCAGAGATGGGCTTGCAGCCAATGAAGGAACATGGTGGAGCAGAGAGAGACCTGCAGCCATGGAGGACCCCACACCCAGGGGAGGTGCCTAAGGGGAGGCACCCAGGGGAGGTGCCAAAGCAGGCCGTGACTCTGTGAGCAGCCTGAGCTGGATCAGTGCGTTCCAGAGGTACTGCACTGCATGGGAAGGACTCCTGTCAGAGGGGTTTGTGAGGGACTGTCTGCTGTGGGAGGGACCCTGTGCTGGAGCAGGGGAAGCGTGTGAGCAGCCCTCCCCGCCTGAGGAGGAAGGAGCGCCAGGGACAATCTCTGGTGAACTGACTGCACCCCCATTGCCCGTCCTCCTGCGCCGCTGAGGGGGAGGAGGGAGAGACATCAGCAGCAAGAGGAATGGAGCGCGGGAAGGAAGGAGAGGTGCGGGGAAGGGTGTTTATTTGTGTTTTGAGATTTGGCTTTTCGTGTCTCCTTATCCTACTCAGCTTTCATTGATAACTGATTAAATTGATTTTTTTCCCTAAGTTGAGTCTGGTTTTGCCTGTGACCATAACTGGTGAGTGAACCCTCCCTGTCCATGCCTTGACCCACCAGGTTTCAGTACATTTTTTCCTCATCTTGGGGGAGGGTGGGGGGAGTGAGCGAGTGGCCACATGGTTCTCTGTTGCTGACTGAGCTCAAACCATGACACAGAGATGAGTATTATCCATTCTTAGTAAAAGCAACACTGAGATTCTTACAGGGACTTAGGCACCATAACACTCATTATTGTAGCACCTATCATTTAAGGCCTGGGCCATTGCAGCTGTAACAGCAATTTTTTTTTTGTCCTGAGGCACCATGACAGTGCTAAGGGGAGATGGGAGAGAGAGTGGAGATAGGGAGGAGTGTGGGTTTCAGACAAGAAATAACAAAAAAGGGAATAAGACCAGTACCCTAGTGATGAGGCACTCATATGGTACAAAGATGTTTTTCATTCTAGTCCTGTCTTCTTTTAGAATTATGAGGTTATAATAGAGGTAAAAGCATTGCAATTTAGAGCTCTGCACCTTCACTTAAGTGCCCAAGTAATAAACTTAAGAGTAATGATCACACAGTTTCTCTTGGAAATGACATGTACAACGGACAGTTTTAATATGTATAATTGAGAGTACAGCCATACCCACCTCCATCACCAAAAAAACCTAGTAACTAAGAAGGAGTTTTTAGGTTCCTCCTTGAAAAATGTGGAAATCAATCTCAAATCTCTTGTTCCTCAACAAGTGGGCGAATTGTGGATTCGAAAAGGATTTTCTTCAGCATACTTCCCTTCAGTTATGTCTTCTGAAGTGCCTGACCTGTCTACTCTGTAAATCCCAGAATCATTTATAAATGATTGAGAAGCCGAAGTATTGACTAAGACAAGATTGGGAACGATGTAAGGAGAGTTAGTTTAAGAAGGGTTAACGTATATGACCAGAGGAAACAAAGAGTTAGACAGCAACTGGAATGGAGGACAAATATTTTTGTGTATTTGGCATTGTAAAGAAAGTGAGAATGTTCTGCAATATTTTACTATCATTGGGTCTGAATCAGTTTCACCACCTATCTATGCGCTATTTATATGTGGAGAAATGAGTGAAAGCCTTTGCCCCAGAGAAGTCAAATGATATAAACAGCTGTGTGAATGGTCTATCAAAAATCAAATGAGTAACTGTGTGAGAAAAAAGTACTGTGTAAGGCAGTTAGAAAAACAGGTTTTAGGAACATTGGTAAACAGAGACTGTTAAATTATGAAAACACATAAGAAGCAAGGAAAATCAACAAAGGCAGCTTCTATGTGGATTAGATTAGAGGGTTAAAGGATTTAGGCCTTCTGCTTTTTCTGTATAGAAAGATTTAATGTGTTTTACATTCTCCTGACCCAAAAATACTAGTTTGTTTTAGAGTTTCTGGCTGTTTCTTACCTGGATTAAGTTTTCAGCAGAGACTATGTTTTAAGACCATTTAAGGAAGCAACACAGTTGAACAAGGATGATGAGACTTTACAGCTTCAAAGCTGAAGGAATCAGGGATGTTCTCCCCTGTGTAGTAGCTGTGCCAGAGGCAAGCTTTGGGGAGTACTTAAGGACATAACAAAAAAGAAAAATGAAAGACAAAAAAAAGACCCAAAAAAGTCTTCAAATGTTTTTCAGGGAATGAGATGATAAAAATTTTGCTGTCTTCTCTTGAAAGCCCTTACTTGCTCCTGGTTTAGCTAGTTCTGTGTTCAAACCGTTTCAATATTGGTGACCCTGGATATTGCCATCGATGTCTTCCAAATTGAATTTTTTGACTGATTCGAGTGGTAATCTACCGTTGTGTAAATTCCTGCTAAGTGTGTGGCAAACTTTAACTTCTGCACATTCCAGATTGATAATGTCACCCAGCTTCTTGCAGAATAGCACTTATCTGGGAGTAGAACATAAGAAAAAAAAAATACAGTTCCCTGNTCGAGTGGTAATCTACCGTTGTGTAAATTCCTGCTAAGTGTGTGGCAAACTTTAACTTCTGCACATTCCAGATTGATAATGTCACCCAGCTTCTTGCAGAATAGCACTTATCTGGGAGTAGAACATAAGAAAAAAAAAATATAGTTCCCTGCTGCTCAGAAAGCATGGTCTTGTGATTAAGACACTGCTTTCAGTCTTAGAAATTATACGTTTAATTGCCAGATCTTCCACAAATGTACTTATATGCAAATCACTTCGTCTCTCTCTGCTTTATTTTCCTGCCTGCAAGTTCAGGATTTACAGCTACCTCTTCTGTAAGTAACGCTATTTAAATCAAAGTCTGTGTAGTCAAGTACTGATCAGAACATTAGCCTGGGTTCACAACCCTGGTCTGCCACAAAATACTGGTGAGACCCCGGGCATGTCACTTAGCCTGTATTTAGCTTGATTCTCATCTCCCTTATGTGAACCATAAGCCATATTATCTCTCTGGGGTGTATAGTTTTTTCAGTGAGCTTCTTTGATGGTTTTTCAAACCACATTATTACTCAGCTAGATTTGGGACGGAACTGGTGCAGTATAGGAGGCATTTCTATTGTTTAGACTAGTTATCTTTGTCAAGCTGAATGAAAAGAAGAAGATGAGAGAAAATGAAACCTACACCTCAAGAAATAACTGGCATTAGGGATTTTATAGTTTATATTTCTTCTCTAAGAATCATTAGGATGTTGGTCTTATAATCCTTCACGTAATTTTCATGATAAGTGCTTGACTTTTCTAGTTAGCTTGAGTCTGCCTCGGGTAAGAGATGTGCATCATCTGGGGATTAATATCTTTTTGGTTTATGTATATTGCTGGTTGAATACTGGTGCTGAATGCTTCTCACATTTCCCGTATGATTTGAAGGCTCTATTTGAATCCTGACCTGCCATTGGTACTTTTGTCTTTTATTTCTCTTTTTAGTAGCATCCATTGTTTTTATTTAATTTTTTTGTTTGGATGGTTTTTGTTTTCCTCTCTCTTTTTTTCCTGCTTTTATTACAACTGTAAAAATGAAAAATTATTTTATTGTGTATATACACAATCTCTTTTGAAACTTTCTCACTCGTGACTGACTAATCACCGCTAGGGGATATGGGAACAACTCTCAATAATGTGGTTTAAGAAGAGTATAAAACTAAAGCTGAACAAAGAAAGAAATATTCACCACAGTACAATATGGTGCTAAGGTCTCTCTAGTACCTTAGTACTGGCAATATTTTGTTTGCTGGCATGGCAATATTTTCTTTCCTGGTGTGGTTATAACTGTGATACACACACACACACACACACACACAAATACCGTCATATTTTACCATCTTATCTTTGTCAGAAATATGATCCCACAAGTCTTTAAGTGTTTACCTATGTCAGTGGAGGTAAGGCTATTTAGACAATGGCTGGACAAGCACCTCCATATCATATTCATTTCAGAGGACTGCCTCAGTGTGGTCCTGCAGACTGTACACCTATGGGCATCTGGAGTGCATTGGTGATCTTCAGGAGCACATCATCTGATTTATCTGGAATGGGAACATCAGAACATTCACTGAAAAAGTATACTCCACATCTGAATTGAAATGTTAATGTAAACAAACATTCAGTTCATCTTAGAATTAATCTGTTTACTCTTAGGTAAGTAGTCTGGATTTGGAATGGTATTTTAATGTTGTACTTCTATTTGGATCCCCAAAACACATCAATTTCCACAGGAGTTAAAACAGGTTTTTAGTAGCTGTAAGGTAAAGGTCATTATTTCACTTTGCCGTATTTTCTTGTCCTTCTTGTCATGTTTAAGATCAAATCCTCTGTTTTCTCCACAGGGATAAAGAATGTCCCTCCTCGAAATTCTGACATTTTTGAAATTCATTTTACTGCTAAACTTTGACATGTGTTTTGTTCACATACAGTCATACAGAGAAATACGTTACACATTTTTCGGGTGAAAGAAGTGAAATCTGAATCCCCAACACCTCTCTATATTGTCACATTTCTTAACTTTGTTAAAGAGAAAGCTTTCTATCATAAAATGTCCAATGTTAACCATCACTTTATACCAAATCTATATGTACATTTGCATTTACATACATGTTATAATGCAGCCTAACAGCTAGAAAAACATGAATCAAAACAATAAAACTGATGAATATTTTCTTTGCTTTTCAAGATTATATGATTGAATTTATCAAAAGAAAATTAGATTGTCTAAGTGCAAGGAGTGAGATGGGCATCTTCCAAGAATGTCTCATTTTACCAATCTTAGACTTCAATCTAAGACTAGAGCTCTACAAATTGAATCCACCCAGTTGTTTTGGACAGTGTGCTTTTTTGCTGTCACATTGCTGTATACCCTTGAGAATGTAGGTGCAATTCTATAATTGATTTGTTGATTGAATTTTTAAAATATTTTAAATCTTTCTCTTTTTTATTTTTCTTTTTTTCCCCCAAGCACTCAAGGCTGAAAACTGCATCCCATAAAGTCACATCCTCTGAAGTCTCTAGACTACAAACCCACAAGAAGAATTCTGCTGTCCATGCTTTTGCTGCTACTTCAACACTCAAAGTAGGTGTCTACCAAAACCTTTGGTCTTGGCAGTGGGCAACTCAGTGAAATGGAGTCACATCTGCCCCTCAGTTTGATGGTGTTGGAAAGCTATCCATGCAGGCGCCTGAGCAACAGAGGAACATGTAAACCCCAAGGTCTGTTTTTTTTGGTAATGACTGCTGCAGAAGGTATTTTTAACCTGTAGTTTTAGAAAAGCTCTTGGAGGTGCCAACTAGCCCATCCTACACCATTCAGCAGAGGCTCCCTCTGTATCTGTTTCTCTATTGTTTTGTTTCATTTTATCGCTGCCTGTTTCTCTGCAGGTAGCTCAGCGATTAGCAAAGCAACCAACTCTGCTTTTTTCAGCTCATCTCAGGGTTCCAGGCAAAACAAGCCCATTTGAAGCAGAGCCCGATGCTTGCAATAATTCCCCATATGTTGATTTTCACACCAGCCTTGGGTGGCTGCACCTCATTATTTGATTTTCTCTGCATCAGTTTTGTTTGAGTGTGTGTCTGTGTGTATCCATGCATGTGAGGCTTTTTTCTTTCTAGTTTGAAGTGACTCTAACCTAAATAGAGGAAAGTGTGGGTGGCAGTTTATTTGTAGGTGCTACTTCAAAGCCTGAAAATGCTACAATCTGCAAATAAGTACTTCAAGGGAGGGGAGGGGGGAGAAGACACTAGTGTATATTCAGGGATGTCACTTGTGACAGTACTAACAACAGATGAACCCCAGAGGCTCTGATTTCTGTGTGTAATACACCCCACATGTCTCTGGAGCTTAGGGGGTGGATTTTTAAAGGACTCATTTGCATGTCACTAGATCTAATGCAGTTAAGTTTATGATTTAGCAAAACTGAGCTGAAAAGGAAATACCACAGAAAGGAAATATATGATCCCTCTTAATTAAATAAAAAAAGATCCCAGCTTCCCAAAGACCTTCAAATTACACAGAAAAGAAAGAAAGAACAAAAGAAAAAGCATTCTTATGAACCATGATCATAAGAATTGTACATTTAAACCCAAAGTGTGAATTACTGGGAACAGCAAAGTACATTAAGCAGACAACATAGCTTTTACCATCAGATTCAACTATACTTGTAAAGAAAAAGCACTCTTGGGATTTGCAGATGTGTATGGTTAAGGATGACATTTAGTTTAACCTGTTACTGCTGTTATGGGTAAGTCTGTCACTCAGACCATGTCTGGCCACTGAACACTGTAAGCATTGGGTTCTGACTTTCTGTAAGCTTAAATATAAAAAGGCAAAACGCCCAAAAAAATATGTATGTGGGCAAGTTGTAGCTTAGACTGGGTTGCAGAGCTCTCCACATCTTCCTGGTTGTGAGTACAATTTATCACAGGAAGTTAACTTTTGCATTTCCACTTTCCCTACAAAATCCCTTGGGAGCACCCAACACTACTTGTCTTTCCATTCATGCTTTCCAGGCAATTTTGTCAAGAATCATTTTCACTCTGTAAATCACTTGATGAAAAATTATTCTTCAGGAAATTAATATAGACAATGCATTTTAGATGCCAGAATTGTAAGACTAACGCTAAGAAACAATCTGGTTTACTGGGAGAGGACGGGAGCAGCAGCCTCCACAGCTGGGTAAAAAAGCCAAGACAGAAGCCCACCCCAGCAATGATGACCCGTTGGGCTGCAGTCCTTAAGGCTCGCTGCTTTGCACAGCCACTGAAGGAGTGACTTGATGTGGCTGACCTCACGTTTAGCTACGTGTGACCCCATTTCAAGGCCAAGGAGGTACTCTTAAAGATGAGTAAAACTGTCTCCTAAGTATTCCTTCCAACCAACTTTATCATTGAGCCTAGAAAATTAGTGCAACAGGTCATATACGGTGTTGCTAACTTTTCTCTCCAAATCTTAACTATGCCGCTCTGTTTTTATACTGAGATATTCAATCTTATTTCTTTTTATGTATACGTAAGATTTGATAATACAAGCAAACTACCATTAAATAATGTAGGGTGTGAATTTACAATGTACCTGATGATAAGTGCTCTTGTATGATCTTTTAGTAACACAGAGAAACTGTCTCACACTTAGGAGAAAAATGTAAGTTATATGACAGCTGTTAACAGAATAAGAACATATACTTGGGTGGATGTCCATCTACACCATACTTTACCTTATACTATCTTGTTTGTCTTTCCCCAAACATAAAAAAGGGAATAAACAAGTTTAGGTAATTTAGGGGCCATAAATACAGTAAAGTAGAAATATATTAAGGCTAGCAGTTAAGGCATTCTCATGAATTGTGGCAGGTATAAGTTGGAGATGTCTGATGTGAAGGAGGGACATCTGTGTAAAACTCAAAGTGAAAACTAGCTGCTGTCATCAGTACTATGTAGTCTCTTACTGCACTTTTGAACAGGAGCAGCTGCCTTTTGCACAAAATCCAGCAGCGTCCCCACATGTTAGGGTCCCTGGGAGAGGTAGGTGAAAAGAAGCCCAGAAAGGCAATCCTCAGCAGGTTTAAGTGAAAACAGTTGGTGGGCTGTTTGCCTCTGTCAAGACAATGGCTTTGGGTATACACGGTAAAGGAGTTTTAAGGAGCTCTGTAAGTCTTGTGACAAAAAAAATACGGAGATGATGATTGTGAATACTGAGATGCCTCATTGGTTAGGATAGGGGTTCCTGAGTCATTATGGTGGAGTTATGTTCTGAAATTGTATTTGAAGTTAAGTTTTTCAGTCTAGGTCATTACAGGAATGAGTCTTTCTGGCGGTGCTCTTACATTGAACAAAAATTCTCAAATATGCTTTTCTGGTACCTCTTGCAGATGTCTTACCCTTTCCACAGTATCTCTATAGGCTAAGGAAAGAACAGAGGAAAGTACAGAGGTAGTTCTCTGCATTTAAATTTTACAGGCAATGAAGACATTAATTTCCATTCATATTCCTAATGGCTTCAGAATTGTTCATTTCCTAACGAAATTACCAACTCTCCCACCACTGTCACTGACAGTGCAACCCACTGCTCATGCAAAAAGCAATATGCTACTCAAGTGCATTGTTACTGAATTCCATTGTCCATCATAGACACAAAGCTGACAGCAATACTGGCTGTCTATAGAGTGAGCCCAGCAGCCAATGGCAGGGTGAGATTGATGTCTCTGCATCAGGAAGTTTTGGCCAGCTGAGTGCTTCTGCAATATGACAAGACCTCGGCAGCAGCTGCTCAAGTTGCTCTGTAGAAAGGCTCATGTTTGGCAAACAATTTTGGTAGCATAATGGACTCCCTTTATTGCTGTGATTAGACAGCAAATTATTCCATTAGATGAAATTTAATTATTAATATTGTTATTTTTATTTATTATTTACTAAGTGCCAACTGCTCTCAGTGATGCTCATATCTATTAAGCAGAGACAAAGGAGTTACTTGAGCATGTATACAGACAGCAATGTAGGTGCATGCTGCCATTACAGGTACATGGTCATTTGTTCATAAGGGAGATGGTCATGATGCCCTTGCAGAGGTGACTGTAGAAATGTCTTCTAAATGTACGTTTAAAAAGAACACACTAAAAGAAGAAACACTGCTCTAATGTATAAAAGAGAGAGAAAAACTATTTTGAAGTTTGAAAGAAGTAGGAAGGGGAAACGGGTTCTTGAGGACATTTTCTGGAAGAACAAAGAGAATGAGGAAGAGGAATATGCACCTGGAAAAGATGGTTCTGCTGAGCTCCAGGGATCTCACACAGAAAATGTGGTTCTGTGTGATATTGCTCATTTTGTTATCAGTAATCCTGGAGAAAAGTGGGGACAAAATTTCTACTGAATCCTAATATTCTCAGTCTGTTTTGTGGTGAAAGGCTGCACAAATTAAAGCATCAGGCCCTATCTCCATAAGAAAGTCTAGGAATATTTTCTTAAGCATCTTGTCCTGCTTTGAAAGTCTCAAAACTGCTGTAGTGCAAATCAAGACCATTGATTATCAAAGGCAGTGGTTTTGTGCTTTTCAGCAGCAAGAGGCTGAGATACAGAGAGAATTCCACAGAAAGCATTAGAAAAAAGTCTACTTTTTGAAATAGTGTTATTAAGTCACTCTCCATCTTTTTATCTGATTTTTTTTCTGAGTTAATTATACAATGCTATATCTTTGCATCCTTTCAGGAAGACTGTAAGTCTTTTGAGTCTATGTATTCCACACCGTCTGTTCCATATTCTGCATGGGTCACCTCTTCAAATGATCTTCCTGAAGTTCTTCCCTTTCTTCACCATAAACCTTTTTCCTTTTTCCCAGATCCCAGCTTTCCAATTCCAGTTATTCACACAGTTTTAAGGATTACAGTCTCATTTTATTTAATGGAGTGTGCACAGCTATATTTCATTATTGCCAGAAAAATCCATATGCCACATTTTTAAAAATAAATCCCCACTAGAAATGTTGGAAACCTTACAGGCTTTGATTGAGTTGCCCCAGGTCAAACTGAACATCTGGGAAAGAACTTCTGCCTGGGAAATGGTTGTGCATCCTTGAATACTCCAGTGGCCTCGCTCTTGGAATAGGCTTAGGTGAAGCTGTGTGTAAAATACAAGGATAACATTAAATATTTCCGTGTGTAGAGCACTACTTTTCTGCTACACTGTTCTGGTAGTCTAATAGTATACATATGCCATTGTGGGACTCGTTTATTATTAATACACATATCAATAGATGATGGTCAAATACAGTTTGCTAGATACATAATTTTGTAAATGCTGGCTTTTTCCTCTTCCTGTTGGCATTGCAAGCTATTCACAAATCAGTTGTTAATCTATTTGGTGTTTAAGGATCAGGGTCTGAGACAAAACCCCTTTGAAGTCCATGAAAAAATTTACACGGACTTCAAAGAGCTCTGGATCAGTCCTAACAGAATAAGATCACAAACAAACACATAGTAGATTATGGAGTTACTCATAGAGCAGTTTGCGCATATTAGACACGGTAAACACATTGCTGTCATAGTAATTAAAAGCTCACATCCAAAATCTGAATCTTAATGTGGTCAGAGGCATCATCTTATTTTCATTCTAGGGAGGAAATGTAAATCTAGATAGAGAACAAATGAATAGATAACACATACCAGACACTGCATGTGGTTTAAGTGACCATATATGAAGGATGTAATAAACAGACCTTGAATAATTACATTATTCTGTATCATGCAGGTTCATTTGGATGCTTCATCATACTATAGGTTTTGAAATGTTGTATTACAAGGTTTCTAAAACAATCTTGGTTTTGCCACAATTCTTTTTTCTATCTTTTGTATAACATGATATATTTAACTTACCTTACTCTCCATTCAATATTTTAGATATATGAAATTAGTTCAAAATACTTTCTTAAGAATTCTTCTTCTTAATATTCCTGCTGCCTCAAAATATTATCATCTCATGCAAAATCTCAATATTATAGTGTAGAGTTCATACACTGTTGCAGATTCCCTATAGAATTCTAAAGCTCCAGTATTTGAAACATAGTAATTTTTATCCAGAAGAATCTCAAAATGCTTCTTCTTATGCTTTGCATCTAAAATGGATTCTGATATGGGTCCCATCTTTACCAGAAAGCCACTGGTAAGAAAGCACCACTTTTCCCTGTTCCGGGTGCTGGAAAATACTGCAGCTGTGTTAACGAAGAGACTAATCTCCCTTTCTTTTTGCTATCCAGAGGTTATGCATGTGCGTAGCTATGAGTGAGTGAAGACAGAAGTAGGTACAGAGACAGATGTACAAGAGATAAATATTCAAGCAGATATTTCCAGAAGATGTTTTATCTCACTCAAAGCGAAGCGCCTTTTAGAAAAGCGTGGCAAATTTTTGTTTGAACCTCAGTATTTGTCTAGCATGGCTCTCAATTGAGTGAAAACAATGTTTAGTTTAGTCATCTAGTTTGAAAACAGTGTGAGTTGAAACCTACTGTCAGGTAGTACAGGATGAGAAAACTGGTAACAGTAGGAAGCATTTTCCCTTAGAATTAAGTGTTGAAAAATAGTAACTGAGGATATGCAAAATGAACCATAACTCTTAGAAGACACAGTCCGGAGCCTTTTGGCTTTTAATATCAACAGTGCAGGCAGATGCCTGCATCTGCCACCACATTGCCAGTTGGGATGCACATATATATCCACATCTATACAAGTGCGCATATATGTATGAATGTGCACATATACATTGAATATGGTCTGAGTTAAAAAGCAATATTAAAACACATGAGAAATGAAGACATCTTCCCATATTAAACTTCTTGAGAATGTGGAAAGAAATGAGCTGATAAAAGAAAATGTCACACTACTGCAAACACCTAAACTGTAATCTGCCAGCTCACATCTGATCACACATTTTAGGAGGGAGACTGATACAAAGGCATACATAAATCTCTGGGACAGGGTTCAGAGAGAGATGCTTTATACAACATAGGTTTCAGCACAGAATCTTAAACGTTATGAAGGGGGGCCTATACACCAAAACACTTAAGTACTGGCTTACTCAGAAATAAATGTGTAAAAATTTTAAATCTAGAAGTTTCAAGGTCCTTTCTGTATGAGCATGAATGTTGCATTGAGCCTCCTAGGGAGTATATGATTAAAATTTAGCATGTGCTTAACCTTTACTGAGCAACAATAGAGCTAACAGAAGTTCAAGCTCAAAATCCTTTCCATTAGACGGTGGTTTCTTTCAAACCTTCACTCGTATTTTTTTCAAACAAAGTTGAAAAATCAAAAAAAAAAACAGAAGAAAATAAAAGAATTGTGCTGTAATATTTGTTCCTCATTTTAATGATTTTCCTTTGATTTCTCTTTTCCCCCTTTGTTCCTTATCCTCCACTTCTTCCCCAACCCTAGGAGGAAGGGCTAAGTGGAAGAGAAAAAAGAAGGGAAGGGGAAAGCAAGAGCTTAAAATTTCAAGGAAAAAAGACAATTTTTACAAATTAAGCTTGTTAATATATTTAAATGAAGAAAAATAAACATTCAGGAAAAAATATTTCTCTTTGGAAATTTTTTATCTTGTTTTCCCCATCCCTGACCATTGCCTTCCCTTAATGGAACATCATTTACAAGTACCACTACATGTTTTGTTCTGCCTGTAATGTTCAAGACTGAATCAGTGAACATTCAGCGAAATGCAGAATGCGGTTTTGACACTAGGAAGCTGTGCTTAGAGCAAGCTTCTGTTAAAATGTTCTTAGTTTCTAGCACTCTGCTAATCATAGTCTTAGTGTGAGAGAGGGGAAACCTTTCCATTTGCTAAAATAAACATTGACTTAATTTTCCTTGTTAAATTTAGGCCATTCTCCACTTTAAAACTTCTAATTGATTTTACATTCACTCCTCCAAAGTAAAACCATCAGCTACTGATTTTACATGTGTCTTTTAGTTGCTGATGATAAGCTAACCTCAGCTACTGGCATATTGTACCAAATTAGGATTTCTCCTGCTATGGCAGCTGCTGATAGAATTGAGACAGGCTGATAGGATATCTCCAGACTCCTCGCTACTGCAGACACTGCAAACAAGTGAATGTTGAACAACAGTTGCAAAACATTAGCACAAAATATCACTGTACCACAAGCAGGGGAAGATGATCTTTCTTCGACTACATTTTTTTGTGTGTCTTGTCTCTGGTACCTTAATGCAAAGTCATTAAATAAAATGTAGACCTCCTGGGTGAGATTCATCTGCCCAAATGCAGCTGTTGACATATGAGCCAGCCACTTGAGGCTCTGTAATCAATGGAAAATCAAGCACATTTAAGGCACAATTCATCTAATGCTAAGGTGCAAGTCAAAAATAGGTCGTTGAATTATGGCCTAAATGTTCCTATGTCTCTTTATTAATGAAAAGAGGACTGAAGTATGAACTCTCGTACATTTCTACTCTACAGACACTTAACACAAGGTGAAATGATTCCCACCCCTAGGCCTGGCCCTGGAATGGGCTTAGCTGAAATGAAAGTTAATAAATAATTAGAGTTCATTGCAAGACTGGATTCTGAGAGACGAAGTACTCTGAATGACAGAGGATGATCATCCAAAGCCGCCACATAAGGGTGTCATGGATTTTGCTGGGGTGCTGTAAGTTGGGAGCAATGATCTCCTGCAGTGGGTTCCTGTGAGAGACTGAGTAAGTGGACATTTGTCTCAAAGCTTGCTCGAGATGTCTTTCGAAAAAAGGCCTCGGGTCTTGTGAAAATAGCCTGCTATTGCCCACAAAACAGATGTGTTGTAAAAGCGAGTCTACCACCTGCTACTGCTTGTGACAAGGACCTGCTACTGCTTACAAAACGGACCTGCTACTGCTTATGACTGCAAAAATGATGTTTAGCAACCAGAGTTCAGTGAACCTGCGACCACGCTTTTCGGCGGACAACCACCCAACGACCACCCGACAACCACCCAGTGATGACAACACGCATGCGCAGGAAGGCGGTGCCGTATGGAGATGAGTTCCAGGAAATGTGTAGCATATGCATAACTTTTCCGGGAAAAGAACTGAATACGTATGAGTACAGTGTTTATAAGGACATCACCTGTAAGTGCGGACGGGCGATGACAACTGCTTCTATCTGCCCCCCATGTGTGGCCCGGAAACCACTGAACTCGACGGACTGCGGGATGCAGCTGGATCCATGGTGGTGATTTTTCCTGACTACTGCTTTCATACTTTCCTGAATACTTGCCAAGTTTTCTTTCTTCGTAACTCCTGCCTTTCCTATCACTCCAGTCTCTGTGAGGTGTTCAATAAAGTAACCTAAGCAGTGGTATCTGACCTCGTTTGTGTCTTAATCTCACTCCTGGGATTACAACAAACCTCCCACAAGTTTGTAATCTGACCAGGACAGTTCCAGAAGTGGCAAATGAGAGTAATGTCAGAGAGAATGCCTGAGCATCCAGAGAAAATTGTTCGCTCAAACAGATCTGAAGTTCCTGAGCTTCTAAATGAAGTCATACATTTCTCATAGATTTTGGGAAAGTAGATAGCTTGTCAAGCCTATCTATGATTTTTCTTTTTAATAGTTACATATTTACAAAGAGAATGATTTTTAATGTTCAAAGCAGATGCCTTAGAATTAATTGCAGAAAAATAAACTACGTGAATGTATCTATTTTTTTATTCTTGCTTTTTAATGTCCTGGATCATTGACAAAACAGTATAGATGATTTCATCTCCTATCATGGTTGCCACAGACTCAAATAAAACATGCTATGACTCTTATGTTTTCCTCTCTATACCTGAAAGCGTAGAATAAATGTTGACATTTGACTGGGAGTATCATCTGGTGCAATTAATCTCCTTTCCTTCTTATCTCCCCTCTGAAAGAATCTCTCTAAGAAAAGGTGCTTTCTGAGATTAAAAGTAAAAATTATTATTATAGCACATATACATATGTGTTACAAATACTTTTTTAAAGTATTTTGGATATAAGAATCATTCCTTTGTTGTATGTGTGAATGAAACCCATCACAATTCAACAGGCCAAAAAAAAGATTTATCTCCTTTCCCTGAACTTTGATTTCTTATGCTTCCCATTATTTGGATTACTTTACATAAAGAACAGAAAATATTTAAATGGAAAGAAAGAAAAAAGAGAACAAAATGGGTGAGATGCTTTGCATTATGTTTAATGAAACAATTTTTTTTAAAACCATGTGAACATGTAAGGTGCTTCTGTAGAGGGATGGAAAAATACCCAGAAATATCAGCTGAATTCCCATATTAAGGAGGATACACGGTCCTTTTTTCCAGTTCCATTAATTCTTGCACATGATAACTGCAAGTTATTCATCTGAGCTGAAAGAATAGGATTAGTGGCATGTGCTAACCAACTCTGACACTAAGATATTTATGGCAGCTGTCAAACAACACAACTTTCTTTTGTGTTTCTTTTCAGAATTAATTAGCAGAAGAAGAGCCTTTGATATACATGTTCTTGCCAAGATGAACTTGGAAGGAATCTTACTCTACTTCCTACTGGTGCCTGTTCCCAGCAAACCTCTAGAGGAAACAAATGAGCAAGTTCTCAAGCTATCCACCTCCTGTTATCAAAAGGTGTAAGTCAGCAGTACAAGAGGTAACACATAGCAAGACTTTGAGTGCAACAAAAGAATTCCATCAGTTTGGAAATACCTGGCTTCAGAAATTCATGCAATTAGCTATTTCTGTTGATTGCATTAAAAATATAGCAACTTTAAATTTTAAATTAATTTGGTTTAGATGCACTCACAACGTGAAACTTAATCTCTGTCTTGTGACGAGTAATTTTAGGAAGTACTGCTGAGGGTCAGAAACCAACCTGTAACTCTGCGCTGGGGAGTGAGGACTGCCTGGACTGCCACCAGTCTTCATTTTTTTCACAGACTGGTGGACCTCTGTTGAGAATTTTCAAAACTTCCCCCCCAACTTTGGCTAATCCTTTGAAAATCAAAAGTTTTTCTCAGTACTTCAGTAATCTCTTTTCTTTTATCTCATCCTTAAGCCAATGGGCAGTGAAAAAGAAAAGGTGAAACCAAGCCAAGAAGGGTCAATAGGAATTACTAAAGTTCAGAGGAATGGAAACTTGAATCAGATTGAATCTGGTGCAGACATTCAGAACAATTTTCATTTTATCTGAACTGACAGCTAAACTGATTCAGACAGTCTAGCTTTTACTGGTATTGCTTCTACTGTTGTCCTATTTTATTCAAATAGGTCCACACACCTCTTCACCTCTTGTTTTTCTTCAGACCTGTTCAAACCCATTTTATTTCTATCTGTATTTTATCCATCCTCCATTGGCTGAGTAGTAGTTCCACCTTACTTTTTTGTCTGAATCCTTTATAGCTTTTCCTTTTTTTTTTTTTTTTTAGGTGAATGGACACATTTCAGGAAATGTTTCTAGACCTGAGTAGTCAAGGAAATGGAAAAAGATCTTGTTTTCAGACAGATTCAGAAAGCAGTTGTCATTGCAGCCAAACATGACTTAAGACACCTACAGTCAGACTCATTTAGCTTAACTTCAGCTGTCTACAAGTTATGTGCTCCATCAAAACTGGTCATCTAGGCTTCCTGATAGTAAAAGGAGAGCTATCAACATCTTCACATAGCAGTTAATTTAATCTCTGTTAAACATCTTTTTTTTAGGATTGGATGAATCATCCAGCGGCAAATTTATTACCCTCCCTTGACTGTAAAGGAAATTTGAACAAGACACTAGTTTAAGCTACGTATCTAACTCTTAGACAACATTAAATGAAATTAATCCAATGCCACAGACAAGGAGACACATAGGAATTCCAATTAACTTCCCTGACCAAAAAAAGAAATTCTTACATTTGACTTGGTCTATTATTCCAGTAGCTCAATCTTTCATATTTTTTTATTATGTCCACCTGAGATTCCTCTAATAAAACCGTATCACTCTTGATAAATTTTATTCTGAAGGTCTTGCAGTCGTTAATGATGTAGTTCTTGCATTCATGTTCTTTTGGCCTTGTTGCTTTAAAGCACAGTCCTCAATGCAATCATGTCAGAAAAAGGAAAACATACGATCAACTACCCATGACCCTTAGGATTTGACAATGTCAGAAATGTTGAGTAGCAGATTTTAACTGCCCTTCTCTCCTCTTCTCACCACATCCTTTTGCAAAATGTGTGGGTACTTGGTGTTACTTAGCTCCTGCTTTTTGTTTTTGTTTTTGTGTTGGTTTTTTTTTTTCCCCTCCTCAATTTCCATGCCTAATGAGCCTGAGCTGAGTTAATAATGGATGTAATAAGTAATGACTCATTGTTTTGGGGCCTGTGTGTCTCTGTGTGCAATGGAAAAGGAAGCCAGGGCTCCGATGCTATTTGTTCTGCCATGTCACTTGCCGCCAAGCAATGCCACTCATCAATAAAAGGCAAGATGACGGATGAGTTCATTTAATGGAATTCCTCCGAGTGAGCTGCAGCCACTGCTCTTCAGTAGGGTTGTTCTTTGACTGTCTCTTTCTCTCTCTCTCAGTCCCTCTTCTCCCTCCTGATTTTTTTTTTTTTTTTTTTT
>VZSC01012809.1:66762-76819 GCA_013398225.1 Steatornis caripensis | reverse complement strand
TGCACAGCTGCTTGCAGCCAAAGAGCTTGCGCAATCGGGTGGAACACTGTATATAAGCCAAGCTATTCGGGAATAAAGTTGGCATTTCCTTGATCACATTGATCGTGTAGCGTGTCCGGGAACCCGCACGCAACACTCTGCTACCACTTATATTGCTCCACTGACTTTTTCAGAATCTCAAGTTTATTCTAGCTCTGTAATGTGCCTCCACTATCACTGATGAAAACCAACAGAACGAATTTCCCCGTCCTGGCCATCACCTGGTTTTTCATAGCTGTGTGACCAAATGCATCAAATGGTTGTATGAGCAGCTAAAGGAATCCAGACATTCATCAAACTCATCCGATTAACAACGACAAGAATATTTCATGCAAGTAGATGGACTCCTTTCAGATTTAGCTAAATGTTTGCAAAAATATTAATTTAAACCTAGCATGAATAAGGAAAAAAAAAAAAGAACCCTATGTGAAGAATTTTGTCCACAATTTACTTCTTCCTCATCCTCCACTTCCCTGCTTCTGAAGAAAATATTAAAAAAAAATCACAAACCTTATTTTAAAAAAGATGAAATCTTTTAATATGTCTGGAGTTTATTCCCACCTTTCTTCCTTCTCTGCTCTGCTTTATATGATGTACTGTTCATTCCTATTACCTCTTTATAGCTGTTTTGTTAAAGTTCATACCACAAAGACCTGTAAAAGAAATTTATGGCTCTTGGGATTTCAGCAAATTCTAAATAACCATAACATGAACATGAAACATTAATTAAAGACACTAGAGTCTAAGTTATAACAGAGATGCTGACATTTAAGCCCCTTGCACCTTGTAAATTAAAAACCGTATGACAAACAGTGAGTAATTTGATGGTCAGGGGTTCATAATAGATACCTTAATATCTTTGTCATGAAAAACAGTCTGTCCTTGGTTTAACCCATACTGAACAGCCCAGGGGTCTGGTTCATAAAGCATGACACTACCTAAACATTTTTGCAGTAATTCATGTATCAGTCTGGGAATTGCATTGAATATCCTTGAGACTAAACAAATATGCAGGAAATTTGTGAACTTAATGTATTAATGCAAAGATAAATTCACTGTGTCATTCCTGCCTGCCATTCAGATATCCACTGCTGGGTTTTAAGGCATTCTTGTCTGGATGATGCAATGTCACATATGTAATGTACAATTCAAATGTGTTTAATTGATTATTAACTTAGTCAACACAAGTATTTCACACGATATCTGTACGTTTGAAACCTCAAGTTGCTGGGCATAGTAAAGAAGAAACTCTCTGCCTTAATCAGCCTACACTAATAAAAAGCAACAAATAACGCAGGCTCATCTTCATCATACAGTTTTACAGACTGAGGAACATGCATGCTTATATGTTCTTTATGTCCACATAAGCAGTGGCTCAGCATATTCAAGTAAATTGTTGCACTCCTGTTGAGTCATGGTGTGAGATTTACCTAACCAGTGCAGTTTGTATCTATATGATCTGGGTGCACCAGATTCCTCCTATGATCAATGGAAATGAACACTTCCATAATGAGACTGACCATATCCTGAAGTAGCTATTTAGAGCAGACCAACTGAACAGAATCACTGAACAATTTAGGTTGGAAGACACCTCAGGAGGTTATCTAGTCCAATTTCCTGCTAATGCCAAATTCACTTTGAACAGGTTGCTCAGGGTTTTCTCTGATTTCCTGGAGAATCCTACAAGTACTGATTCCTTTTTCTTTGATATAAGAGGTACCTAAGGTAATGAGTCTGTATGGTAGTTGTTTGTTAGAGGGGAGGGGTGCTGCAAGCTGCAGACCATGTGTAGATTTCTTGTCTCTTGCAAATGAAAGCTGAAACAGGAGATAGAAGGGAATTCAGGTTATCTGACTTCATATTTCCAGTGAAATCGGAATTAGATCCTGTGTGTTAACCAAGGGGCAGTAATTTTCTAAAATAACTGTCCCAGTTGCTTGCAACTGGGAAATCGTGCTATTAATCACATATCTAGTTTTAACTCTACAGCTACTTAAGCTATAATTCTCTTCAAATACTTAATTAAATATTCTGTTACAAAATAGCCAAGAGAAAGCCTGAGACGTATGTAGCAGGTATAACCAGAAAAAAAGGTATGTCAATCTACAAAGAGAAGCACCATCAGAGTAATTGTACTTCTCTAGGTTGGGCCTTCTGCTAATGCTTCTGCTAGTAACTGAGAGCTGGGTTGTCATGCTACCAAAAGTTTGCTACTAAAGAACCTTAAGATAATAACTGAAAAACAAGGAGGTTAGCCTCTTATGAATTCTCTTCACTTTTACTTCAGGTTTGTTCCATCACTTTCCTTGAATACCTTTCCTGATTTGTGCTGTTATTTAATATCCCACTAGTTGTGCAATTTCATCTCCCAAACTGAATATGATGTTCCCTCCAGTGGAACCCTCACCTTGATAAATTGCTGAATAGTAATTATTATTCCTTCCAGAACCAAGATATGGAGTCATGGCTGTAATTTCCAAGACTTTAGTGTAGAGAAATTTATGCTATACTTCTCTCCATCAGAGTTTTCATCTGAGATCATATTTCAAGCCCTTTCCTTTGATAATCAAATTAAGATAATTCCTTTATGAAGTTCGAGCCTCTATGAGGTATTCAAGAAGGAACTTGATAGTTCTTAAGCTTCCTTTGCTTCCCCTATGAATATCAGCAATGTATGAAGGGAAAAGGCACAGAGACAGGATGCCTAACAGTTTCGAATGCTCCTAATTTTTTAATGTTAATTATTATGGTAGCATCTGCTGGCCTCAAATATGGGACCTCTGTTCTTGTTAGTGCAATACAAAATTAAAGGAAGAGGGGGTCTATGCCTCAGTAATCTTGTCCATACCAGGAGTCAGGTTTTTGTTAACTTGTTTGCTTCTTTCTCTTTTATTTTTTTTCTTTTTAAATTAAATATTAATGTGAAACTTTTTAAGGCCCACTCATTGAGAAGATTATTCAAACTCTAACTGTGCCAAGTTCAAAAGTGGTTATGCTTCACATCCTTCCTGAGAGAATGGAAGAATAATAGGATATATACTATAATACAGATAATCTGCATTTTCTCACAGGAATACAGGAGCATTACACACATCTAGATATGTATAGCAAAATTTACATGCTATTCATATTGCACTGCAGTGTATTATTTTGGTACTCCTGGACTTAAGACATTAAATAGTTTGGGAAACAGACTATTGTTACCCCATTGTACAGCCCTCTGTCTAATGGTTTACCTTGCCCACCTGTGTAGATCACTGGTGGTTTCAGGAGAGCAAGATACTTTGTAGTAAAAGTTTGTGGAATAGTCAAACAACATAAACTTATTCTAACCCTTCCAGTTACTGACTGGCTTATGCCCTGAACCTGAACGTTTATGTTCTGTTTTATAAGTGTTCTTATCCTTTATTCAGTACTTTCAAAATTCTCATTTTCAACTATATGTTTTATTTCTTCAATATACTTAAGCTACAGCGTAAGGATTGGTACTAAATCAGTCAAGCCCTGCAGATACAAACATGCCCCATACAGGTGTTTTCTCATTAATATAATGTTTATTTGGGTTTTAAAATTAACAGTTTCCCTACTGTACAGCCCAGGAGGCACAGCCATTCCTATTACTTCCAAATACTTCTGTAAACATTCTTTCCACATAAGAACACTTAAAACCTCATTCCATCAGTGGTCAAGGAGATAAAAGATCTCTTTGTTATACAAGCATATTCAATTTAAGAAAAAAAAATAGAGTCTTGCATTGTTGTGTCCTAATCTTAATAACATGTACATTAAAGCTTTCTTCCTGTTATGATCCTACTTTACAGGCTTGTTGTTCATGATGTGGCCTTATTGTTCACGTACGTGACAGATGAGCACACTTCTACCACAGTCCCCACTACCTCCATTAATTGTGATTGTAGATTGAGATACTGTATGCGTCACTATATATGTATAGCTTTGAATTTTTCACAAGGATATTTTTCCTTTCTTTTTTTTTTTTTGTTTTAATGAAGGTGAAAAGCTGTAGAAAATCATGCAAGCAGTCTGAAGTCCTCTCTCCATGAAATGGCTTGAAGTGTACCATAGTGTCCCTTCTTCAACAAGCATTATTTCCTGGCACAGTGTAATCTTAGTAAGTCATTACTTTGCTCATTGTTTAGGCTTCAGATCATCAAAGCATTTAAACACATACTTAATTTTAGTGCCTGATTAAGTGCCACTGGAATAGGATTTAAACACTTGCTTAAAATTAAGTGGGTGTTTACATGCTTTGCTGAGTAAGGATGAAATGCTAAATTGAAATCATATTTGTATCTGAGTGGAAATTGTTCCCAAGTTCACTAAGTAAAGAAAGCAGATTTGATCATATTGTTTGCATGTTTAACTGTTTCTCCTTCCTCTTCTCTCCTTCAAAAAAAAGCTTTTCAACCTGATATCCACCTAGCATTTATAACATCAAATTAACGAACGCTTAAGCTGCTCTTCACCTGATTGACAATCAGGAGGAAACAGGGAACTGGGTGGGAGCTAAGTGGTATTTGCTTTTTATTCTTTT
Organism: Steatornis caripensis; assembly: GCA_013398225.1. Classification (NCBI taxonomy): domain Eukaryota; kingdom Metazoa; phylum Chordata; class Aves; order Caprimulgiformes; family Steatornithidae; genus Steatornis; species Steatornis caripensis. The sequence goes on along the minus strand of VZSC01012809.1, from coordinate 72,228 downwards.
GCTGAAGAGGCAAACTGTCATGGTGAACACTGGGAGTGGACAAGAAGACACTGAGGAGGAGAATAATATTGTGATTTATGTAGGGAATAAGAGGAAGTTTTTCATGTATTGGTGTAGGAGATATGACATGAGAGGACATATGAGTGGCATAGAGACAGCAGCTTCTGTCTAATTCCATTTCCAAACTCAATCATCTTGAAAGCATAAGCCCATTGGAAACCATTCTTCATCGCTTCTGGTGAAGCATAGATTCAGGACATGTTTATGTGCTTTTTTCCAATCATGTAAATGGCCATGGCAAGACACAAGCTAATGCTAAATCAGACTCCAAATATAGCTTGAGAGAGAGAAAGGGCAGTGTTTATTATGATGGGGAAGATTTTTTAAAGGACCTTAAAAAATCCTAACAGCAAGTTAACAATTCAATGGATTTTGTTTTCCATTGATGTAATTCATCCTTTTTTCAAAATATTCAAACAAAAAATCCCTTTATTTTCTGCTATATAGCTGGTTGTGAAGACAAATCAAGACCAACAAACCTGTCTGCCCCTTTCCATATGGCCTCAGACAGTATTTCTTCAGGAATTCCCTTCTTAACTTGCCTTGGACTTCTGAAAATTTGAAACCCTTAGATACTTCTACCATTATCATCTGTACGGGTCTGGACATCCAACTGCTTCTTTGTTCATTTTTGGCACTCATTCTCCCACTTCCCCTTTCCTCTACCCATCTGGAAGTGGATACAGGCGGCTCATCCCCCATCCAATGACACCAAAAATAATCTTGAAGTGACTTGATTGAGGCTTGGGGGAAGCCCAGCTTCTGGACAACTGACTGATTCAGCCCCATTTTCTCAAACTGTCCAGCACATCCTTGCTAGCATAGTGTGTGAACTGCTGGAGATGGTGAGGTCACTGGTAAAATTCCTGCAAGATTCAGTAAGGCCAGAGTTTCAGTTTAAGGTCTCCATTTACTTAATATACTTCTGACATCGGGAGAAGGAGAAATGGAGTTTGCATTTTTCACTTTTTCTTCTCATTTCCTTTTTCAGTGTATTAATTCATATATGGAAAGATTTTAAACTAATATTCTTAAGACATGTTTGCAAGCATTTTCATTGATCAGCATCACAATTACTATTCATATAACACTGGTGGGATAGGAAAAAAAATACTTATGATTCCTGCTATTTTGGTGGTTGCAAGTATTGCCAGAAAGAGATAAAGCTTTCTTTCTCTCACTCTTATGCTCCTTTTTTTCCTCTCTCCTGTCCTTCAGTAAGATTGCCCTTTTATTTATTTTTTCTCTGTCCAAGAGTGGCAGCTGATTTTGAAGTGTCAGACTATTATTTGTTTTTTTGGATGTTACCATTTATTGCAAAGAGGATAAAATCAATGTGACATTTCCAGAACAATGATAGATGAAAATGATGAGTGGTCTTTAAACGCAGAAGGCTAATTTTTAAAAATGTCACTAGTGTACTATTTCAGAGTTTGTCAAAGATAAAACAATAAAAGTTACAGATATGAAAACTAATAATATTTCACTGAGTAAGCTATGGATAAGCAGGCTGCACAGTATATGAGTTCTATATGTTTCAAAATATAATATCATAGAAATGTTGCAAAAAGCACTGCATTAAATAAAGTTACTTTTGGTTATTTGATTAGATGTTTATTTGTGAAGACCTTGATTTCTAAGGCTATCACCTTGCAATCAGTTGTTCTAGCAAGAACTCATATGCTGGCATTTTATACTATGGAGGATTCACATAGACTCAAGGGATTGTGATTTGATGGCCAGGTTTTATGAGCAGCCTGAACAATATAGTCATTGTGGTTTTAAAGCTATTAGTGTGTCATACTGTGAGTGCAACCCTCACTTAAGAAAGATGCTGAAATCTGTCCCTTGCTCTGAAAGGGTACTATTTCTGATATGATTCCCTCAGCTCAAACAGACTTCAACAACAACTTGTGTGTGTAATATTACTATTGCAATGGTTCCTGGTTAATTTATTTACAAGTCACAGATGAAAATCTAGTCCTGAAGGTATGGACCTTCACCATTTGATATCATTGGTACAGCTACATGAAATTAGTGAACAATATCTGCTCTGTTCTTAAACTAGGGTTTACAGGCAAGAAAAGCTGGTGTAACTCAGTTGTGCTAATCTGGCATTAACTCTTTGATTAATAGGGGGAAAACAGAGAAGCAAGAAGTGAACACCAGTAGTGGGACTTTTAAATGACAGTACTTAACCCAAGCATGTGTCTAGCTCACATTTTATGAAAAAAAAAAGAACAGTAAGAATATTTAAAATTTAATGTTATGCATCCACACAAAGGGAACTAATACTAGCACACATTTGCTAGCTATCAGACATAAAAAGGGTGTGATCTCTCATTATCTTGGCTGGATTATAATAGTTAATTTACATCCAACATGGCAAAAGATATTCTATTGTCAAATTTGAGAGGTCCATGAAATGAGAGTAAATAACATTTCAAGACAATCTCTAAGAAATTTAACTCATATTTGATAATGTCTCTCTGTCTATCTGAATAATATATTTACACAGTTCTAGTTCAACTGGTGCAGTTTACAAGTAGCTGCAAACCAGATGTCAGTATTTACCATGCTCAAATAGATGCCTTGTTTTGAGGTTGTGAAATACTGGTTTAAAAAAAAAGGAAGAAAAAAAATCACGCATAGCAGTTTAAGCTTGATGTTGGTTTTATAACCTCATTTTGGGGGAAAAATAACTTCACAGTTTAACTGCAGATTTAATCTGATCGGATTCAGCTCTAATCATCTCATTAGAGGCAAATGAACATAAATTGTGAATCAACTTGGAAAGAAGGGTGTGGGAAGATTTATCATAACTCCTCCCATCATTGAACTATAGACACAAACATTTACTAAAATATGGGGGGAAAGGAAGCAGTAAGAACCTGTTTAAAGCTTTTTAAACCTTTTCCAGATCTATGAAGAGACACAGTTTGATTTGAGAGTTGACTAGTAGATGAGTCTTCGAATTAAAGAATTGTAAAATGGCAAACTAAAGAGGTAAATTTTATTTTTCTAAGTGTCATGTTCAAAACCAGATGGGGTAAGTAGTAAGGCTAAACTTGAGTAGCTGTTTGTTGGGACTAAGTCTAATTTTGTGCAATATTTGCACCTATTTCCAGAACAATGCAATTAATCAAAAATGTTTCTATATACCTACTTAACTATAAAATCGATGTGTTTCACATATTCTGCATTTTCTGAAACCTTTGAACAGCATATGCATATGATAATGGGATGGTGTGCCAGAGGACATCTTATCTTCAGCTTCAGTGGTTTACTTCCAAATATTTCAAAGCAACATGTGATTATTATAAGAAAATACACTTCATTTCTCTAGTCTCATTTCTACCCTTTGAAAAGAATTTGATAAGTATATGTTACTCCTTACACTTAGGTTTCTCTTGGTTCGTTATTAACATTTATCTGATCGTACACATGACAATATACATTTATAGGTATTTTGAAGAAATGTTAAAAAAATTACTCAATGGGGTTATTAACTGACTATTCTTTTACTGCCTTATAAATGTGTTGTATGATATTTACTCATTACATGAAGGTGTTCCTTTTCTTTTCACAGAAGTTTGTTCATGTCGCATATTTTACTTGCCTTTAGTCCTACCAGGAATGTTACAGAAGGCCAAGGAGAAAACTTGCATAGCAAGTCCTGCTTAATCTTTGCAGGTCTAATATGAAAATCTTCAGGAACGTGATGCATCAGACAGTTGGCATGGAGGAGTTGTAAGAGGTGGAGTATGTGGGGAACAGAAAAAACTTAAGAAAATAATTGCTAACAATTGCTGTCAGTGTGTATTGACCACGTGGGAAATTAAAGGCCTGTGCATCAATCAGCTTTGGAGGAGCATGAAGAGAGGAACCTTGACACAATCATAGTTATACTGTTAAATGTAGTATTGTGCCATAAACCATAAAGAGTCCAGGGCTTTCTGAATACACATATATTAAATTTGTATTATTTTCTTGTAGTTTTCTATTTTTTTTTATATGGCCAAAAGCAACCTAATTTTTCTTTTTTTAACTTGTTAATAGAAATGGCTAAATCATTTTACCTGAAATTGCATGTAACATAAATAAAATTAAATAAATAGTAACTCAGACACAGGTAACCACCAAGGAGAAAAAAAAAAAAGGAGAAAATCTGAATTGGTGAAAAATGATATACTGATGAAACCATGAAGGCAGCACTTTTTTTGTAACAAAAAGTAATGGGAAACCTCATTTAGTGCTATGTGACCTACACTGTCTATAATTTGATGTCAAAGTTTTATTTGTATGGCACGAATGATTTCAGAAATCTCTAGAAACTCACCAGAGATACTGCTTCTTGCATTGTAGCACTTTGAAATATATATATAAAAAATTACTTTGAAAAAGGCATTTAACTTCTTTTATAAGTATAGAACATAAGATAAACACATATAGTTCATATTTCATATCAAATATGAAAACCCAACAACCTATAACTCTTTGGATTTTAGTATGTGAATTATCATTTTGATTATGATTTTACAGTTTACATCATCTTTCCAATAAAAGTAAGCCTGCCTTAGGAAACAGCCTTCATGTTGAAGTATCTGCCTGAGGAAAAAATGTCTACATACTTTGATCAATAAAAAGCAGGGTCCAAAGGGTCAAGAAGAACCATTGTGTTCCCAAATTAATAAAAAAGACATTCATTTCAGCAGGACTGGCCATTTTAAGAGATTGTCTCCAGTGCACCTTAGAGACCTTGGTTTCACGCTGGCTTGATGTCCTAATTGAATTGCCTTTGCTGTAGAGTGTACAAAACAAAGCCTCAGAGAGTTTCCCAGACAGAGAGAAAGAGGTGGGTGAAGGCAATCCATGATACCTGGTCAATGAACAGTGATCATTTTACTCCAGTCTGAGAATGAAAAAAAAAAAGGTGGCATTTATTGACCTCTGGTGATAGATTTCTCAGAAATGTATAATTTTTGTGTATTATATATAACACATAATAGTATGTAATAACAACTGTTATTATATGATCTTATTCTTACCTAGCTCTTCTCATTACTATGTCTCAAAGCAGCTTACAGAGAAAGTTTCCCTCACTACCCCCATAACGCAGAGAAGTGACCTGATCAAAGTCACCCATCAAGGTCACCATCGAGATGGTGGAGTTCAGGATCCAGCGTGGAAGAAGCAGGGCTACAAGTAAGATTAGAACCCTGGACTTCAAGAAAGCTAACTTTGCCCTCTTCAAAGACCTACTGGGAGGAATCCCTTGGGTTAGCGCTCTAGAAGGCAGGGGGGCCATAGAGAGCTGGTTAATATTCAAGAACCGCTTCCTCCAAGCTCAGGATCGGTGCATCCCGATGAAGAAGAAGTCGAACAAAGGAGGCAGGAGACCTCCGT
>VZSC01012809.1:45799-64878 GCA_013398225.1 Steatornis caripensis | reverse complement strand
GGCAATGGGCACAAACTGGAACACAGGAAGTTCCACCTGAACATGAGGAGGAACTTCTTTACTGTGAGGGTGACAGAGCACTGGAACAGGCTGCCCAGAGAGGTTGTGGAGTCTCCTTCTCTGGAGATATTCAAAACCCGCCTGGATGCATTCCTGTGCAACCTGCTGCAGGCTAACCTGCTTTGGCAGGGGGGTTGGACTGGAGGATCTCTAGAGGTCCCTTCCAACCCCTACCATTCTATGATTCTATGATTCTATGATCACCTAGTGGCAGAGCAGAAATTAGACTCTGGAACCCTTTCACCTCATACTGTATCTTCCAGACCTCAGCATTATGTGAGACATGTGTATGTATAATCTACATATGTGTACGGTATCTTCACATTACATATGTACAGGGAATTAAGGAAGTGATGTTTTTTGATTTACAATTGTTCTGCCTGCCATCCCTCATTCTACTGGTATACTTTTACATAGTCTAGTTCTCTACTCTTTAATTTCACCCTCAACTATTCTAAGGATAGTTTCAAAGATGAAAGAGACAATATCTTCTCAATAGTGGCAGGCGATGCAGTGAGGTGCAATGGGGAAACATTACACTTTAAGAGATTCAGATTGGGTACTAGGAAAAGCTCTTTCCATAGGAGGGTAGTGCAGCACTGAAACAGGTTGCACAGGGAGGAGATTTACAGCATTTGGCTACATAAGGTTATGTCTGACCTTATCTAGTGATGTTTTTAAGCAGAAGTTTAGAAGATACAACCTCCAGAGATCCCTTTCAATCAACCTTTCTGTGATGTTACATTCCTCCCAGATAGCCTCTAATTTTGTCTCATATGACTTTTCTACATCACTGGTAGCCTTATCACTTCTGCTGTGGTGGAATCCATTCTCCTGTGTGCTTGTTTCAGCCATCTTTGTAAAGACGTGGAGTCAGCATCTCCAAACACTGAGCTACTGCATCCACAATATGCACCACTGTGCTACAATGGCTTGCTATATAAATGCATTAGCAACAGCATCACTCGTGCCCGTTGCTGAGGCAAATGTTGTGAATGTCTCTCTGTATCTAACAATTAAAATGTATCCATCAACAAGTAAGTGGAAGGGGGCACTGATATGTGAATAAGGGTTAAAAAATGGGTCAGTACCCTATAACAGTGTCTTTTCACAACAGGACAATGCCTGCTAACCAAAATAGCTGAAGCTCAAATCGAAGGGAAAGAGGTCTGCATGGGTTTGGAGGCTGAATTAGAAAATTTTATAGCACAGAATGCAAATAATCAGGTAATTTACTCTGTAGCTGTACAGTAATTGCAGTGTAATTAGAATAATTGCATTTTACCTGCAGGACATACACTTATGGCATGTTGTATTTGCATTAAATATTCAACATACACATTTCAGAGCAATTCATCTTTGCTGTAGCTCTATGCTGAAGTCAGTGGATACACTACAGGGATGAATTTAGGCCTCAGTATTTTAACTTATGCAAGTTACTATCCTGTTGGAGATTCTCATTTTGCAGAAATAGATATTTTTAGGAGAGTTTCATGAATCTGGTGATGAAAACTTTCATGGCCTGTGAGTAGTTTGTCCAGTCAAAGTTTAACTTCAACTCATTTGAATAACAGGCAAACAAAAATGTACAACCACCAGGTAAACATTCACTGCAGTGAGCAATCAAGCAGTTCACTTCTGGCAGTAGTCTCACATAGACCATACTTTGAGGTCAATCCAAGGCCTCAACTCCAGCTGCTTTATGCTAATGAGGTAAGGAAAAGCAACCGAAAATCTGCCTGAAAGGAGTAGCTGTAAATGCCCCCCTGTTGCAAGAGTGGTTTTGAGTGGCATGGGTTTGATACACTTGGCTCTCCTCCACATGCCCTCTTCCTTTGGCATAAGGACAGGAAGAAGCCAGGCCAAGAGCAGCAAGGGGTAAGGGACAGCTTGTGGGAGGAAGGATGAGTCAGTGGTTAAGGCAGGAATTTGGGATGCTGCAGACCTGGTCCTTGCTCTGCAACAGTCTTTCTACATGACCTTAACCAAATAATTTATAATTAAATCCACAAAAAGACCTAGAAGAGGTAACATCTAACTTCAAGCAGGTAAGAAAGACTCAGACCTATTAAAAGCCTAACATTTCTGTATTTTGTATAATGAACTTGAAGTCTGAGAAAAAGAGCCAGCAGCCCAAGCAGAGAGCTAATCAATAAGAGAAAGGCATAGCTTGAGCAACACACCTCCAGACATATAAGGTGTTTAAAGACAGATAGGGCTCTCCCTGGTGTAGAAACTGTTCTCCTTTTGGCAAAATATGAGCCTGTTCTTTGGAGCAAGGAATAACATCAAAGCTTTTCACTGTCATCTTGTGTACTCTTGTTGCTCAATTAAAACATCTGGAAAAAAACCCCAAACAACCAAGCCTGGAAACTCAGGTTGAGTTTAACAGGGCTGAGATTAGGACAAAAAAAAACCCAACAAAACCCATGGCTCACATGCTTCCTGTCTGCACAGTTAGCCTAGCTGCAGGTAGGACTCAAACGAACAGCACTGTGATGAAAGAAGCCAGCTAGTGGTATCTAATGGTAGACTAGGCCATGTCATGTTTGTCCTCCTAATCATATGACCTAAGGTGCATAAAAATCAATTTTGGCTGTCACTAAGATACAGATCATAGAGGTCTCCAAAGTTCAGCCTATCATGGAGATACAGCAAGAAAGCATGGCCAACTCTGAGAACACTCATGGTCCTGGGTTTAACCATCAGGACATTATAGTCTCTCTCTTTCTGGATGGTCCAGTGGCTGGACAGCTCAGATACTTCCAAACGGACTGGAAACATATGCAATAGATATCATCCAGTCTTTGTCTCACAGCTCCCTTAAAATTTCCAAGATCTACCTCAGAGCTGACCCTGTTTGCAGCTGTAACAACTACTAATTTCAAGAATAAAAGAGAGACATTTCTCAACAGGACAAAGTCCTCCTTGGCCTTGATGTGATGTTTGTCTAATGAGAAGTGTACAACTTAGCATGAAAACTTTTGCTGTGAGATGCTGGACCATGACATTACTTTGCTTTTTTTTTCCCTTTCCCCTTGCAATTCTTTCAGTCCTCTATTTAGTTTGTGCCTCACATTTTTCAAAATGTGTTCCCTACTCCAGTCTCCATTGTTGCTATCTTTGGAGGTGTCCATTCAACATGCTAATTGCCCTGTGTGTTTGCTGAAGGAGTTCCTCCAGAGACCGTTAGATTGTAGTCCCTTCTTAGCTAATTACCATGTGCTGTACACTGAGCTATGGGGCCTCAGGGTGATCATTTTGTTGACAATCTGCAGCAATAACCATATAATCACAGCACAATTATGGAGCATTTATAGAGTTATTTGTGCCATGTCATAGATAAAGTTAGCAAATGTAATTTACCTCATCACTAAAGAGGACAGAGTCTTAAGGTCAAAGGCTGAGCTCTCTTTGGAAACTATTTTTTAATACTGTTTTTGTAAGAGTAAGTTCCCTCAAATCAACTGAAATGATGTTTGTTGGGTTTCTTTTTAATTTCTTTTTTTATCACCTCTAAAACTGCAGCGCAAATTTGCTAACAGGAAATTAACTTTCATAAGCTGAAGGAATAACAAAAAAAAAACCTCCGAACATCTCCCCATGAAACCCCTCTCACCCAAATATTATAAATAAATAAATAAATACATTCATACATAAAAATGTTCCCCATCAACACATATCTGTCTCTTGATACTACTTATCTGTTCACATAAAACTCCTACCAGGTGCAGAGTGATTAAGAAGCCCAAAAATAAAACTATTATCTATCAAGCTAACATTTCCTCACATCATCTGTGGCAGTACATTGGCTGCCGCCCGGATGCTCAATCATGTCTAGTGTTGTAAGGTGGCATTTGGATAGGAGCCATTCTGCCACAGATTAGGAGAGGAGCTGGGGTTTAGCAGGTGGATATGATCAGCTGGGAAATCTGACAGATAGGGGAAGGGGGAAAGGAAACTGGTACTTACAAAAGATGCTGTCCAGAACAGGCCAGACTGAGCAGAATAGGGCAGGTTTGGGAAGGTTCATCAGAAAGAAAAAAATAATCTCAGTATCACTAGGTCTTTTTTCAAAGATTGGTGTGTATATATATGGTAATGGGATACACAATAGATGCATAAGCATATTACCATATTATCATATATACATATGCATATATATGTTCATATGCATAGAAACACACCAAACCTCTCAACATAGTCTGTCCCATAAATATATAAATATATAAATTATACAAATAATATAAATATATAAACATACAATGATTTCCCTTTTCCAATAAAAGAGAATATAGGCTCTCAGACCAACTTTCATATATGGCAGCTTAGAGCAAAAATGTTTTATTCATGAGTGATGTATTTTTTTTATATAAACACATAAAAATGTGAAACAATAAAAGTGATATATACCTAATAATGAGTGAGCCAATAAACCCCACCAGGCAACTTAGCTTTGGAAGTGGAAAAATTGACTTTGTATAACAAATTGCAGAATTATTAATCCTGTTTGAAACCCTTTTTATATCAGACCATTTACTTTAATTCTTGCTACTTTCAACATTATCATACATTATGCATTTTTCTTTGTAATTTTTTTTTCTTTCTGCAAGTACAGTGTGCTCCCAAACTTTAAAGGGCTGGAAGCATTTTAGAGAGAAGCCTACTGGGTAAAAGAAAAAGCAAGGAATAAATTATTTAGTCCATTCTGAGGTACTCATCCCTGCAAAAACCCCCTCATAGTGGTCCCTCACATACCACTACTGAATTAAGCTTTTTAAAACCTCTGCAAGGGAAGGAAATATCATCTTCTTGTTACGTGAGCAGAGACGTGGAAGAACAGAGCTGTTGCTGTGTCTACACTAGGCTGAGAAAGAAGCCTCCAGAAAGGCCCATAGCTCATATCACACTTCCTCATATCATCTGTCCACACAGCTGCCTGATAAACATCCTCTGGGCTTCCTGCAAATGGCAGAAGGGGAGGAGATATGGGCAGACCTTGCCTTAAGGTGTCTTTCTTAAGGGATGTAAGCAGGGACAAATATACTTAAACTAAAGCTGGCACTCTAGCTTATGAATGCAGGTTTGTCTTCTGACTCATCTGCAAAGAAGCAGAGAAAGTTGTATGAGCTGAATCAAAGGGTGGCTCAGAAGAAAAGAGGTGACTTTGTGTAGGAAAGCCCACTTTGTTATGTTGTGATTCACCCATGAAGAGCCTTGGCTGTGCACCTGGGGATATGAATACATTGTATGTGGACTTGGGCATGGTGGAGCTTGTATAGGTGGGAAGGTACGTAAGCATAAGGCTATGTCTGTAATACAGGAGGCAGACGCGTGGTCTTGAGGGTGCTCGTAATGTTTATCCATACTGTGAAGTATCAATATAACCAGTATTTTCCTAAAAGAAAATTTTAGATGTATAGTATAAAAAATTATCCACATAAAATAATGTAGAACCTGAGGTCACTGAAGATCTACAGTTCCATCTGAGGTCTATGAGAGTCCTATATTACTCAAAGTTGAATAAAGGTTCAACAGTAAGGCTACGCAGTTTACTGACTATAATCAACTGACTGGGAAAATTAGACTAATACTTATTCTCAGACTGTGATGGTCAGAATCATGGCTAGCAACAGGTCAAAGGCACAAATTTGATGAGTATATAGGCATATCCAGCACACGTACTTTTGTCTCAGGAGAAAACTCTAAACCCTTGCACCGCCCAAAATTAAGTCTTAATAAAGAAGGAATGTGTATCCAGCTGTAATCTGCTGTTAGTTCCTGGGTACTTTTCTACACCGTTACCTCTCTCATGCAGTTCTGTATTTGTTCTTTTTAATGCATAAGGTGCTTGTGACAATAGTGATAGCAATAATGCAGGGTATTTTGTTTTCATTAATTCTAAGCCAGAGAAATCTTAGAATCTCAAAAAAACCCCCAGCCAATCAAAACCAGACAATCACAAAGTTCCCATTCAGTTTGATAGGACTGAACTTGAACAATAGCACCTTTGAGTTGAGGTAAAAGAATTAACAGGTTAGGTTTTGTAATTCAATATAGCAATATTCCAAGCCTGGCTAGAACAGTTATAATATTTTTAGCGATTAGCAGAGCTTTTCAGTAAGAAGATATGCTGTCAATTGGCAAGCAGCTGTCCGAACTAGGCAAACAGAGTGAGGTCATGTTTCTAAAGTGGACCTTAAAGAATGAAATCCCTTAAATTCTATTACAGCAATGCCCATCTTCCAGGTGTGTTTAATCCCTATTTTTTTTCTCTTGATTTACAAGCCATGCAGTTCAGAAACAATAAAACTAGCAGCAGCTGGTTAACTTTGATTACATTTTTTTGGTTAGCAAACATATAAATGCATCAGAGGTCATGTTTATACAGAAGTCTATGGAGAAATCATTTTCGTGTATTACAAATTCTACCTCTGAGCAAGCCTTTCTCTGAATAGGTTAGATAATCAGCTTGAAGAGTCCTTCAAGATACCACATATTTCCTTTCTATCCCCCTTCCTTTGCCAAGATTAACAATTTCAAACTTTCATATTTGCCAAATATGCATAATGCATTTCTAGATGTGAACCTTGCTTAATCCACTGAATTCTCCTCCAAAATAAGAATTCCTCTTAAAGAAACGCAGAGTTCCAAGAACCTAAACTCCCAAGCTTTTCTCTAGCACTTTGCCAGCAATTACTATCTCTCTGTCAATCTGTACAAGCAGCTGATACAATGTGAGTTGGAAAACAGGAACTGGAAATACCTTGGAAAAACAAGGATTCCAGTATCCTGTTCTCAGTTTCTCTAGTAACTTGTATGTCTATGACAGACGTTTCTTCTTCCTTATTTTCTAACGTTGGCATCCTCACTGAGGCATTTTTAAAATTAATATTCAGCTCTGTAGTAAACTGAATATTAATGTATCTCTGTAGGAAGGGAAGAAGAGGTTCCTCCATTGTATCACTCTAGCAGCACTTATTTTTCTCTTTAGTGATCATACAGTGCACAAAATTACAGTCTAATGCCCTGTATCTCATGTAGCAAACACTTTATGTGTGGTGAATCCATGCAGTTTTAACTGTATGTAAACAGTATCTCTCATTTTTTATGTAAAGAAATTAGTCCAAAAGGGGACCTAACAGCATATGGATTTTGGAAGTATGACCAAAATATCTGTTGTCCATAATAATTGAATAATTATTACGTGCGTTTATCTCATTGATGATCTGTCTCTTTCCTGTCCTCCAAAACCCCCATTATTCTCTGCTCATGCATCCCTCCATACTTCATTTTTCCTGTTATTTTGTTATTAATCTATGTAATACTGATTTTGAAACTCTGAACAGAGTTGATGTTGCTGATAAAAAAAAAAACAAACCCATCCCCAAACCCCCACACGATGTTATTGCAAAGAAAGTTGTATTGTGCTGTAAAACAAAGTCTCTGAAAAACAGATTTATATGGCGTAATTTAAAGTTTCCATTTCCAGACATGGAGAGAGACAGGAAGAGAGCAATAGCGGACTGGGATGGAGACAGGGTTGCTTTAAGTTATGGTTTGAAAGCGTTTCTCTTTAAACTTTTCCACATAGAGAGTCAGTTGCATAGAAAGAGGGTCTTTTGCATGAAGTGCTAAAGGTGTGAGCCTCTGAGCAAGCCAGCTCTTGGTGTTCAGGTGCTAATGATACCGGCCATCATGGCACAGCCTTCGGTCGGAAGGCAGTAAGGTCTGAATGAAGCTGAGTATTTTTTATTGTGGTGACCCCAGCACCAGGCAAATACTGTACAACATCTTGTGCCAGCAGCCAAAGTGATTTACATATTTTTTTTTCTTCTCTTTGAATAGACTGTGCAGCTGGTGAATCCTTATGCCTGTTTATCTTTCACCCCACAATCATCACTTGATACGTAACAACTATTTTTCAATCTTTGGGACATTAAGTGAAGTAATGCATAATTTTGTTATATCGTTACAGGGCTGGTGGGCATTACTGGGCAACAGGTTAGGTTTGAGGGTGAACAGAAGGAGGGAGAGGGGAAACGTTGGCAGACAGCAAACAGCCTATTGTTGCCTTTTCACTGGGGCAAATAAAAAAAATTCTTTCTAATCTGCTGCTCAGGAGATCACCATAAAACTCTGATCATCTATATATGTTTTGTGTGTGTGTGCATGCATTTGAGTACCTCTGTAAACTTTCTTACTGTCAGGTAGGATTTTTAGTACTTTGAAGTTCTTGGTGTCTCTAGTCTTAAACTAAATTGATGAAACTATAAAAGTTTTAATCTCTCTTGGCCTAGAAACTGAAATTTCTGTGCCAGCTGCCCAGAGCAAGCCATGACGATATGCAACGTGGAATGTAAGACACTACGTGCAGTTGAACAACGAACCCAGGCACCCAGTTTTATGCAAAAGGGAAACGAGATGAGCCAATACTTTGATAATTTAATCAGCTCTAAATAGAAAGGAAGATATGCATGTGATGCAGAATGGGGCAGTGAAATTTATGGGATTAGGTTCCGATGTGAGCTTTTCGAAATTTCTCAGTAATATGCTTAAAAACAGAATCTTGCTAATTGTTCATAAAACATCACATCAGCCTGGAATTCAGCAACAGAGGGATGAGAAAAAGGCTGGTTAAGTTTCTCTATGAAACAGGGATCCTTATTACAAAATCTTCTTCTTCCTCTTAATTTTAAGGAACGCTTAGAGAGTTTAAATAACTTCTCATGGTCCCTTCCAGTGGTTGGCCTCAGGTGCAATCTGAATGTGTATTCTGTAAACAGAGTGTGTGGAGGGTTACAGTCTCTCCTGAATGCCATTATTACAGGAGCATCAGTTCTCTTGAGATCCCTGTTTTAACTCTGACAGGTTATGATGTGCAAATACTTCAGATCAAGGTAAAGCAGACTGGAGCAAAATTTGGAGACTACACATAATCTGACTTAACACCCTTTTGAGGCACACCTCTCTGCTTTGCTGTCTTTCTGTCTCTTTTTTTCCTTTGCATTTTCCTATACTGCCTTTCCTTATCGCAATGTGCATAATTCCCCTTTGAGGGGGAAGCCTTTGAGTCTGAGACAGGCAAACATGGTAGAGAGAAAGCACTCGGTTCATTTTAACAAAGAAACAAAAAGATCAGTCACTGAACAAGAAATAAGGCTGGACTCTTAACAGAGGCAAGAAGAATCTTCTGAGCAATAAGTATATTAAACAGTATTCTTTGCTGTCTGTTGCAGAAGAGAGAGAAAAAAAATCTGATGTTCAAAGACACTTGTCATTAAAGTTCACAAATGTGTAAGCAATTTGATTCAAATATTATTATTATTTTATTATTATCATTCTGTAGCCTAGATAATTTGGCAGCCTAAAATAGAGGAGCACAAGCAGTAGAAATCATTTGCTCTATTACAAAAGAGAGGTGCTTCTGCAGAATGGGATGCTGAGAAAATTCCAAGGGGTTACCCCACAGAATGCTGATTATCTCCTCCCTAGATCCCTCTTTAAAGATACACAAAATACTAGCATATAATTAAATATGTGTTCTTTCACTATCAGTCAAAGTCTCGATGTGAATGGTACCAGCCTCTTTGGAAGGCACCCAGCCCACTTCCAATTAAAAACTACCTGACCATAAATAATAAAAGCGTATTACACACATAGTAAATAATGGCTCTTAAAGTAATGTATTTCAGGAGCTATATTTTAAGGACATCATATGTGTTCCCTGTATAACGAGCTCTTCCTTCTATCAGTACAACTAGCAGCCTTTCAAATCTAGAGAGTTGAAAAAATTAATTTGTTGGGTTACATTTTTTCTAAACATTAACCAGTTGTTTTTCTTTATCTGTAAATTTAAATTCTCTGTTTTCTGAATTCCTATTCTCCTTTATAGCAGAGAACAGCAGAAATTTAAAAGTTTTCTGAAAAGAAAAAATGAAGGTTCTCATTTTTGGACATGTATGTATGAGGATGTTTATATGGAATATATAGGTCTGTGTGATGTGTATGTGTGCATGCGTGTGTTTGGTATTATGTTTATGTATGTATTTGTGTATATTGGAAAGATATGGACTCGATGGATGGACCACTTGCTGGATAAGGAATTGGCTGGATGGTTGCACTCAAAGTCTTGCGGTCAACAGCTCAATTTCCAAGTGGAGACCAGTGACAAGTAGCTTCCCTCATGGGTTGGTATTGGGACCAGTGCTGTTTAACATCTTTGTCAGTGACACGGACAGTGGGATTGAGTGCATGCTCAGCAAGTTTGCAAATGACACCAAGCTGTGTGCTGTGGTCATCATGTGGGAGGGAAGGGAAATCATCCAGAGGGACCTTGACAGGCTCGTGAGATTAGCCCCATGCAAACAGCATGAAGTTCAACAAGGCTAAATGCAAGGTCCTGCACATGGGTCAGGGCAATACAAAACACAGACACAGGCTGGCTAGTGAGCAGTGGCACAGACAATGGCTAGTGAGCAGCCCTGAGGAGAAGGACATGGGGGTGCTGGTTGACGACAAGCTCAACATGAGTTAGCAACGAGCACTTGCAGCCCAGAATGCCAATCTTATCCTGGGCTGCATCAAAAGAAGTACGGCCAGCAGGTTGAGGGAGGTAATACTTCCCCTCTACTCCACTCTAGTGAGACCCCAGATGGAGTACTGTGTCCAGCTATGGGGCCCCTAACATAAGAAGAACATGGACCTGCCAGATTGAGACCAGAGGAAGTCCATGAAGATTATCAGGGTCCTGGAGCACCTCTCCTATGAAGACAGGCTGAGAGAAATGGGGTTGTTGAGCCTGGAGAGGAGAAGGATCCAGAGAGACATTATTGCAGCTTTCCAGTACCTGGAGGGGGCCTACAAGAGAGTTGGAAAGGGACTTTTTACAAGGGCATCAAGTGATAGGAAAGAGGGAACGGTTTTGAATGGGAAGAGAGTATATTTAGATTAGATATTAGGAAGAAATTCTTTGCTGTGAAGGTGGTGAGACACTGGAACAGGTTGCCCAGAGAAGCTGTGGATGACCCCTCCCTGGAAGTGTTCAAAGCCAGGTTGGATGGGGCTTTGAGCAAGCTGGTGTCAAAGTTTAAAGCTGGGCTGCCTGTTAAATGGACAACAAATACTCTTTTTTAACATCCCCCCTCCTCAAAAAGGGGGAAAGAAAAAAGGGGAAGAGACTTACAGGTTGGAAAAGTTAAAAATGCTTTAATCTAACTACAATAATAAGGTATTATAATAATAGGAAGAATAATAATGAGATATGTGCAAATATATACAAACCCAACATGGAGCTCCACCCTCCCTGATGACAAATATGTCACCCAGATGCTGCAGAAACTCCCAGACTGTACTCAGCAGCAGGTGGGAACTGGATTCAGGGATGCACAGATCAGAGGCAGAAGAACTGGGCAGAGTCCTCGTCAGTTTCTTGAGCAAGGAGCTCGGCAGAGCTGGGCAGCGGTATCCTGCAACATCACCAGGACCTCACTGACAGCCCCATGCTGGGCTTAAATAGGCTCCTGGGCCACAGGTGTGGGCAGAAGCACCATGTGAGACTGCTTAGGGCCTTTAAAGCCCATTAGAGCCCTCAGGCCCCTGGCCATAAAAGGAGAGGGAGTGACCCTTGTGATCCCTCAGCTTTATACTGAGCATGATGTATATGAGATGGAATACTGCATTTGGTCAAACCAGGACATTCCACCCCTTATTCCATGCTATTTGCATCATGCTCATGTCCCAACTACTTCTGTCCTTAAATATATATACATGAGTTTTAAGTCATGACTGCAGATTTCATCTGTTGTTAATTGTCTCTCAGGGCAGAAGAGATGGTCTGAAGGTTGTTGTGGTTCACACCCATGGGTTTCAGGTTAAAGATATCACCAGGATGGTGTTCCGGGCAGTGGTATGGGGTACAGGATATGTTTCCAGTGCTCGCTTCCACCATTGTAAGCACGTAGCGGTTACCCTCGCGGGTTTGAGGAAGTGTGATATAGCCAATTTGCTAGGCTTCCCCACATTTATATTTCAACCACAGCCCCCTATACCACAAAGGCTTTAACCACTTAGCTTGCTTGATTGCGGTGCATGTTTCACAGTCATGGATAACCTGTGCAATAGCATCCATGGTTAAGTCCACTCTTCGGTGTTGAGCCCATTTATATGTTGCCTTCCTTCCTCGGCAACCTGAAGTGTCATGGGCCCAGTGAGCTAAAAACAGTTCACCTTTATGTTTACAGTCCAAATCTATCTGCTTGTTGTTTGTTTTGATTTTCCTCAGAGGCCCAACTAATTTTGCACGTAGTACCCATTAAGGAATGGGTTCGTGCTTGTGTGAGTTGCTCTCTCATTCCCCCTACTTACATTGAGTGCATAGGGGTCTGAAGTCCACATACTTTGACTGTAGGACTGGTCACTGGAAACTGGAGCAGCCACCCTCCTGGAAGAAACCTCTCCTGTATTTGTTCTACCTTCCAACTCATGTACTCGTGCTTGTAGGGTGGCAGTAGGTTTTCCATCCCATGTCCTGATGTCCTCTCCAAAACAACGCAGAAGACACCACAGGACACTTTGTGGAGTGTTCTGTTTCCCTCGAACTGTTTTCCTAGGAAGACTCCTTGTCTTGATGGTTGAGATTTTGGTCCTGGTCAGGAACAGAGCTTCTCCTCAACCCGATTGAGCCTTTGATACATTTTCTCCACAGCCAAGACACAAGACCACATAGAGGAAGAGACATTATCTCTGTATTCCTGGAGCAGGTACCTACTTCACCCACAGTTGGTGTCCTAATCCCTCCACCTATACCTAATATTGCCAGTGAGTTGAGATATGATGGTGGTGCGTTCTGTAGAACGTTTCGCCACACAGGTTGTGAGCATGGTACTTCATCTGGGTCAATAGTAACTGTGTGGCCTGTGGGTCATAATAAATCAGCTCCCACACAGCTAACTCCCTCAGGTGGTGGATGCCTTTCTCTGTGTTAGCCCACTTACCTGGTTTACATTCAATACTGTCTCTGAAGGGATATCTTTCTCTCACACTTGACAAGAGCGTCCTCCACAGGTTGCAGGCTGGTGTCCCTTTTCCAATCACCTTATCAATACCTCTTTCTCTAGCAAGGGATCCCAGCTGCCTGGCTTCTTTACCTTCTAAATCACAGCTGCTAGCCCCATTGTCCCAGCATCTCAGCAGCCAAGTGGTAATGGGCTCACCTTCATGACAGCCAAAATCTTTCCTTATGTCTCTCAACTTGTACAAGGGTAAAGATCGGGAGATGGTGGTTATTGTCCCATCTTCCCCTTCCTGCTCCTCTTCCTTGTCTCTTCTAAAATCAGCAAAAGGCTGAGGCACTTCATCGCTTTCTAAATGTGTTGATGTATGTGTCTTTTTCCTCTTCTGTACTGGAGCAACTGACACTGGCACAGGTTGAGTAGCTGCAGGGAACTGTGTATCAGTGGTAGATGGTGGAGTGGCTGCAATGTCTTTTGAGGGGGTTAGAGCAGTGGCAGTGCTCAATTTGGGAGTGCTAGTAGCAGCAGCACTTGTTTTTGGAGCATTGGTAACGGCAGTTCTTGTTGCAGGGTTTGTGGTGGCTGCAGCGCATGCCGAAGCAGCATGTGCTGTAGGAGTTGAGGTGGTTTTATCACACCTGTGCATACATCAGGATTTAATTTGACATCCCACCAAAAACACATTCAGGAAAATCAATACTAACAATATTTAAAACATGATATTTTGATAGTTATAACCATATCCAACATTCTCAAACTCCATAGGAAAATCAAAGGTGTAATTATTAACAAAGTCCATTAGGTAATGCCTGAAGGGCCCCAGTAAAGTTGCTGCCCATCTCATCACAGCAGAAGTCAGTATCATACACCAGAGCAAAACCACTCATTTCGTCCAGCTTCCANTGCTAGCCCCATTGTCCCAGCATCTCAGCAGCCAAGTGGTAATGGGCTCACCTTCATGACAGCCAAAATCTTTCCTTATGTCTCTCAACTTGTACAAGGGTAAAGATCGGGAGATGGTGGTTATTGTCCCATCTTCCCCTTCCTGCTCCTCTTCCTTGTCTCTTCTAAAATCAGCAAAAGGCTGAGGCACTTCATCGCTTTCTAAATGTGTTGATGTATGTGTCTTTTTCCTCTTCTGTACTGGAGCAACTGACACTGGCACAGGTTGAGTAGCTGCAGGGAACTGTGTATCAGTGGTAGATGGTGGAGTGGCTGCAATGTCTTTTGAGGGGGTTAGAGCAGTGGCAGTGCTCAATTTGGGAGTGCTAGTAGCAGCAGCACTTGTTTTTGGAGCATTGGTAACGGCAGTTCTTGTTGCAGGGTTTGTGGTGGCTGCAGCGCATGCCGAAGCAGCATGTGCTGTAGGAGTTGAGGTGGTTTTATCACACCTGTGCATACACCAGGATTTAATTTGACATCCCACCAAAAACACATTCAGGAAAATCAATACTAACAATATTTAAAACATGATATTTTGATAGTTATAACCATATCCAACATTCTCAAACTCCATAGGAAAATCAAAGGTGTAATTATTAACAAAGTCCATTAGGTAATGCCTGAAGGGCCCCAGTAAAGTTGCTGCCCATCTCATCACAGCAGAAGTCAGTATCATACACCAGAGCAAAACCACTCATTTCGTCCAGCTTCCAAAACCGACAATCCGCAGATAAACACTGATAACAAGTAAACAATACCACAAAGCATACAGCAGGTAAGGCAACATAGAGGCACTTAACTCTAAACCCAGCTCTAAAAAGATGCAAAATAAGATTACACTTAACAATGACAAAAGTAAGATGTCTGTTTTAATTTCTAGCCCCTGAAGACTCTGAGACTCTCTCAAATTATTTATATGGGTCTCTTCCAGCCAGTATGGGAATTTGAAAGATTCAGGCAACCTGTCAGAGCCATGGTTCAAGCCAGCCCCGTATTCAGCACCAATAAATCTGTCATGGTTCAAAGCTGGGTTGGCTATTAAACGGACAACAGACGCTCTTTGTTAACTCCCTCTCTCAAAAAGGGAGAAAGAGAAAAGGGGAAGAGACTTACTTATAATACTGCATTTAGTCACCGGGACACCTGGTCTAGCAGAAGGTGTCCCTGCCCATAGCAAGAGGCTTAAAACTAGTAGACCTTTTAACACCCCTTCCAAACCAAACAATTCTATGAGTTAATAATTCTGTGATATAAGTGTATATAAATATGTATATAATGTAGATACAATGCTAAAACCAGCTGCATTAGATGTTAATGACACACTGAGTAGTAAATATTTTATGAAACTTGTTAAAAAAAATATAATGTTGAATATTCAAACAAAAGACACTATGCAATTCATCATGTATGAAGCTAAAATTGTCTGGTTTCCAACAGATTTGTGAGTTTTTTGATGATTGACATTTTACTGAATTATGTTAGAATTTTCTGTTATCTCCACATTTACTGATACTATTTTTTTCTTGTCCTCCTATTACTGACCTGTAGTGGTTTATGNTGTCTTTTGAGGGGGTTAGAGCAGTGGCAGTGCTCAATTTGGGAGTGCTAGTAGCAGCAGCACTTGTTTTTGGAGCATTGGTAACGGCAGTTCTTGTTGCAGGGTTTGTGGTGGCTGCAGCGCATGCCGAAGCAGCATGTGCTGTAGGAGTTGAGGTGGTTTTATCACACCTGTGCATACACCAGGATTTAATTTGACATCCCACCAAAAACACATTCAGGAAAATCAATACTAACAATATTTAAAACATGATATTTTGATAGTTATAACCATATCCAACATTCTCAAACTCCATAGGAAAATCAAAGGTGTAATTATTAACAAAGTCCATTAGGTAATGCCTGAAGGGCCCCAGTAAAGTTGCTGCCCATCTCATCACAGCAGAAGTCAGTATCATACACCAGAGCAAAACCACTCATTTCGTCCAGCTTCCAAAACCGACAATCCGCAGATAAACACTGATAACAAGTAAACAATACCACAAAGCATACAGCAGGTAAGGCAACATAGAGGCACTTAACTCTAAACCCAGCTCTAAAAAGATGCAAAATAAGATTACACTTAACAATGACAAAAGTAAGATGTCTGTTTTAATTTCTAGCCCCTGAAGACTCTGAGACTCTCTCAAATTATTTATATGGGTCTCTTCCAGCCAGTATGGGAATTTGAAAGATTCAGGCAACCTGTCAGAGCCATGGTTCAAGCCAGCCCCGTATTCAGCACCAATAAATCTGTCATGGTTCAAAGCTGGGTTGGCTATTAAACGGACAACAGACGCTCTTTGTTAACTCCCTCTCTCAAAAAGGGAGAAAGAGAAAAGGGGAAGAGACTTACTTATAATACTGCATTTAGTCACCGGGACACCTGGTCTAGCAGAAGGTGTCCCTGCCCATAGCAAGAGGCTTAAAACTAGTAGACCTTTTAACACCCCTTCCAAACCAAACAATTCTATGAGTTAATAATTCTGTGATATAAGTGTATATAAATATGTATATAATGTAGATACAATGCTAAAACCAGCTGCATTAGATGTTAATGACACACTGAGTAGTAAATATTTTATGAAACTTGTTAAAAAAAATATAATGTTGAATATTCAAACAAAAGACACTATGCAATTCATCATGTATGAAGCTAAAATTGTCTGGTTTCCAACAGATTTGTGAGTTTTTTGATGATTGACATTTTACTGAATTATGTTAGAATTTTCTGTTATCTCCACATTTACTGATACTATTTTTTTCTTGTCCTCCTATTACTGACCTGTAGTGGTTTATGCTTCTTAGTAACAGTTTTGATGTAAGTATTCACTGAACTGTCTACACTTGTGAAAGAGAGACAGTGTATATTCCTCCATTTGTGTATTCTCGCCATTAAATGTTAGCATTTGCAAAGCTAGGAAGTTCTGCTACTTTTTTTTTCAGCTGATGTTGAAACCATCTGTCTTGATGGTTTATTGGCATTTGAGAAGACTAGGAGTTTGAATTGCTTTGATTGTGAGAAGAGTTGTGTTTGACCTCCACAATGAAGACCTCACAAGATAGAAATATACTTATGTTCTATCTAGCTACTGCAAATAACTCATCTGCTTTCTCTATTATTTTTCAAATCTCTGAGTACCTAATTATCTTGAGACCATCACTCCTCAACCCCACTGGGTTTCAAACAGTCAGGAAGTTCAGAAAGATATTATGGGAGACCCAAATGTACCTACAGAATAATTGATTATATTGCTTCATTCCCACAGTAAGGCAGCCTACACATAATCATAGTTTATTGCAAAAGAGACTGGAACACCCATGTTTCTCTATTTCGCTTATTCTCCGACATATACTATAATTTCAACACGAAACACTAAAAAGGAAAACAGTTTCAGACTACTACACATTCTTTGCTTATTTGTGGCAGTTTTAGGTCTCAGTATACCCTAAGAAAGCGGGGGAATTTGATGCTAATTCTTTTGTAGTGTCTAACCTTACTGTGTAAGAAGGAGCATTGACTATGTAACTGCCTGTAAACATTTCATTTTCTTTCTGTTCTTTAAAAACTCTTGAGGGATGTTTCCCGTAAGTGAAGTAGTTAGCATGGGGATTAGATCTCAAAATAGACTGAGGTGTCTAGTACAACTGAAAATTAGTCATTGTATTTCTCTTTCCACCATGTTAAGAAAGCTGAGTATTTAATGGGAGCTACAACTGTGTTAGGGAAAGGCAAAGAGACACTGAAGACAGCAGCATGTTTGAAAATACCCCTCTTTTTTAGTGTCTGATCACTTCTTTGAACAAGCCATCTCTGGGAGCATGATCTCCAGGGTGTAAACTAGCTTTCTGAAATTAGCCATGTATAATATTCCCTTGGGCTGCCCCTTATGATACTCTGTTATTTGAGGAAGAGGAGGGTAAGATGGTGTAGCAAGCATGTAACATCTAGCCATTACAACACCTGTAATGGAACTGAAACATATGAGTTTAGTTCAGATCTCAGCTTCTATGGATTAAATTCCTTATCTGTGAGGAAAATCGCTTAAATATATAAAGACAACGTGGCACTTATGGCCATGCTATATGCCTCTTGAGCTGAAGGGAAGGCATTGCACAGCAAGAACCATGGATGCAGAAGGACAAGAATGAAACATTGGCTAGTGTGAATTAGCAGATCACTATTTCAGGGAGACTTGTATTTAAGAGCAAGTCTGTATTTTAATCATCGCTATTAGTGAATGAAATTCCTTTGTGCAGGGACCATTTAATGTGTCCTACACAGAGAACTCGGTGAGCTGGCAGCAGAACCCCTCCGCCTTCTCACTGAGAGCTTCCATGAGAGGTGCATCATGATCATTTCACCTGATGAGCAGAACACCTCCTGTAGCCATTTTTCACCTCCACACAATGTAACGATACAAACCAAAAGTTTCATTTTGTGGCTGCTTCACATACCAGCCCCCTGTAATTGTGACCACCTACCAACAACATCCCAGAAATTTTAGAGAAGGTTGTGCTATCCCTCACTCAGTGAAACCTGCTTTATAATATCCATATACACATCATCACGATGACTGCTACTTGACTTAATTGTTATCTTGGATTCAACCAGAAAGACTATAGAATCATAGAATCATAGAATGGTAGGGGTTGGAAGGGACCTCTAGAGATCATCTAGTCCAACCCCCCTGCCAAAGCAGGTTTGCCTAGAGCAGGTTGCACAGGAATGCATCCAGGCGGGTTTTGAATATCTCCAGAGAAGGACACTCCACAACCTCTCTGGGCAGCCTGTTCCAGTGCTCTGTTACCCTCACAGTAAAGAAGTTCCTCCTCATGTTCAGATGGAACTTCCTGTGTTCCAGTTTGTGCCCATTGCCCCTTGTCCTGTCGCTGGGCACCACTGAGAAGAGTCTGACCCCGTCCTCTTGACATCCACCCTTTAGATATTTGTGAGCATTGATCAGATCTCCTCTCAGCCTTCTCTTTTCCAGGCTGAACAGACCCAGCTCTCTCAGCCTTTCCTCA
>VZSC01012809.1:31782-45662 GCA_013398225.1 Steatornis caripensis | reverse complement strand
TTTTCCAGGCTGAACAGACCCAGCTCTCTCAGCCTTTCCTCATCAGAGAGATGCTCCACTCCCCTAATCAACTTTGTGGCCCTCCGCTGGACTCTCTCCAGTAGTTCCCTGTCTCTCTTGAACTGGGGAGCCCAGAACTGGACACAGTACTCCAGATAATCTCCTCTGATGTCAAACCATCTTGTGCTTCAGAGTGGTAATGTTATTTTTGATGCCTGTGTTCCTTGACCTCCAAATCTCTAGATTAATCAGGCTCTCTGCAGTCAGTTAAAAATTATTACTATTTAGACCTGGAGGTTATCATACTATTTGAAGCATCCAGGAAGTTTTTGGTAAAACAGAAAGTGTGTATCAGTTTTTCCCTGTAGCTTCCCTATAATTTCATAGGAATTGATCCCATAAATGATTATTCATTCAGTTGAATGAGGGAGGTTGTAAACTTCAGCTAGTGACAGAACTGGAAGACATCTTTCAAAAATTGTAATTTGGCCTGATTCTGCTTCTTCATGATTGTTACAAATTCAAAGAGAAAAGTTGTATTATTTTTTTGGTTTTGCTGTCTCAGGAAAATTGCTGTTATTAGTAAGAATCAGAATTTTTTAACCAAGTCATTTTTAGTAATTCTATCTAAAATATAAGAAGCTAGCAAATTGTTTTCTCAGTCATTAATAAACCTTTATTATGTCGTTTAAAGATAAAATAGAAGAGGGAGAGGAGAAAAATGAATCATGAGCAAGTCTCAGTTAGAAGATGATTCCAGAAATTTATTGGAGGATTTCTTTTCAGAATTCTGTGTCTCATTGCTACTGTATGTATTTTCTCACATTGCTTAAATTTTTTCACAATCTCAGCCAACAGTTTAATTTGAAGTGAGCTGGTATCAATTCTACAATGGGGGATTGTTCAACCAGAAAGAGCATTCTTGTTTTCAACTGCATGTTCATGTGTTGAGAAAGACAAGTTTCTGTGGCCCAATGTCCACATCCCAAAACTGTGAAATGAATTTGGGCATGTGTCACAAGGCAAATACACAGGACCTAACCAAGCCAAAAAAAAAGAAAAAACAGAAAAAAGAAAAACCACCAGAAAAAAGAAAAACCACCAGAAAAAAGAAAAACCACCAGAAAAAAGAAAAACCACCAGAAAAAAGAAAAACCACCAGAAAAAAGAAAAACCACCAGAAAAAAGAAAAACCACCAGAAAAAAGAAAAACCACCAGAAAAAAGAAAAACCACCAGAAAAAAGAAAAACCACCAGAAAAAAGAAAAACCACCAGAAAAAAGAAAAACCACCAGAAAAAAGAAAAACCACCAGAAAAAAGAAAAACCACCAGAAAAAAGAAAAACCACCAGAAAAAAGAAAAACCACCAGAAAAAAGAAAAACCACCAGAAAAAAGAAAAACCACCAGAAAAAAGAAAAACCACCAGAAAAAAGAAAAACCACCAGAAAAAAGAAAAACCACCAGAAAAAAGAAAAACCACCAGAAAAAAGAAAAACCACCAGAAAAAAGAAAAACCACCAGAAAAAAGAAAAACCACCAGAAAAAAGAAAAACCACCAGAAAAAAGAAAAACCACCAGAAAAAAGAAAAACCACCAGAAAAAAGAAAAACCACCAGAAAAAAGAAAAACCACCAGAAAAAAGAAAAAACAGAAAAAAGAAAAAACAGAAAAAAAGAAAAAAGATGTTATCTTTTTCATTTCTACTACTTTATCCCTCAGGTCTGTGTGAGCTGATGTGATTCTTGTCAATCAATGCAGTAGGAAATGGAACAACTGGAGTAAGTCTCTGTTTGAGATGTGCAGAACTGCTTTCTGGGGTTTTTTTCCTGATCTGTAGACACTACTTCATTTTCCATTGCTACCATACTAATGAGGCACAAGCACAGTTTAAAAGAAAAGAGTAAGAAGAATCTATTGCTGAATAAACTTTTACTAGGGAACATTGATTTGGTAGGTTCTTCCTTTTGAGAAGAAGAATCTGTGAGAAGATTCATCTGGGGCCTCCATCCTCTGGCTGGGGAGTTACTGTTGTTGTCCGAACCCTTGGTCTGGGCTACACTGCAGGCATGCCTGTGCCCCGATCCTTGTTGATGCTGACCCAGACCTGCTGATTGGGTTTCTTCATTTGTCCTCAGACCTGTTTCATCACTATGCACTTGCATGGGAATCATGGCCTGTGGCTGGCCCTGTGTACCATCACCAGACCTGCTCTTCGCGCTATCTACCTTGGCTCCTGGTACACCTTCCCCTGCTCAGTAGCCTGGTTTTATTGCTCCTTAACAATATATGAATACTACCATACCATCTTTTCAGTAAAAGTATAAATGTGCTAGGAGGACTGAGATTTACGGTGCTCAGAAGAAGTCCAGTCTGCTGCCACAAAACATTTTGCATGCCAGGTGGCCAATTACATAATTCTTTGTGGATGTACTTGCAATACTGTTTGAAGATGTCAGATAAATAACAATAAATCAGTTTTATTTATCATTAATGGAGAATATTGATCCTCAGTGTTGCCATTTTCTCCTTTCACGTCACATGTTATCTTTCACAAATTTTATTTAGAATATCCCCAGCAACTTACAGTCTCTTGGAAAAATGGCCGTATCATCAGCAGGGTACATCTCCATTCATGTTACTGAAAAAGACTTTCTTTAATAGCTTATTGATGAATTACCATGCTGTACATTTGAAAACAATACATTGATCCTAATTCTAAAGTTAGTCAAGTATTCTATATTCTTTATTATTTACTTTGCCATGGCGTCTAGAAAACTCAGAACATGCATTGTAATCCTACTACATTAGATGCTGCTCAACACATAACAAAAATATATCAGTCCTAAACAATCTTTTTTTTTTCCCTTGTATGGCTTGCTAAGCTAAACATTAAAGACAAATTTGGAGGATAACTTCCTGGGAAAAAGAAAAGAAAATAAAACAAGTCAAAACAAAAAAATCTGTGACAATTATCAGCTCTTCCTGAAAGTTGAAATATGTAGATGAAAATGCATCTAAGTCCTACTGGAAATCCAAACATCAAGGAAGTCTAATGATTACTGCCCCAGGATAGGAACTCAAGTGTTCAGAATTCTTATTTCTGAGACTGTGTCTGTCTTCTTGGTGTGGCTTCGAGAAGACACATTCCTGCATCTCCTTGTTAATCTATAAAATGCTTCTAACACCATTTGGATGTACTGTAGGTCTTTTTTACATATTTTTCCCAAAACAATTTTGTTATGCTTAGTAGAAGTATCCATTTATATATCAACATGTAAGCATCTTATAGTGTGAGATTTCCACTGTGCCCCAAAGCCCTAGACCCTTAAAAGCTGAATCGGTCTTTGAAGATGCTGTTCTTACTTTTGCCATTCTTTATACAGGGAAGCTAGAAAAAACACACTCCCTTCCTCAGTTCCTTACTGAGGCGACAGGCTAGGTAGGCTGAATAACATCAGTGATGTTTCCCCTGCTATCTAATGGCCCATGGGTCGTTTTAGGAGGGTTTTTCTGTTGATGGTGAAAATCTGTGAGTCTGTGATCCCCATCAGCTCTCCATCATTGGACAGCTTCAGAAGAAAACTTGACTTTCAGTACTTTCCGTACACAACTAACAGTCCTTTTGTCTAGCAAACCCTTTTGCTACAGTCTGGTTAGTGCTCTGTCTCTGGACAGTGTTCTATCTTAGAGTTGATATCATGTTATTGTGGGACCTAGAAGAGAAAAAGAACCCTCTAGTCTCATTCACAAGCCGAAGCTAATGGAAAATCAAATTATATCGTTAAGCAGATCTGGCAGAAACCAGGTAGCACTAATTTTTTGTTACACCAGGAGCTTGATAGTGTCCAGGTTCAGGCAGTATGTCTTGGAAATAGTGTCTTCCCAATATCTATAAGATTTGTTTCCCATGTTCCCTTCCTTTTTTCTATAGGTCCAATTCTTTTTTTGTATATTTATTACAGTATGTAGGGCTGACCTAAGGCCTACTCTCTCTAAAGTTACTTTATTTTTCAGCGACTTCCATGATGAATGAACTCCATTCCTCTACCTTCAGTAGCAATCCAGCTTGACCCTGAAAGTTGTACTAAATACCTGCATGTAAGGTCTGCCCTTTTCTGGAACATATGTACTGGTTACTGCTGCTTTATCATGGCAGCAGCAAAGATATTTCAAATTTAGTTTTAACAGAAATCTTCTCTATGACCTCAGAAATGACATTTATTCCCTCTGTGACTAAATCTCATGTATTTTCATACCTCCCACTTGTGCTCAAATATAGTGATAACAGGACCCTGGACCCTATTATTATCATAGATTGATGTGTATAAATACTTGTCCCCTCAATCAGCAAGAATCTTTTCACTAATTGTCATTTGAAATTATTGCTTTTGCTTGCTATATTCAGCTATTTTCAGTACTGTGTGGTGTACAAAACACTTTGTCCTTTCCTTAAATGAAAGAGCAGACTTCAGTCTTGCCTTGATATTTTGCACCATTTGTTCCTCCTCAGCCCTGAAGCCTTGTCATTCTGTTTGGAGTATTAGTGTGGATCAAGACTATCCAGGGGACGATGTGAATTACGGTTGGCACAAAGTATGTGATTGGCACCAGTGATGAATTCTTATTGTGTCGAGATTTTAGGCATGACAGTTATTGGTAAACCAATCCGAAATAATCCTATTCAAACCTGCCAGATTTGCTACAAAATGATATGTTCCTGAAGGTCTTTGCCAGAATAATGATTGATGCCTGCTGCCAATCAGTGCTGAGACTCAGTTGCTTCTTGTTGTCATTTAACTATGGCTACACAAAGCATTTAACAAAATGAAGGGGCATATTTGATGTTTGATCGATAAGGCTACCTACAGTTGCTCATTTAATAGGTGCACACCTTTGTTCACTGGAAGGCAAACCTAGGCAAATCATTTGATTTTCTTGTGCTTCAGTCAATCCATCACTTGAGTAACAATAAAACATACAAACCATACAAGTACACAAAAAAATCCTACCAAAACCCAAACTTACCTGAAAAACAGTCAGCATTTTAGCTAGTACTTACTACGGAAATTATACGTGCTTTGTCCATGTTCTAGTATCTCATCAAAGTAGCTCTTAGCTTCAGTGATTGTACAGTACTCCATGGAGAGCATTAAGATATATTTGAAAAAAAATGTTTGATTTAATATTATGTGATTTTACATTTTTCGTCACTTGCAAGTGAATATAATGGATAAGAAATTCCATTTTGATACTATTTTGCTTAATTTATTTTTGTAAATCACTCTTCTCCAGAGAATTTCTAAGTTTCAGAAAAATGCCTAAATCTCACTGGTAGCAATGGAATATCAGCGTATGCTTACATTTAAGCCTGTATTCAAATATTTTCTGAACAGAAAAACTACTCTCCCCCTCAAAAAAAAGGAAAAAAGGAAAAGCTGAGGCACATCAGACCTGAGATGTGTATGCTAAGAGATTATAAAAATGCCAAGAAACATGAGTGGGCCACCAGCAATGGTAGGTATAGTCAATAAAGATCCCAGCACTTTATCGTAATCTTCAGTCTTAGTGTATTAATTAAAAATTTCCAGACACTCATGACACAGCAATTACATTTATGCAATTTTTCTCTTTTATGCAAGGAGAAACTAACCTGATAATACTAATATTGGCACTTGCATAGCACTCCACGTTCACCGAGTGTCATATCAAGAACACAAACAACATTCTGGTTTGTATTATTTCTTTTACTTCTGTTACAGAATGGGTTTTAGAGGACAATGAATAGGGACAAAGCTCCCCTGCAGTTATTGCACTATCCAAGGACTTCATCCAAACTCATCTTTCCCTTGGATTCCTGCTAAGTTCTTCTTGCTTACGACTTTTGTACCTTTTCCACACTAATTTTTTTCTAAAAAAAATACCCCAAACCTTCTTGTCTTGATTTATAGCTATCCTCAGCAGCATCACTGCAGTGTTTGGACTGGACATCAATGAATTCTGTAGATCCTTGTAAGTTGTAGTTAAAATATTCCAAGAACTTAGCATCAGCACAATTTTATACTCATCTGAGACAAAATAAATGACACACAGCTTGTATTTTAAGCAAATTTGACAACATTTAACAGCAGGGGAATGAACTATAATGCTTTCTGTGATGCACATTAAGACCTCCCAACAGATATCAAGATGTTGATTCACAAGTCTAACCCCAGAGTCAGCTCTTCTCAATATATGTCATTTCACTTCTCAAAAACTAGTGACCATACTAATCCTGTTAAATGCTTTACACTCAGTGTTAATTACAGATTATTTTTCCTCCCTGTATTTCTGCAGTACAAGATATTAAACAAGTTCTGCCTTTCTGTGGGAATATAAACTAATGAGCTCTTCTACAACTTCGTCCACCTGCGTTGGAAGAGAAAGGAATAACTTTGCTTTCTATTTCTTTCCTTCTTGTCATTTTAAAAACTCAAAGCATTGCAGTCCTCACTGGCATGAGGTCATGTCCAAGCTAGATCCCAGAACACTGAGGATCTCTGTTCCCAAAATCTCCTGTGAATGTGTCCAATACTCTCAATATCCTACAGCAGCAGCATCTGCAAGGAACTATTAAAACTGTCCCTTCTCTCCCTTCATAGTGCTTTCATATTTCTTAAAATTATTTACTTTGCTGAAATAAATCCTAGTATTTTTTTCCCTACATTCTGCTCTCTACTTCCTAATCTTTATCTGTGTCTACTAAGGGAGTCTTTTACTCACAGGGTTCAACTAACAAAGTCTAACTCCAACAGATCAGCCAGTAAGCTGTGTATATTCAGCTATGTCCTGGCAGAAATGTACACATTACATTAACTGCATGCTAATCTGTATTAACCAGAAGTGTGACTTATGTCTTCCTTCATAAGAAGGCTTTTTTGTCATCTTTTAAAAAAACATTTGACCCAGTTTACAGGAGTAACTTCTGCATCATTCCACCAGCTTTTTTTCAGAGGCATGCAGTTTGCCAATTAAATCATTTGAAGTTACTGAGTTATTGTGCTGTGTGTGATAGTCACGTAGGTGTATACAGAATGTGCTGCATTTAATCTTCAATAGATAGAAAATTGCTGGCACTATGAATTTTGCCAACCTTTGCTTCTGAACCCCATCCCCACTTTGCAAATAATTTTAGAATCTAAATGCAAAAA
The DNA here is from genome assembly GCA_013398225.1 of Steatornis caripensis. NCBI lineage: Eukaryota > Metazoa > Chordata > Aves > Caprimulgiformes > Steatornithidae > Steatornis > Steatornis caripensis. The sequence continues at coordinate 38,473 of VZSC01012809.1, read as the reverse complement.
CATTAAGAATAAAGAATTAATTTGGCATTTAAATTAATGTTTTCACGTCAGCGACAGTACAGGTTTTGTTTGTTGGGAGAAGATAAAACATGCGTTAAATCTTCTGAATGGCTTCAGGTGATTGACCAGCACATTTTGTCCACAAGATGAGTTGCAGAAACAGATCTCAGCTAGTGAAATGGCTGGCTGAATTACAGGGGATTTTTTCTTTTCTTTTTTTGCTTCAAAGTGTCCTTAGCCATGAACAAGTAGAGTTCCTCTCAATACAAACCATCAAGTTTCACACTGCAAGTTTTCAATGGCAGCCAATCTGGAGGACTGCATATATCTACCCCCAGACAGCTGCATTATGGAGCTAAAGGATCTGCATCTAAATTCATGAGCCGATAAAAAGTAATCTGGCTAAAGTCTTTTTTATACCAGAATATACACTGATAATCACACTCTCTTGAATTACAAATGTTCCATAACCATTCAAACTGATACCAAGTTACTGACATTATTTGAAGTAATGACATAATAAAACACACTTTGAAAGACAAACCCATAATTTACTTACTTCTCACTTTAAAAAATGTTTCAGAAATCTTTTGAGATCATAATTGATGGGATATCAGATTTCACAGACCATCAAAGATTTGAATATGTTTTAATAAACCAGTAAAATTAAAGTCACTTCAGCTCACTAGTTAGCTTTAGATTTTTTTTTATTATTCCTATATTTTTCCCCTTTCTTTTATCTTCATGCTCAGTTCTCTCTCTCCTGCCTTATATTTAAAAACTGCAGCTAAAAATTAATTAAAAGCTATATTGGCCTGCAGCTTTATATCATTAACAAAACTATGGGTTTTTCTTTTCTCCTTAGAGACAACAGATATACCTCCAATCTCAATAATACCGTTATAGGGAGGTACGCTGAAATGAGGCATTTCATGCACTTAGTTTAGACAGGGCATCTAACCTGCTTCATAATGGTGTGACTACCTATCCGTCTGTGCTATACAGAACAGTGATAATTAATAAAGTTGCTCAGCATAAGGTCTCGGAGGAACTTGCAGTGTCGATCTTTCTTTCTATTTGGCATCCACTGTATGCTAGCTTAGATTTCAAGGAAGTCAAAATCATAGAATCAAATCCTGTTGATATCTCTCCCTTCCCTCTACATCAGGAAGAAGTCAAGCTAATTAAATTCCTCAGATTTTGTTTTCAAGTAGAAGTGAATTCTTTACAGTTGCTTGAACCGAGAAACTAAACCAAATTAAAGTAAGTGTCTAAATGGTTACATTACATTCTTTTGTCCTGGTAACTTCTCACATACTTTTGTGAAAGGACTGAAGAGTCATCAAAGTGTCAAATTCTCTCAAAGTCATGTGATTAAATACTCTTATGGGGTTGCTTGAACAGAAAACTTAGCCAGGTTTTGGCCTTAAAGTAAAGAAGTGAAATTATCATTTCCTGGGTGTGTACCTTGTCTTTTAGCTTTCAAATATGGCACAAGAAAGTGAATCAAACCAGTTTGACTGGGTGTCTGTGAGAGAGAGATGCTTAAGTATGTGGTTACATATTACAAGGTATATGTTTTCATTAAAAATAAGAAACAGGCAAACAAAAATAGCAGAAGATTTTTTTTCCCCCTACCCAAAACAAATCTCAGCACATAGTAGCTAGCACGGATAGAAGTTTGCATTTTTCATGGGAGATGTCATTTAGCTGAAGATGGTGGTGAAATTATGAAATAGAAGTAGTTCATTTTAGAGTTGCAGGGAAGTATGCAGTCCCTAATGTCAGACTTCAAACTCCTAGGGTGTCCATAGTGAATCCTGCAACTTTCAGTTGACTTGAATCACCCATTAACAACCTCTACATCCAGTATTTGTGTACCCATGTCCTCACCTGCCTGAAGCTGAAAGATCTTGTTTATTGCAAGGAAATGTGACATAATAACAGCACAATGACAGTTTGGGGGCTAAATTCTGTATCTGTAGACATTACTTTTCTCTCAGGGGAAGAGTAGCAAAAAAATAATAGGAAACATAGTTTGAATTTACATGGTAGAACAGGGGATAAGTACTTTACAAAATGTCAACAGGTGGTGTTTTTATAGCAATGAGTACCAATATCTGATTAGACCAAACAAAAGACTACTTAAAGAGATTCGTCTTAGCACTGGTTGTAGCAAACTGACTTGAGGAAGACTCTCAGCTTCTTATCTTTAACACCCAGACTTGTCTTTCAATACGTCTGTGTCCAGCTGCCAGGGTGCAATACTCTACCTGTTCATGCTTTAAACCTCAGTTCCCCACTCACAATTTGAGCACTTACTGAGCATGAAAGTGAAGGGCCCTGTGTGTGAAAATGGAGTAGTGATGTGACAGCAGGAGCGGACAACTTGCGGGCCTACACCATTTCACTGCTCTGCAGGAATTGTTGCGTTGTTTCAATCTGGTGGTCCATCTAGTGGCTGTTCACAAGATACTCCAAAGAAAAATACCAAAAATCCCAAAACAGGCAGTGACTGAATAACCTCTCTTTTCAGAGCTTCTTCTGTCTTTTGCCCAAGACTTAGAGATCGACCCAACCCTAAAGAATGGCAAATTATACTGATATGTAAAGGAATTGTGTCTATTATCTCTTCGCCTGTTATACCTTAACACTTCCACCTGTCTTTTACTTCTTTCTTCATGCTATTTCACTGTTTTAATCAGGGAACACATCTTATTTCATGAACGGGAAGAAAGGCAAAGATTAATTCCATTGAATTTTAGGCTCTTAGCTAAGACCATTTATTTAGTAGCTTAGTGTATTTATGTAATCAAAAGAGAAAAATATACTTCCTGAAGTGGCAATTTACTCTGCTTAGATCTGAATCACCCTGGAGGTTCATGTAGCTTTCCAGCAGCTAAAGAGGGACCAAAGAGTAATTTATCTAAAGTATTCTAGCCTAAATACTTGTTTTGAGCCTAAAGTTGGATTCAGACTGTGTTTTCTCATCCACAATATCACCTGTAAATTGTTCCTTGCCTCTTTCAACTACCTATTTCTATTCAATAATTTTTTTTACAGTGATCTCATTGTTGTCTGGATACAATATTTTGCTCTGTGGGCCAGATCTTGCTGACTTGCTGAACTATCGTAATACAACTTAGCTCAGGAATCTACATAGAAATAATCAATAATGGGTTAGTAATAAGAGGAAGCAGCATGATGCATCATTGATGGAATTACTCCTCAGCTGTAGTAAATTGAGGATAGGTGAACACTTGCCTTTACACAATACAGGAGACAAAGACTGAATTAATTATTAAGGATGATGGTATCAGTACAACTGCTTTTAGCCAGACACTAGAATCCTATCCCTTAATGAGATGTAGCAGAAGCTGGAGGGGGGAGTTGTTTGTTTGTTTTGCTTTTACCACAGCCTATCAGCATAAGTACCACTTCCTTAGTTAGAATCCATCTGCTCTGTTGACAATGTACTCAAATTGCAAGCAAGCATTTAATGGTGTCATGCTGAAGCACAACAGAGTGGATGCTGAGAGAGCCTTAGGAGTCACTAAAATGAAAGGGATTTTCTCTTAATTTCAGTCACCAGAAGACTTTGAACAGAACATGACATCTTAGCCATCTGAGCTTTGTAAACGAGACTTTGGCGGATACACAATGCTCAGCTCTGTGGTACCTAAATAATTGAGGCTTTGAAACATCAAAGTACTCACACCTTCAAACACTCAAGTAGCTTTATTTGAAAGATTCTTCTCACAAAAGAAGATTAACTCTGCCATTTGAGATCAATGGATCCCTCTGAAACACAGTGTCCCCACTTTAGATTGGAACAGATTGGTTGTTTACTAAGTATTGACTAGCAGTGTCCCAGGTGCAGAAGGCACTTGATTAAAGGGATGTCTTTGCGATGGAATGATACACTACAGAATTAAGGATGACATTTGAAAAAGGGGAGAGAGGGACCATTATGGCAGGAATTAGAAGTTCCCAGACATTTCACTGTATATGTGTGCATTTTATTTTGTTTATTAATATAATGTAATTTAATTTAGCTTTATTTGATACTCGGATTTCTCCAGGACTAAGAACTGATATTTGTGGCAAATCAAAGATTGTGGCAAAGGATTAGTCAATGGTGACATACTCTTTTCAAGGGCCATGCAGTATCTCTTGGATTGTCTTCTCAGTAACAGGTTTTGCTCCAAGCTTTAAAAGTTCTACTTCACTATTGTGTTCCTCTTCCTCTCCCAGCTATCTTTCACAAACCCTGGCTAAGGCAGAGCATGAAACTGATATCGTACCCATAGGGATGCTACATTTTTTTCACATCCAGATCTGTTTTGATGTTTATCACTATCAATTTATTCTTTTAATTAGTAGATACAGTAGCCATTTAGATTTCTTATTAGTGCATACTACACAAGAAAAAGAATCCCGAAAGGAAATTATATCCTTAAAGTGATCTTTATGCAAAATATATGCCCTTATGTCCAAGACAGCAATCCTCAAGCGGCACTTAACATCTTCAGCTTCTGTAAAGGCATATAAACCTATGTTTTCTGATATAAACTTATAAGGACCTAAAGTTCTGTTTTTTTCACCTGACTACAGTGGCAGCCAGCTTGGCCTAACTAAACTCATTTACAGTTCTTCAAATCTCACATGGAGATTTGAGCAACCTGGTTTAATCTGGCCCTGATTCTGGCCTCTTCTTCTATGATAAATAGGGATTCCCATGCCCACTATCCTCATGTGGCTCAGTTGTTAGAAATGCTCACGGCTCACCTAATATCATTCCATGGAGTTGAATACAAACAAAGTATAGTAGTTTGGGGAACTTTTACACTTAAATATGACCAAAATAATTGAGCCTGCATACGCCTTTCAGTATTGCCACTCATGTAATGGAGAAAACTGCTTATAACTTCTGTCTTACAAGATTTTGAGTCTACCAAGAGTATCTTGATAGTATGACACTCAAAATGTTGTTGGTGCAAACAGGAACACTATCTCTTGTATTTGGAGCTAAGACTTTAACATTAGTTTAATTAACATTTAACAGTCTAATAAAAACCTAATCTTTCTGTCTTATTTGTACTTGTAGCAATATGCATAGTGAAAATTAACACAGAAAAGCCCTTTATAACTAAAATTGTTATTCAGAAAACTCACTAGTTTCTTTGCTTTTATGTTTACTCTTCCGATAAGCCTCTGAGTCACAATGTTGAAAGCTCCAGTCCTCCTGAAGGGAGGATGTTACAAGTTGACTGTGCCCTAGCGTATAGAGGTATATGTTTATGGGGTATTCCTCCTCCTCAGTTTTCAGTCCACTTAGGTCTTTCCCCTCCACCTGCCCCCCATTTTCTCTGCATGATCTACTCCTTCTTTATGGGTGTCACGGTTTAAAGCTAGGCTGCTATTAAATGGACGACAGACACTCTTTGTTAACACACTCCCTCCTCAAAAGGGGGAAAGACAAAAAGGGAAAGGGACTTACAGGTTGGAAAAATTAAAACAGCATTAATTTAACTACAATAATAATAGTAACAGCAAGAAGAATAATGAAATACATACAAACCTAATATCGAGTTCCCCCCTTGCTGATGTAAATACATCACCCAGATGCTGCAGGCCACACCCCAGGAAAATCCCAGACTGTACTCAGCAGCAGGCAGGAACTGGATACAGGAATGCACACACCGGGATCAAAAGCAGGAGACTCACACACAAACCTCCTTGGATGCTTGAGCAAAGATCTGGGCAGAGCTGGACAGCAGTATCCTGCCACAACACCAGGACTTCAGTGATAGCCCCATGCTGGACTTAAATAGGCTCCTGGGCCACAGGTGTGGGTGGAAACACCAGGTGAGGCTGCTTAGGGTTGCTAAAGCCCATCAGTGCCCTCAGGCCCCTGGCCATAAAAGGAGAGGGAGCAACCTTTGTGATCTCTTAGTTTTATACTGAGCATGATGTGTATGGGATGGAATGCTGCATTGGGTTAATCAGGACAATGGGTTCCCAGCTAAAGAGCTCTATAGCCTCCACCAGTAACAAATAACATAAAAAGTTTGTGACACAATGTGACTTATGTACTCAGTTCAGAGACCCTGTACTGTTAGGTCAGTACAAACCCTGTGGATTTATACCAACAAAAAACGTTTTTACTGGAATAAATTAGGGAAATGTCATCATTATCTATAGTCCATGTACTTACATGTCCCCATCTTTGAAGCTCAGCCATTAGACAGCAAATTCTGCAGAGTGAAAAAGAAAGACAACAGACTCTCACTTCGGTATTCTTCTGTAAAAGAAAAGGTTTAAATTGTCTTATCTGTTTGTAAGTTTGTTTATGTTCTCCAGCAATGTTTTCAAAATACAAGTAATTACAACAATCTTGACAGTGGCCCAAGCTCTTCAGCCACTTACATAAGGACTTATCTCTGCGCTGCAAAAGTATGTCCTCTCCATGTATCTCTGAATCCGTGATGACTGCTTTCCCAAGTTAAAAAACTACATGCAGATCAGTGCAGGGTAATTTAGTTTATCACCAACCCTGCAGATATCTGTGATCCTCTTGAGCATGAAGTTGACTTGAGATTTTGCCATTCCTTTTAATTTCTCTATGAAGGTGCTTAATGCAGAATGGCAATAACATATAACCCTGTTCTGTTTCATATATAACTGCTAT
>VZSC01012809.1:7645-20519 GCA_013398225.1 Steatornis caripensis | reverse complement strand
TTGACCAAGTCTGGGACTAGGAGTGGATTCAGCCGCACCTAGACTCCTCTGAGAAGGAGTTTAGAAAGCAAGGGGGTCCACTCTGAACCTCGTGACTTAACGGGAGGGCACTCCTTATACCCTTTTCCCTAAACCCTGTATACATCATTCCAACTCGACCCTGACTCAGTTTCCCCTATCCAACTGCTGTAAAATCACTTCTATCTGTGCCCCCACCCGCCATTCACTGTGACAGTTGCACCTAAGCACCACTCTGACCCAATTCCCTTTCACAATCCCTTCACACAGTAATAGAGTGAATCTTTCCATTGAATTCTGTAAAGTCATGCTTTTTACAAGCTCATATTAAAAATCACCTTTCTCTCATATCTTTGGTGGTGATTCTTTGAGTGACCGTTAAACCTTAACCACTCTCCCCCGCAACAGCATGTCACATCATAACAAATTTATATAGCTGGTATGCAATGTACATAGCCCAGAATATAAGGCTTGATAATGGAAAACCTGACAAAATCATAAGTGGTCCTAGTGGGCAATACTATAATACAGTGTTATTATGCCAGGTTTCCAAAAACATATATTACTCAAGAATTGAAATTACTGTTTGGCAGCCCAGGAGCTTGTAATGCATTGAATAAACTATAGTTTCTGACTAATATTTGCATGCCTGTCTAAGAATATGTAAATGTGACAGTTTCCCTCCAGTAAAAACTAAAATCCCTAATGAATTGAAGGGCCAAACATGCAAATAAACCTCATGATTCACGCATGTGTCTCTCATTTAATTTTTCAAAATGTATTTTGCATTTTGATTATGCTACAAAATGCAGCATGGAGGGCAGAGCAGTGAGAAAAATAGAAGTGTGTGTACAACATATTTTTCATATCAAACAATGTGATTTACTTTAATCATTCCAGGAGTAACAAATAACAGCAAGTGCATGCTCAGAATGCCTTCCAGGTATGTGTAGTCAAGTTCAAAAAAAAGTGATGCTTTTTATACTTGCACTTTATAGGCTGTAGGCCTTATTTTTCTCTCAATCATTCCAGCTTTCCTCTGGTGTAATTCTAGTTCTGACTTTAGCAGAATTGTACTTGATTTTTACAGATGTGAGAGGAGAATCATGCCTCAGATGCCTCTGCTGTGGCAGAACTGAACCTGTTCTCTTCAGATCTGTTTATACCAATGGACATAAAATTCAGTATTATTTATTTAGACCCTCAGATTCTTTCAGTAATGCAAAGACTTTCCAAGTAGGAGGAAGCTCACGTGGGAAATACCCCTCAGATCATCCCTAAGCCATGTATAGAACTTAGCATTGAGCTTCTCCATTCTCTTACAGGTGTAAGAAGAACATGTTTAACTTTCACTTGTCCTTCTCAAGGTCAGTGAAGGCAAAGGGCAGTGGAGTAGAATATCCTCCTTGGAAATTGTTCTGAGAGAGGAGATTGCAGATGTCCTCTGGCAAATCTGTTTGCAGAGGTTTTAAGACATACATTTGCTCATCCCTCTACTTCATGGCCTCTAAGCTATTCTCCTCTAAAAATGTAACAGGAAAGAAAAATCTAGCTGCACCTCATCACTCCAGCTCACTGTTAAATCCACTCATGTGATTTAGTGCAATTTAACGTCCAACTCTCGTAGCTGAAAACTGTGTGCTTCTGCCACCCACTCTGTAAGGGTAGGCAGAGGGGGATGGTGGGTAGGCTGGGTTGTGGTAAAGTCTTAAGCTGCAATGAAAGGTCCACAAGGAGATGCCCCTCAGCAAGCAAGCACTAGTACTTTGCTAGTCCCATCATAGCTGCAAAATATGTGCAAAGCAAAAGTGTCTTATAGTTAGTTTACCTATGATATCTTTGCCCCAAATAAGGATTAGAACATTTCAGATCTTCACCTGCAAGGCAAACTGTTGTGGTTGAGCTATAGGGTTTTCTATTACTCAACAAATGGCATCTGCTTTCTTCTCTTTTAAGCGCTACTGTTGAAAAATTAAAAGGATTGATTTTGTTGTGTTCTAGTCCTAGAAGGTGTTTTTGTCTTCATTCAAAAAGTGAAAAAACAAACAAAACTGCCTCCTTTTATTTTTTCAATACTGAAAAGCTGATTTTTTTTCAAATACTATTTTCCAATCAGCTCTAAGGTAATACAAAATAACGAAGTGAGACCAAAAGAAGGTGATTTTTTCATAACTGTCAAATAATGACAACATGAAGCAGAGACAAATATTATCCTGAAATTAATCATACAGAATGGATCACAGTGAATGTCGTTTCTTGCTGCTCAAAAGATGCATTTCATTTTCCTGTCTTTACTCACATACGGATTCAGGCAGAGAAAGCTGCCTACAAAAGCTATTTCTTTAAGATACCACAAAATAGAAAGGTTAATAGTGAACACTGCTAAGAGTCCCATTATTAAATCTGCTTTGCCATGCAATACCAGGACAAATGGAAAATGAAAATTAGCCTAGACTTCTTCAATCTCAGAAAGGAGATTCAAAGTCTCTGGGGTTGTCATTCCAGCATTTTTACATGATAATCAAGCAGGTTTTGTGTACTTGCTGTAGTTACTGCCACCTCTTCGCATTTTCATTTTGTTGCAAGCACAGAAAATATAACCAATAACGTGCATGTTCTTTTTTCTTTGAGGGGAGGAAAGGGGAAAAAAAAGAATTTAATTGACAGATAAAAAGGATGTAGAAAGGGTAATTTCATTTTCCATCAGAAGAAGTAAGGTTTTATGTTGGGAATTAAATTAACAGCACATGAAATTGGCTTTTCCTAAGTTCATATTTTTAAAACTTTTTTATAAGAAGAAGAAGAAGAAGGAGAAGAAAGAAAAGACCCCCAAACCAAGGTAGAGTAGTAAAAAGCCTGACAATGAGCACAGATGATTTCCAAAGACCATAAAACTTCTCCATTGCAGTGTGGTTGTGGGCCTGCTTCCTTTTCAATCTCGCTGCATTTTCTGCTTGTGTGATACTAAAAAGTTATGCTTATAAATGTCTCCTGATTTCTGTGTGTGATGTTCCATCTTCCGACTCCAGCTGGTTTCAAGCTGCACTCCCCACCCCACATCTTTTCTTCTCTTTCCTCAGCTTATTCAAGTTGTCTGCAGGTTGTGATTTATCTTTGCAGTTAATACATTTGTATTCACATAATTTTTTGCTTCTGTTTGGGTAGGCAAATCTCTATTGGAATACCAATATGTATACATTTCCATATTGTCATCACTGACAAAATAGCAACATGGAAGTGAAAAAAATCTAAGTGATGAGCAAGAAAAAAATATGCAGAAAAGGGAAAAATCATTTTGAAGTCACAAACGTAGTGGGTTCTCCCTCCTCCTTTTAATGCCTAAAAGTGAACTTAATGAAAAAAACCCTTACTAATGTTGTGCTTAGGAGAAACAAAGGGGCTATTTATAAAGAGATCCCTTGATTATTTATCAAGACAAGTGAAAAATCATCTATGGACCAAGCAAAGACAAAAATGCACGCACACACACGCTCTCTAGATATATGCCTATAAAAAAAAAAAATCCCCATAAATTACAGCAAACAATGGTGAGTAACATTATTATCAGCTAAAAGCTGGCTGCTTTTGACAATTTTTGGTTGAAAACAAATGTTCTCAGGCTTGGTCACACAACAATATTTCTTTTAATTGTTTTTATTCTTTAAAAAACTGTTATTGTGTTTCACTAGCAGAAAACCCTTTAATACCAGAAGGTTAAATTCTGCAACACATTTGCCTGGAATTAAATTTATGCTCAAACTGTCAAGGAATGTAGTGGAAATTTGTTATTTGCAGAAGTATCTCACAACTTCAAATGTCCCTGAAGTGAATACCAGATCTGGTTGCTCAGAATCGTTAGGAAAATTTGTGTAAGTACATAAGAGGCACTAAACTTTTAAGTCCATGTAGCTGGTCATTTCATCTTAAGCAGTCTGATATATTTCAATAGGTGACAGACAAAGGTATATATGTGTTTGTAATGAGCTGACCTTGGCCAGCTGCCAACCATGTACCCAGCTGCTCTGTCAGTCCCCTCCTGAGTGGGGCAGGGGGGAAAATGGGATGAAAGATCTTGTGGGTCAAGATAAAGACAGGGAGATCACTTACCAGTTACCATCACAGGCAAAACGCACTTTGCTTGGGGAAAATTAATCTATTGCCCATTAAAATAGACTTCAATGAGAAACTAAGGCAAAAAAATAAAACAATGCTTCTCTTCCCACCATCCCTTTTTCCAGGCTCAACTTCATTCCTTCACTCCAAGCTTTTCTACCCACCTCCCCCGAGTGGTGCAGAGGGGTGGGGATGGTTATGGGCCATACACAGCAGTTTCTCACTGCTGCTCCTTCCTTCTTACACTTGTTCCCTGCTCCGGAGTGGATCCTTCTGACATGCTACAGTCTCCTTCAGGAATATTCAACTGCTCCAGCATGGAGTCTTCCACAGGCTGCAGTGTAGATATCTGATCCAGCATAGCCCTGTCCCATGGGCTGCAGGAGAATGTCTGCCATGGGGTCTCAAGCACCTCCTCCCCCTCCTCCTGCTCTGTTCTTGATGTTCATAATGGGGTTTTTTTCCACTTTTTTTCTCCATCACTCCTCTGCCCATCTGGCATTTCTGCACTTCCTTAGATAATTTTTCCCAGAAGCACAACCAGCCTCGCTGACAGGCTCACCTGCACCCTGCGGGTGGGCCTGTTGTGCAACCAGCTGGAACCAGCTGGAATTGGCTGTGTCTGGCACAAGACAACCCCAACCTCTCCTCACAGAGGCCACCCCTGCAGGCTCTGTGTGTATATGCTGCTGTGTGTTTATACATGCACTAGTGATTGTATAGGTATCATTCTGTGGAGACAGGCTATGATTTCACGTGGTGAGATTAGATCACGAAGGCCATAAGAGAAGCACGCAGCTGAGAAGGAGGCACATCTTTTTTCTGCTGAAGTCCATGGCAATATTGCCCCTGATCAGAGTGGTGGTGCCATGCTAAAGGCTTGATCAGGGCTGGTAGGTGAGGCTTTTTGGGACTGGTTGATGGATACAAATAATGTTCATGTCCATTGTGAGGTGTGATTGTCAATACTCACTGACACTAGCCCCTATAACATCAAAGAGCTCTGAACCAAGTGTCTCTGGCAAACATCTTCTAACTGATAAACCAATATAATCAGATTTGCCAATGCCACAAAAGGTTTTTAAACATCTTTTTTTATTATTAATTCTTTTCTGACTCTTCACCTGACCATATAAACATTTAAATCCATAATTAGCTCCTTTTTGTATGCTTAGGTGAGTATTGATACAACCAAAATAATCAGATTACTTTTGGCATCACGTTAAAATTAAATGCCTTTGATTTAGATGTGATTCAGATAACCCAGTTAACGTGTTAAAGCTCTCAGTTATTGAGAGTAGAGAAACTGGACACTTCTGACAGCCATCAGATTTCCAGGACCTGATTTTTAGAGTCAGTCTCTGTCTACTGACTGTATGTAGGGTGAAGGCATGAGTATTTGTATGCTGAAAGAGAACCACAGCAGCCAGCAGAGGGTTATTTGAGGTGTCTCAGCAGGGGACTTTGCTTCTGTTATCCTCCTTTTACTACATCAGTGAATGCATCAATGAAGCTAAGAGAAGTGGATGTAGACAGATGAACACATCAGACCTTCCTCAATGAGAGTTTAGGCATTTCCCTCCCTTCACTCTCAGCAGACGTTAGCTGTTGGCTGGCTCCTACCCGTCTCTCTAGGACACATTTAGCATCTTAATACATGCAGTAGCTTTTTAGATCAAGTCTAAGCTGAAAACTAGAGAGAAAGTATTAGTGGTTTAATTTGATTCCAGGTGGGTTTTTTAACATTCTAGCAGAGAGCATTTCTATTTTGATGTTTTAAAGCTATGTGCTTTTTTTCACATTTCCTCCTTTCTTGGTTGTTCCTTAGCAAAGATATAGCTGGGATTCTGTGAACAAATTTAAACTTTATCCTGATAATCTGAGTGAGGTTGACTCAGTTGCTGAGTACTGGCTATAGACAACAGGTGGGATTCATCTGCCCTAGCTTAGACATCTAACTCTGACGGAGTCATGCCTTAGGAACAATGGATGAGAACTGGTACCTCCAAAGAGCAATTACTCATTCCAGGACTAGTGTGTAAAATAGTCTCAAAGAAACTTCATCTAGAAGTATTCCTTTCCAATGATTAAAATAGAGTCCTTATCACAATTAGTTCAGCTATTGATAACTAAGTTTTAGACATCAGTCAGTAAGTGAGCATAGTCTTGATCTGATACACAATTATTGCTTGGGGGTTGGGGAGGCAAACAAGGCAGAAATCATCCATCAGTTCAGCAAGGTGACCTGACTTGCCTGCTGCCCTAATATTCCTAGCCGCGCTGCAAGGAAGAAACAGGAATATTAACTGGTGATGGGGAAAATGGATACTTCAGTCCTTCTCAGCATTGTCCCATGCTTGGATAGGACTAAACAGGATGTGGAAGTACACACTTCTTCCACTGTGGCATCTGTGCAAAAGACAAACATTTCTTAGTGATCAATTTGAGAGAATGGAACAAACTCTGGGAGGATTTAAGAACCTGCACAGATTGTACCATGTTCAGTGCTCGGGTCAAACTAGCTGATTTTGCCCCACTATCTTGGTTTGGGTAAATATTTCATAAGATGAAAATAAAAGACTACCAAAATGAACTAATATTCTGCGCATGTACAACTCTAACTGGAGAGAGGATGAGAGAAAGAAGGATCTACACTAGGCAGATGTCAATCGTATTACTCAATTCATTGCCATCTTAAATATAGGTAAACGGATGACACTGAGAGCATTACACACTGGCTGCCATAATGAGAGCTGAATTCCAGCATCTTATATCATTATATATATATGAAGAAACACATACATATATATATATATACCTACATATATATACTTACATATATATTTATGTGTCTGTATTTAAACAATATTTATAATTATGCAGATGTAGAGTTATATATATGTATGTCTGTGTGTGTATGTATATGTATAAATAGATCTTTCATTTCTCAAAGTCTGGCTTTGCTTCTGTTTTTCCAGTACTATAGCTAGGACCTGTCAGGAAAGAGAAAATCCAGAATATTAAAATTTACATTAGAAATTTAGGGAAAAAAATAACAGAGAAGAAGAGACAGGAAGAGAAAGAAAGACTGAGCAAAAGGAGAGAAAGAAAAAGGAAAGAGAAAGTGTGAGATGGAGGTTTGCATTTTAGGTTGACTGCATTCTCAGAGAATAAGAGCTTTATCTTGATTTCAAGCTCTTCTTCTAACAATAAGGGATAGCATTTCAGAAAATGCGACTTCTTTTTTCTTTTGGTGACCTATTGAAAAAAAAAAACGGTACAAAAAAAAAATCTCTGTTGCTGAGTTAGTTCCTTTTTCTTACCTTTCTACTGATAAGAGCTCTCAGTGTTTCTGGATAAGAAGAGATACTTTATTGTCTCCTGGAAAGATATAAGAGAAGAGAGGGATAAAAACAATGCCTTTTGTTCGAAAGGAAACTAACTGCAATTTGAAGAGCGATTGTAATAGACAGTATTGCTGAAGGCAAAGAGAAACTAAGAAGTAAGCTCTTTAGAATGTTATCCTTCCTTAACATTTTGATAAAGTTCCTTAAAATGGGAGCCACTTTTGCCTCTGCAGCACTTTAATTTCCTATAATCATCTCTGATGGAACAGATGATGCACACAGAGTTACCCCAGGTATTGTTTAAGTGGGGACTGAATTACTTTTATACTATCACTAAATGATTGAAAAAGGGAAGCAAAACACGTTTTCAGCATTGCTGTTTCCGTGCTGCAAGCCCAGCATAGTGATGCTCTCTCTAATTCTGTTTAAGCTACATTCCAGGAGTGTTCACAAGTCAATTTTTTCAAAGCCGTTAAAAAGAATGTACAAGCAACACAGGGTGGAAAACAGAGGCAATGTTCATTATCAGGCCCAGAAGAAAAGGATGTTTTGAAGAGAAAACCCACAAACTACAGGACTTTGAGGAATTTGCTAGTTATCTTTTCCACTTGGGTGACTTTAGGCTTCACTACCAAATTGAAACACCATTTTCTGAACAATAATACTATACATTTTTTTGACATCACAAAAGAATGCTTTTAAGGCATAAAAAATGTATTTCCCTTATGTAATCAAAACCAAAACTCTATAAATTATAATGCAATATACAGTCCAGTTCCTCCATTCAATACATTTAAATGGTTTGTGCTGATTAAGTCTTTAGTCATTTATGTTAAATGCCTAATGAAAAGCTCTTTGAATATGGTTTAACCCATATTAAATGCCCTAGTGGTGACATGGAATTAAAAAAAGTAGAAAATTAATCCTATTCTTTGTTCCCTTTATACACTTTAATAAATTATACTGCATCTTCCTAATGCATTTATGTCTCAGAGAAAATGCCAAATGGTTTGATCCTTTCAACAAAAAGCCAAGGAACAAATTTACACATTAAAATGTAGAGTGATTCAACAATTCAAGGCATAGTGTTTGCCAGAAGATGATGTGTTTTCTATGTTTCTTAATAACTCTGCACCATGATTTCTGCTTTGTGTGTAAGCAGGCTCTGTTGAAAGTTTGCTGGGTTTATTTTTTCTTTTCTTTTACTCTGTACATCTTAACAGAATAAATGCAATATTCAAAATCCAATAGATTCTTGAGTATAATGTTGTGTTGGTACAAGGGTCTCAGTAAGCTGGCAGTTGACAGAACCATAGATAGCCAAAGGAAGTTCAGAACAGTTAGGGTGTTCTCTTCATGTCTTGCTAACACAGAACAATAGAGATTCAGCATTGGAACTGACCTCCAGAGCTTACCTAGTTGCTCTTTCAGGTCTAAGTTCAAATCAAATGGCCAGACAACTCCTAAGGGATGTTTATCAAACCTGTTTTTAAAAATCTTCAAGGGTGGAGATTCCACAATCTCCATAGGTCACCAGTTTCTTTCTTTTTTATCCTCATAAAAAGAAAAACACTTCAAACAGATTCCTATTGCCATCTCTGTTATACAGGGTAATTTCTCTGGTTGCAGTCAACTGACTGCAGTCAGCAGACTTGCAAGTTGTTTCAAGACCCAATACCTTAACACTGAGTGTTCTTGTGATCCAAATTTAAAATCTAGTGAAGGGTAAGTTTCTATAAATTTTAGGCAGACATTAAGTAGAATAATGTCAACACAACGGTAATGATGTAAATACTTCAACAAGAAAATAAAATGAGATAGAAATACTTATGTTAACAGAATTCAAGATACGGGAATTAGAGTGTAACTAATGATTGTTTACATGTGTGTGGAAAAGTGTGTAAAGAAAAGAAATTAATTTAAGTATGCTCTGTTTCAACCTAATTACTAAAACGTTCTTTTAAAAATTGGTAAGACTTGCCTAGAATACAAAAAATCTATATCTGCAGATTGCAACCGAGAGTCTCCAGACAGACTTTTAAACCTAAATACACTGTATTATTACAGGATTTCTGTTTCCTCATTTAAAGGGAAAAGGATATTTATTTGCTTTGAGTCCAATAGTGGTCCAAATTGGAAAACACTAACTTTATTTAGTATGACTTCAGGACTAAATCTTCCAGGAAATGAAGAATTGCAGTAAGAGTCAATGGCAGAGAGCAGCCAGATACTGTGGGCTTTAGATGATTCATGATGGGTGGCTGGCTGCTGAAGAACATGATGTCTCAAGGAGAACAACTTCTTCCCTGGAGACCAGCTTTTAATCCTTTTTCAGATTTTTACCCTAGGTGTATCCGGAACTCTGAGTGCTTGATGCTTCCGATTTCTGTAGCTTAAAGACAGTCTTGAAACCAGAAAAGCATATTCCTAATTAAGACACGTGATTGGTAGTAAGAAATTCTCAATAATTTAGTTCTTGAAATTCCTAATGTTCTTTCTGTAGAATCAAGAACTTGAAAGTCCTCAAGCCCTAGAAGACAATAGCTTAACAAAATTTTCAGTCAAAACTTCCAGATCTGCACAAAGAAATTTGGGATCCTGGAAGGGTTTCCAGACTTGCAAACTCTTCACTGAAAAACCCAGCTGCTAGAAATGGTGAGACCTCTGGTCTTATTTATGTCAGTTTAAATTTCTGCTGCTGGAATCCGTGAAAACCTACACCTTC
The DNA here is from genome assembly GCA_013398225.1 of Steatornis caripensis. Lineage (NCBI taxonomy): Eukaryota > Metazoa > Chordata > Aves > Caprimulgiformes > Steatornithidae > Steatornis > Steatornis caripensis. The sequence continues at coordinate 10,316 of VZSC01012809.1, read as the reverse complement.
AAGGTCCCTGCTGCAGATCAGAGAGCCCGATAACATGATAATTCTATGTCCGGTAAAAAAAAAACCAAACCAACAACCTTGGGAACTCAGTACTTCTACCTTCATGTCTTCAGAGTCTCCTGGTTCCTCATCTGGCCAGCCACTTCCACATCATTCATAAGTTAAATGTAATAAATGTATCTCTAATAGCCATTCTGGCAGCTGTAAAAATATTAAGAAGATATTTAATTTCAGAATACTCATTTGTAAGAGTACCTGATATTATAAGGCTTGCTTGTCTGTTTGTTTTAATGAAGGATTTCTTACTTTGGGAAAAATTTAAAATGTCAAAAAATGGTAAAGTTTGGATATAATTCTGGTTTCTTTATTACTTATAACAACTTCGTTTGTTCCAATGTTTTAGCTAGTATTGGCTGAAGAGAAGTTGGAGGAGATAACGTGATTAAGGATGAGGAAATTAGGTTGTCAGCAGTGGGAAGTTAGGAAGATATGTGCTGACCAGCTGTACAACACTCCTGCTGGGTACAGCTGTAAAGTGCAGTGCATAAAACTGCAATGAGTGCTTCTGTGGCCTAGTGAAAAAAACTGAGAAACTCCCAAGATATTCAGGGAAGTTGTTGATGGATATGAATGAGATAGATACAAGCAAAGGCACACATTGCATAGAAAATACCTCTTAGTGTTCCATACTTCTGGTGATAGAGAATAGTGGGAGTAAGAATGTTAAAGAGTAGAAGAAAAAATAAATAAAATCTCTCTGTGCTGTGCATTCTCCCTTCCTCATGAAGCCATGCACCGAAGCACCGTCACAGGCAGGTGGTACATCCTGAAGATGAATCAGCAGCAGCTCACACACATCTGCAAAGACCTGGCACAAGCTTTCCCAGTTTGTATTTGCCAGCTCACTACTCAGCAAACACAACTTAGTAGCAGGTTGGGAGTGCAAGGTCCAGTCACCTGCAGAGGTTTTGTATAGAGAAAAAGTGGGCCGTATAGTCTGATAGTTTTGTAGTAGGTCTCCCCACTCCAGATCTGTCTGAATATTCATCCACAGTCATGCTCTGTACTCCCCCCACGCCATGTTACAATTGCCTTCCATAGGGCATCACTCACCTTTGCATCCACAGCCATAAAATAAATGATTTGGGCTGAAGTGTTCTGCTGGGCACAGAACAGATGGTGCTAGCCAAAGAAAAAAACAGCAACACCTGGTTTCAGATACTCAGGCAGCGAATTCCCTGCCCCCAAAGCTATGGCTCATTATTCAGTCCAGATAATGGACCATTCATACAAAATTCTGCTATTTAAATCTCAGTTTCTGAACCCAACCAGACTCTCCAATTCCCTCTGCAGATCCAGCTTTACCTTGGCTGCAGCTCTCCCCAACTGTTCTCTGGATGGACTTTTCCATACATTTGAAATCCTTTCCTAGTAACAAATATATGCAGCTGTAGCTGTTTCAAGCTGTTTTCTATGTAGTAGTCCCAGCAGCTGTTTTCACTTCAGTGGTCTCCTGTTGAGGTATTATCTTTAAAAAGTTATTCTCCAGTCTCTTATCTTCATTCATTAGACTTGTCATCTTCTGCAACAACTTTTAAATTTTTCTTTTCTCTTACCCATTATTTGACACCTCTGCACAACATATTGTGTTTACCCTGAATTCTTTTACAGCAGTTGACATGATATATTTACTAGTTATATCTAAGCTATAGATTGAGGAGCAACTAGAAAACACAGAGTGACCACAAAACCCCTTCATTTCATAGATGTGATCAGATTTTCCTGTACTGCAAGCTTCCTCATTATGTCTGGCAGTTCATCATCAGAATTCCAATTTTATGTGCAGAATAATAGGAGATGGTAGGGGACACGTACATCTCAGGACTCAGAAAAGTAGGTCACATCCATAACTAGAAACTAAATCTCTGACGCTTTGAAATCTGGACCTATCTCTTGTGCTGCAGAGGCATTAGGAACAGAAACGTTCTTACTACGTTACTGAAATTTATAATCGGATTCTTTTTATTTGCACCCTCAAAACAAACCATCAATAAAAGAAATAGTTTTGATTTCAGGACCCTTAAAAGCAAAAGGAATTACACTGATTTAATGTCCCAAACCTTCTCATTAGAGCCACCATGAAGGTTCAGGTATCTTTCCTAATCAATGAACTTACGTGGGCAAATCTGCAGTGACATGATCTGTCTGACTCTTGCAAACATAATAAAAAAACCCCAGCAGCCATTCTCAGGAGACAAATTAATTCAATCATGCCTTAACATGTGGTCATTTCGCCTCCCTCTAGCACATCTTTTTTCCACAGAAAGAATAAAGAGTGTGTATGGCTCCACAGTTAATAAGGGAACTGGATTCATGTGATCTAGGTGTACTTAATCATAGAATCATAGAATCATAGAATCATAGAATGGTAGGGGTTGGAAGGGACCGCTAGAGATCATCTAGTCCAACCCCCCTGCTAAAGCAGGTTAGCCTAGAGCAGGTTGCACAGGAATGCATCCAGGCGGGTTTTGAATATCTCCAGAGAAGGAGACTCCACAACCTCTCTGGGCAGCCTGTTCCAGTGCTCTGTCACCCTCACAGTAAAGAAGTTCCTCCTCATGTTCAGGTGGAACTTCCTGTGTTCCAGTTTGTGCCCATTGCCCCTTGTCCT
>VZSC01012808.1:0-81549 GCA_013398225.1 Steatornis caripensis | reverse complement strand
AGAGGAGAGGAGAGGAGAGGAGAGGAGAGGAAGCTCTCATCGCAACAGAAGAGAAAAGACATTAAACTCAGAAACACAAGCAATGGATGTGGCAAATGGTCTCTATCTGTCAGTAATTGCTGTTGGTAATCCCCCCCCTCCCCCCCACACACACATCCATCTTGTATCTGTCCATTTGTCTCTACTCCTGCGCACTACCATCTGAGTCACGCAGCCCTTCATTTTCCTATGTTTTCACTAACTATCAGGGTCTATTCCTCTTTCCTATTCACTCGTTAACCAGTCAGCTTGTTCATCTCATCCATTTGCCCAGTATTTTACCTGTCCATACTACCAAGATACAACTGATTTGTCTATACACGCATCTTCTACACACTGGTTTTGATCAAGATGTCTGTTCTCCTACAGCATAGATGATGGTGGCAGAAGGAAGCAGAAAAGCAAGCAGAAAATGAGGAAGAGTGTTCGCTGAAAGAAGGAGACAGACACAAAAAGGACGGCAATAACAGAAGGATAAAAGAGAATATAAATTCAAAACTTACCTCGAATGGCTTGGACACTGAAGAACAAATACAGATTCAGTAGAAGGATTAAAACCTCTTTCATGTTCATACTGTTCTTTGAGCACAAGCTTGATCCTAATTCAGAAGATAATTGTTTTCATTGTCCACTGGCTACTCTGGTGCTCTGCTTATTGTGGAGCTTCTTGTTTTCATCTTGCATAAAGAGAAGTAAAACTGAATTAGGGAACTTCTTTAGGCTTTGTGTCGGAGTGACATTCAGAAAGAACTTCTACCAAGTATTTATTGTAGGACAAAATCCACGCCTTCTTATTGTGTGAGCTTGCAATATGATCAAAGAATGAAAAAGTAAGTGCACACTTCCAACGAAGTGCAGAGATTTCTTCAGCTGAGTAGCAAAATGAAACAATCCTAATCTGTGAGGAGAACTCAGCCTTCAAATTCATTCAACCTTCTGCTCTTCATGCTCAAAGGTTTCCTAATGAAGCAAAATGATGTTCTGTTTTTTACCTTTCCTTGAAAACATGATCCACAGCCACTAAGTTCCTGGGAGTTATAGGGGTTGAATTTCCATATCATTAACTTTCAGATTTATTTTCAACATTCTGCTTTTCCAGCTGCCCCCCAAACAAGTTTCAAGTTGTAGAAATAATACAACAGAAACTATTTCTCTCTCTTTTTTTGTTTTTGGTGATTGTTGAGATTGAGAGGTTCAAAGACCACAGACCACATTGTTCGATGCTGGAATTCAAGTCCTTTTGGCCATCTCTCATTGCTCGCTGAAAAGTATGATAAACTCACCTACTCAAGTAGGTCACAGAGCTGAGAGTTTTTTCTACTTCAAGAGAGAATGGAAAAACCTCCTTTTAAATTCCTATTGACTTTCAGATTCCTTAATGCCACTTCCTTACTCCAGAAACAGCTGGCCAAGCCCTTGAGTTCTAGCTAAGGAATCCCTTAATGACTCACAAGCCCCTGAATGAGAGCAGACTCTCTGCCATTTTGCTGTCACCAGAGAGGAAGCAGTTCCCTTACCTGGATCCAGAGTTGTCTGTGAGGCAGATGATTCAACCTGATGGGCAACTCTACCTGTCCAGCCTTCCCCCACAGCATCAGAATCCTCTGACGCAGAAACCAGCAAAACCACGCTTCCCTTGAACTGGAGGCAGAAGGTATAAACCGACCACAGGCTTTTCTTGGCAAGTAAATCTTCAAAATAACTTCTATATCTTCTGTGCACCTCAAATGCCACTTGTAAAGAAGCAGACCACGCCCTTTCAAGGAAAGTCTGCGTAATTGCCTCTAAGATAGGAAGTCTGTACTTCCTATTTTAGCCCCCAAAGCATGCACTTAGATGGGACTGTTTAACTGGAAAGGGAGGAGGAGGAAGTTTGTCATTGCCAATCTGCATGCCAGCAATTACCAGATTATGGGATTAATGTATTTTCAGATAAAAAGAGAGGACTGACTGCAGCAGGAATGAGAAAGACTAAGAAAGAATTCTCTGGTTTTTACTCCAGTGCTTTCTCTTGCTTTACTCGAGGCTAGACAATCTTGAAGGCAGGGATCATTCTGTACTTTATGTTTATTTGTACATATATATTGAGCAGGTGGGGAGAGAAAGAACTACCTTCATCTCTGTAACCCTTTGAGTAATATTTTTTAAAGTAAGTTTTACCAATTTCAACAACAATTAATTGTAAATTATAAGTATTACAGTACATAGAGGAAACAAGAAAACTGGTGAGAAGAGTTAATCTGAAGTTATCCTACATCCAAGGCAGCCATAGGGTTTTACATCCAACTTTAAAACTTAGCCCAGTAGCCTTCAATAATAAGATCTATAGGAAACTTAGGTAGCCATAAGGGAAAGACACACTTCAGGTTTGTGCTCTCAGGGGTAAACTACGGGAGGCTGAGTCCCCAGACATAGAATATAAGTACCAGAGTCTGTCTGTCCTGCACTGCTACTACACCTTCTCTAAATCCCTGTAGTACTGACCAAAACCATAGCTAGCACAGTTAGGCTCTCACAAGAACTACATCAAATAACAAGGAAAAAATGTATACAGTGAATAAGGGAAATGTGCAGAGCAAGGAGAATATGAGAGTATCTGAGGAAATTGTGTGTCATTGGGACTATCAGGAGGTGTGCACACAAAACCTGCAACAAGGAGGGGAATATGCAACTTTGCCGGATGGGCAGAATTTACTTTTCATTACAGTACAAAAGCAGAAAGGAATTCTCCTACTCTGATTTTCAGAGGCCAGTAAGTTTATGTGTGCTCTTCCCCCACCCTTAGAAAAGAGGTTTCTTGTTTCCCAGCAGATGTTTTCCCTCCCTTTCCTTCCTCACTCAAACAGCTCCTCCATCTTCAAACTGACTTGTTGAGTTGCTGGGTACATCACAGGATCTAGCTATCAGTGAACATCTTCAGATGTCATTAGCTCTGTTGAACTCCAGGAATAGGTAACAAGTAATTCCTGCACACCAGAAGCTTTGCGGGCCATGCATGCCAATTAGGTTTCGAACTTACAAAGTACCACAAAGTGTAAGATTACTAACATTATCATTGTATATTGCTTCATCTCCTTCCTAAACTGCATTGCTGCAATGCCTTTGAAGTGGGAAGTTACATTTTGTAGCATTTTATTAAAATAATGTCAACTAAAATCTTCCATCATTGGAAAAAAGGAAGACATGATCTGTGTGCCTTCCGAATATACGCTATCCACCTCTGAAATTTAATATAAATGGATACTTCAGCTGGAGTCTTTGTACCTGGAAAGGATAATGCCTGTAGCACAACTTAAAACTCCTTGGAGAGTGCATTTTCTTATACAAGTCTGTAAATGGTTGGTGTGCTGCGAGAAATACGCACTTAGTAGACTGTAAAGTAAAAAATTATTTATGATCCCAATATAGCAAATGATATGCTTATCTTTAAATATAAACTCTTTCCTTTGTTTCCAATACACTTTTATACATAAATGCAGAGCTACAGACAATAGAATATTAAAGCTTATGTATATAAATAAGTTCATGTATATACATGAGAAAGGAAAAAAAAACAATTTTAAAGGATAAGTCGCCTTACATACTTTTCTTATTGTTGAAGACCTTGTTACCTGATAGCATTACAGGTAACAGCCAAAAAAAAAGATTATTTTGCCAGTTTTGGGAGGGTCAGGTTAGTTATTCATGCATCATTAGTGTCACAGTTTAAAGGTGGGCTGTCTATTAAACAGATCAGACGCTCTTTGTTAACCCCCTCCCTCCTGTTTCTTAGTACCTTCAAATACTTGTTAATCTTCCCTTTTGTCTGTACAAATTTTAGCAGCAAGTCAAGGACAAAGATTTTTTTAAATGAGGAATTGAAGCGTAATGCCACAGAAAGGAACAGTCAAATCCAAAGCATGGTGTTTGAAAATTCTTTTAACTTCTTATTTTTTACTGATTATATGTATACCTGGTGGTATCTTTTTAATACATGACTGCATGGTGGTTTTAAAATACAGTATTTTACATATCAAACAATTTATGCAAAACATACATAACTTGTAATTCTTACAAACAGCAGTAAATTTGTTCAAGAAGAAAATACTTTAATTGCATGACTATTAAAGAAATTATTGCAAGATATATTTTTTTCAGTACTCAGCTCCTCCTTAAGGAAAGATGAATAGATAATATTCAAATTCTTCTTCAAAATTATCTTACTTTCAAGCAAAAAAAAAAGGAGCAGAATTATTTCAAACACACCCCCAAAAGAACTCCTTTTGAATAGAAACTGATAAACCCATGTGTAACTTTATTTGGTGAAGTCCCTGATACAGTAGTTTCTTGTTAGTTCTACTTCGCAATGAAGAGTCAGAAAGCAGAAGCCAGACAGAGAAGAAATTGCTATTTGAACAGTATCACACAAATTTTCCCAGAATGCAGAAATAAGCAGTCTGTACAATTACAAAAAGGTCTACAAGGAACACCACAGGTGTACAAGGTTTGATTCACAGCTCACTTCAAAGGCTTGTTAAAGGAGACAGTCTTCAGAGAGAGATTACGGAAGGACTGTATAGCTACCTACTGGAACATCTCTATATAGTACTTATGTGGCTTTTACTATTTGGGTAGCACCTATTCCTGGACTAACGTTGTAGACACCCAAGTCATCTTTGTGAGTGATGTGCAACTTCCAAGGGAAGAAACGCTTCTCAGAAGGCCTTCTCCTGCTCTGAGACACCATGAGTTCAACATCCTGATCGGAGAGCAACCGGATTAGATCACCTTCAAGATCACGGTAATTCAAAACAATGTCATCTTGGTCAAATTCTCGCCTGGTAGAAAAGAAATTGATTCATCCCCAGAAATCACAGAATCACAAAATGGCAGGCGTTGGAAGGGATCTCTGGAGATCATCTAGTCCAACCCCCGTGCTAGAGCAGGTTCACCTAGAGCAGGGTGCACAGCAACGCGTCCAGGCATGTTCAAAATCAAGGAATGTCTGGCAGGTGATGCACGATGAACAACATACTGGCAATCTCATTCATTCTGCTAAAGCCACACAAAGTCTTGGGTGTCCTGGCATTCTTAATACAGCTAGTACTAGAAATCATACAGCCATATTCATGCTGTGTTATGCTTAAGCTAAGAAATCTGTTAGAACCAAGAACCCATTCCAGTAACACCACATGCATGGTGCAGTTAATCTGCAAGTCTGATAAAATACCCGTACATAAGAGTCGACTGCAGTCACTATCCACTTTGGCCTACTTATAGTTGCTTTTTCCGAGGGCAAGGCAGGTTAAGGAAAGGGAGAATATTAGCACAGGTGTTCTATTACTAGTATTTGATGTTCTAATGTTTTGATGTTCAACATTAGATTAATGTAGTTTAACACTAGCTTAACAGGTGTTACAAGGCGGTGCCCTGCATCCTGAAGAAACATATTAGAGAGAAGAGCCTTGCATAGGGGTATGGCTCTGGTCTTAGAACAAGCAATGGAAACTTCTACTCAGTATAATTGAGTCAGAAGTGTGTGGCATTCCATACTTACTGACAATCCCAAGGCAGACTAGTGCCTGCACAGATAGCCATGAGCCAAGTCAGAGTACTTCTTCAGGACATTTGAAAAATATTTCACACCCAAAACATGGTGTGACCAAGTAGAATTTGGAAAATCTAGGACCAGAAGGAACTTGACACATGTTTAAATGATTTTAAACATACAACTAACTGCCTGCATTGTACCTTATCAATTCCATGAGATCTTTGAATGATGGAATGCTGCTCAGATCCTCTTCCACTGAGATATCCCTGTAACAAGAACAAATCTAATCATTACATATAATGAAAAGAGAATTGTCAGCATTAATTGGAAGAAGATTTTCTTATTACCTGATAGTGCTCACAGTCTCATCATGGTAGTAACAGCGAACTTTATTAACCGTGTCTTCCTGCTGTGGTAAATCTTTTATGATCTTCACAAAAGCACATGGGAAAATCCCAGTGGCATCACCAGCTGTTCCCTGGAATGACAGCAAGTGTTAGAATGAAGAAAACCATGCCATTTTGGCCACATACAGTAAGTTCTGGAATTAAATTAATTTCCATGGAAACAACAGTAAGAATTTTTCTACTATAATCAAGAAGAGAAAGGCTACGGAAGTGACCTGATGGCATCCCTACAGATGATCATCCCTAAAGATTACACAATTGCATAGTTAAATACAAGGCGGGGGAGTGAAACAGTGTGTAAAAAATGAAATTCAGATGGTTACCAAGGAAGGCTGTAGTGTTTGAGCAAGCAGAGATATCATATCAGCAAACACACAGTATGTTCTCCTCATCCTTTTTCAGAACAGTGCTGCCTTGCCCAAGTTCTCTCTAATCAGGCTGATGTGTTGTGGTATGAAGCATGAAGTATACAGCAAGTCATCCTAAGGCAAGAAACCAACTAATTGCTGAAATGGAGTTTCCATCTCCTTTCTGTGGCTTTTTTGTGTTCTAATCACTTCCAAAGAATTTAAAAATATTCCAGCAGAAGGAAATGCAAATGAAAACTGAAGTCGAGAGGGCAGAAAATTTGTAAGCTAAAAACCATCAAGAAAGGAAACCATTTCAAATTTGGAGTAAACATTTTATTCTTGACAGTAAGACCTGACTATGATACAGTTTCTCCTTGAAAGGAGGAGACAGGTCCCAAGGACAAGCAAAGCCCTTTCTACTCATACATTTCAAGGTATGCTAATAATTCAGCACCGCTATTGCAGTCTTACCTCCAACCAGTCTTTGTTTACCCTGCTGAGTAGATAGATCAAGTCTCCCTTCTTGAAGCTGAGTTCCAGTTTATTGGTTCCAGCAAAATCAAACAGTGCCTATGGAAAGTAACAACACTGAAATTACTAATTCACCAAATTACAAAAGTGAATCTTTCTTTCTGTTCTGTTCATGGGGTGAGACCATAAAGCAGTGTGATAACACGCACTTTGTCATCATAGGTGTATTTCTGGGGTAACGTCATATATATGACCATAGTCTGCAGTTCTCACAATTTCTTCTCCTACTCAGCACACACAAAAATGGTTTGAAGAAGTAGCGAAAGCACTTCGATAAACACAGCTCCGAGGGATCTAGATGCTAGGGTTCTTAAAGTGGCAGGACACTGAGCACCAGAGAAATCAATACAAAGAAGTTGAAAACACTTAAGAGCAAGTAAGTCAACACAGCTGAAAACACTTGACAACTTCAAAACTTGAAATCCTGAGAACGGGAAAAATATATATTATTTCTGGTTGCAGTTTTACCACTTTCAGATCTGCTGCAAAATATTGCAAAGAGCCTTAAAAAATGCAGGAGTGTTGTGTCCTGATTTAAGGGTAACTAACTGTTGCTTTTACATCTAGCTTTCAGACCTGTACACGGAACTGAGAGAATTGGCGAAGTCAAGCACATCCTACCACCCTAACAAGCTGTTCTTGTATAATGGCCAAGTTATCACAAATGCACATCTTCCCCGTTGTCCTTAGAACACATGGTAGGCATTTACATGTACTTAGAGGAGCCAAAATGAAAAGGTGTTCTTTATTCTGTGTTGAGATGGTTCTTTTGGTCTTGTTAATGCCAAGAGTTCTCCTAACAAAAAAAAGACAACGGCTACCGTTGTGCTAGTAGCTCATATGTCTACTGAATAGCTCTTTCAAAAGCCTTTTTTCATCTATTGAAGTTTTGCTAGTTATATTCAATATTAATAAATTAATAGATAAAAGCCAAGAGGTAAGGCTGATCCAAGACCTGCCACACTCAGTGTAAAAACAAAACCAACAAACCTCAAAAGCACTTGCATGGGTTTTTTTTCACCCTTAAATGGCAAAGTCACGTTCCAGGAAGCCAGACCATGCTCAGACAAGTACTGGTTACAAAGCAGTTCCATGTGCTTAACACCAAGACAAAACACAGCAACAGACAAGGTATAGGCACTTTTCAGTAGAACATTTTTGTTACAGAAAATACTAAGATGCCTCACCTGCAAAGCTTTTAAACATGTGCTGAAGTCAATGAGACTGAAGCTTATGCTTGGTTTAAATTTAATTTATGGGTATCACTATGTAAATGCGGACTGTTTGGCAGTAAGATGTACATGTCTCTCAATTTTGAACCTTCTGTCATTCTGACTTTAAATGGAAATTCTTATTACTCAACTAAGGAGGAACAAAACACTTCTTTCCATCCTTTGTTTCATTCCCTGTGGTTAAAATCAATTGCTTTCCTGTGTTGATTTCACTTTCCCTTCTCTCACTAAGCTCTAATTGGAAAAGGCAACTTGATCGATGAGATACCAAAGTAAAACAGAGTTTAATCTCCTATCCTATGACAGATTGTGCAGAGTACTCACCTCAGCCCGTGGAGTTGCCATGCGGTCAAAAATAGGCACTTGAGGTGAAATGCTTTTACTGCAAAGAAAGGAGACAACAGGGGGTAAATATGTCTTTCTAGTCATAAAAGTACTACAAGATCAGTAGTACGGTGCCTGCGTTTTCAGTGTTTAAGAGGCAGGCAAGCCATAGATCACCGGATAAACTGCATGAGAATCTGTGTGCAGCACTGAAGTAAATAAATACGGATGCAACAACATTGCCCTAGTTCTCTTGGTTTCAGTGCAATCTGATGATGTCTGCTGCTGAGAACAGATGGAATTTTCAATACAGTCAGTGTCCTGGACCTGTCTTCCACAGCACTGCTCATCCCCCTCTACTCTGCCTTCTGGGCATCCCTGTTTCTAGCATTTATAGCATTCAGTTCAAACTCCGTTAACATATGCGCATCCAGGAACGCATACACGCATGCAGGTTTTGCACTGTTTGAGGTAAGAGAAAAGGAACTGGGTCCATCTTGGCTATGTTGAAAGGAGAATTAATTTGTCTGAAGGGTAATCAAGTATGATGTCTACTTAGCAGTTCTCCGAAGTGGTGTCAATGCTGCTATGTAGGACAGGCCTCCGTTTAGACAAAGGACAGCAACAAATTAAGTATTCAGTTTAATTTAGGGTCTGAACCAGATCTCACAGAATTCAGCAAAAACTCACATTGACTTCAGTGGTGCAAGCCTATGTCCTTAAGCTTGGCCTGTATATTCTGCACGTTATAATAGATATTACCATTAAAGAATTATCAACAGATAGAGCTGAGCAGCATTTTTTTAAAAGCAAGCTATACTCTCATTTTGGAATCTTCCTTTAACGCAAGTACCACATCCACTTTAAAAATTTGAGATTACTGAAAACAAGAAATACCCTGTGTTCACTCTGCCACGAAGATTCTCGTATTAGGCCTTCATGGATTCACTTGGGAAACACAGTGGTGATCCCTCTCTCTCTCTGCCCCTCCCACCCCCCCAAAAAGAACCTGGGCAGCATCTCCTACATCAAGCAATGGCGAAAAAACATGTCAATCACTTACACTCGGCGTGTCCGTGGGCGAAGCCGTCTCAGTCTGTGAGGCACCTGTTCACTATCAAAGTTTGAGTGGTAGAAGAACAGCCGTACCTCTTCATCCATCAACACCCAAACGGGTAGGCAGAGCAGGTTCTGTGCCAAGAACAAGTAGGAAGCAGAGTGTAACAGTGGGAGAGATCAATTCTCTATTTATTTACATGTAACAAATATGCCTCTCTGACCTACAGAATCATGAAGGATATTCATTACTGCCAGAAATCTCCCTCCTCTCCCTTCTCACTCAGCAGGACATGGCTGAACAGCTGACAGTTTCTGCTGTTTACTCCTGGAGTTGGCCAATGTATTGCTTCACTCTTTTTGTCCCTGATTTACTGCAGAAGGAGTAAATTGCTCTTTGTGTTTCCCTTTTGAATGACTGTGGAAAGAAGGCAATCTTCAGTATTGAAAACCATGGCCGGTGCTTCAGACTTTCACTGATTTAAAGTCAGGTCTTCAGTTAACCTACACACAAAGAATTTCTCTCCTCAACGTTACTGTCTGGGTCTTCACTGTAGAGGAAGTACACCCAGAAGCCCACCCCACTCTCCTAGTCCCTTAGGTGCCCATACCCTCACACAGCTTGGGTTTTTTTTTTTATTTGAAAGGATATCTATCTATATATGAAGGCAAGGAGTGAGCCTTTAGCAACTGTGTACTCCAGTAGATCCTACAGTCTGAACAATCTGAGGAATAGGACTGCAGGTGGCCCCACAGTGTGGACACTATGTCTTCAGGAAAAACAATACAGAGAGAAGCAGACACCTAGGACTACAACAGTACTGTCTCTCTTAGCTGATTTGAAGGGGTAGGTACCTGCAGTGCGCAGTGTAATCTCTACCTTAAAATAAAGTTTTACCTTCATGTAGACATTTAGGAAAGGAATCCTGTTCTCAGCAATTTCCTTTTTGGCCCCAACATAAACTTTTCCTGTAAAATATAAAAACTGTAACAGTTAATGAAGAAAAAAATATGGAAGCTGTCAGAGAAATGAAGCAATCAGGAGAAGTTGGGATCTCCAAGAAAATAAACATTTTCTAAAGGATTTTATGTTTCTGAATGAACTTTACCACAGGAGGAGAGACTGCCAATGGAACTTGGCTTCTCCAGTATCCACAGCTGGGAATTAGTTCCTTGTCACAACTACTTCCCTACAATGCACTCCTCTTTAGGACAGCCTGGGGCTGAGAAATCTGCTAATCATGCACAGATTTGACACTGGCAACTTACCTGGCAATATGGGGAGTGTGCAGGTGAAAGGGCTATTGTTGCTCTCTGCCCCATATCTCTCCTCTAGTTTGGTGTGCAGGGCATAGAACTGCCGATAGCGTCGGAAAATCAGGTATCTGCCACCACCTTTAACCTTTACTTCAATGACAAACAACTGAAACAGAGAAGGGTGATTCAAGCTGATGTTCACACTTACAAATATTTACCAAATTAAAGTGAAGCATACAATAGGAACATAAGATCAGTGCTCCGGTGGTGGGGATATTGCCTTAGGGGCAGCGTGGAAGGCAAGTCTTCAGTTAAGCATTTGCAGACTCAAGTTCTAGAAAACAACAGGTTACCACCAGTCAGTGTGGCATATGTGTGGGTCCAGATATGTGATAGACAGATATCTAAATGAATTGATTTTCGATGTTGAAGGCATTCATACTTCTTTTTGACTTTAAAGTACACAACTTCAGAAAATATGACCTGACCTCCTCCAATGACTATCTTTTATCTTATCATCTCTTGCCAAAATTGCTTTGCTGTAAAGGAGCCCATTATTTCCATGCACTGACCTCTGAGTGACATTGCAGCCAGATCCTTCAGAAAACATAAAGACAGAGCAAGAAAATGTCACTATATTCCAGAACAAAACCTGCATACTGCAGTGGGAAGATTTTATGAGCAATGTCTCCAGAAAAAGCAGCATACCCTGCAGAAGTCACACTGAGCTGGTCTTACCCAACACCCCTCTTCAGAAAATCTCATGGTGCTTTACCCTGCTATTCCCTTCCTGTGTGCTCTTTCATGACTTATTAGTACGCTACCTCCTGTGGAGATGGAAGCATCCTAATTTGTCAGTACTATGCAATAATGAAGACAAGACCCCACCCTTCTACCTTCACTGAATTCCTTTCCCACTATCCACAAAAAGTACAGCACTCTAACAGAAAATACATGAGAAGTTAAGTAAGAATTTAGAGAACAAGCAATGTTAGAAGATACCTCTGTCACATTTCACCCAGCCAATAAATTTTTAGATTAAATCTATGACAGACTATCCTCCATTCCAGAAAAAAAGAAGCACTGAGAAGTTCTCCACACAGAACTATCATGTCAAAAAGCACCTACACCAGATTAACTGCATTTTGCTTCCCACAACCAAACCAGTCACAGATGAAGGCATACAGAGACAGGATAAATCTCCCTTCTTACATAATAATTAGTAAAGCCTTTCTTCTCTTCAATATCTGCAATGTTAGCTGAAACAGGTACGTCATCTGGAAGCTGGTCAAAATCACTGTGAAGCAAGAACAAAAGATTTAGGTTAGTCATACTCACATCAGCCTTCGGAGGTCTCTATGCCATACAGAAAAAAGATCATTAGGCAACATCACGTTATCTGGTGTCAAAATCAAGAAGTTAGAAACTCATGGTGTCATTCTCCAACTCTGAAGGTCTGATCTTGAGATGCCAAGTTTCTGTAAGTTCAGCACAAGTCAGTGACGATCGCAAAGATTCATCAAGCCTGAAAAACAACCCTATTGTTACTAGACTTGCTAGAGTAGCAGGACTACAGAAGAAGCACTTGAGTTGGTAAGCTTTTCCTGAGAAATGTGATCAACTGCAGATGCATTCTTAATCCTTCCTACAGCATCTAGTAGACTTACAATAATAACTCTGCAGCAGTATCTCTTATCCTAAGGAGATCGTTATATACCATGATTTATGCTGTTATTATTACTGCATTACTGTAGGGAATAGGCAACAGTTCTGAGAAAAGAGCTTGTTGTACTAGGTGCTATAGAAACTGACAGCACAAAGCTAATTCCTAAAAACCTTGCACTCTATATGTAAGATGTGTACAATGTACCTTATACATACAACAAACAACAGAAGGATAAGCACAAACAGAAAAAAAGCAAAGAAACAAAGACATAGCATTGTTCTGTATCATAACTAGTGGTGCCTGCACCAGCTATCAAAATGTTGTCAAGTTTTCTTGTAAATGTCACAGTAAAGCAGCTTCTTCAAGAGGCTTTGAAAAAAGAACGAGCAGCCTAGCAAATATTTACAGGGAGACCTCCCAGTCACAGAAGATAACCTGAAGCAAGCACAGAGATACTTGTTTGAAAATGTCAAAAACCTGTGAAGGAACACGTGATAGTGGGCAAGATTAGAATAACCTTTGCAGATCCTAGAAAGTATTGGATTTGAAGCAAGAGAGAAGGAAGGATCCCTGCAGTAACACCTAAAGAGCAGCCATATGACCATACTCTCATGTTTCTTGTCTATATTGTCCATGCAGTAAAACAGCATGGATTGGCAGGTGCTTTTTCCTCTGGAACCTTCTCCTTAGTACAACATTTTTGGCAAACAGAAGACAAATTCACCTTTGCTTCAATATTACAACTCAATATTGTTAGAGTGGTATTTATACTAACACTTAAGTTAAAAGGATCGAGAATGAGGAAAAAATGGTAACAAACGAGGTAGAGAGAAAGAGAAACTTTAAAAAGAATCATCTAAGAAAGGCCAAGCTGACGTAATGTTAAATATTCTGATAACACAAAAAAACATGGCAGTTGGCTCAGTTTATTCTGCTAGGAGACTATCCCAAGCAGGGGCTTCCACAATGCATAGCCCACGTGGAAGGCTGAAGTAACAATGCAAACTCTTGCAATAGCTTGCTGTACGAGGAGAATGACATGAATCAGCACCACCCATAACACCGTAAATACTACCACTGACTGTGAAGAGGGATGTGGTTATGGAGATCAAAAGACAGAATTAGTCACATCACAAACACTCATATCACAAACCTCAGTAAAAGGGAAACTGTTTGCAGCTATAAAGAGGACAATGACCCACTACTCCCCTAGGTGGTGAATGCTCCCTGTGAAAAGAAGAAAGTCCACTCCAACTTAATAAATGGTCTGCTTCACATTGAGCAGACTAATAGTTTGGAAGCTATGATGACAAGAAGGCTTTTAGAATCATCATAGAAGTTGCATCCACATTAAATGAACAGATCGTAGCAGTTACATGGAGGCTTGTGGGGAGGTGGGAGGAGGGAGAGACATATTACCTCTTTTCTCGCAGCTGTCGGGGAAGAGACATGGTTTTCAGCCTCTTAAATCCAGATGGCTAAGCTGTATTCCTCCACTTCTTGGGCAGTTACTTGTTAAATAGGATGAATGCAGCCAAAGCAATTCTCCCTGCAAGAATCAAGACTCCTTTGCAAGGCCTCAGCAATCTTTTATTTAAAGTTTCAGTGTCAGATGATTTCTTCTGTACCTCCCCACCCCCATGAGATTGAGGAAGTACTAGAAAAAAAACAGTCATAAAGAAAGACTGTTTTGTGATGTCTGTCTTGTGTTGAAACTGCCTCAGTTGAGAAACCAAAAGCCCAACAAAAAGCAGAAACTGAGCCACATATTCCATTGTCCACCTCTTCACTGAAATGTCTGCCTCAGCTAAAATGTCCCCATATACACCTCTACACTAATGTTTGTAAACTAGGATGAATACTTGTGACCCCTTCTTGAGGTTCTGTGATTCCTGAGAATCCTCCTTACCATGGACCAAGAGCCAGGAGGTGGAGCTAAAGAATTAATTTTCAAGTGGGAGCAGAAATCATGGTCAGGAAATTCAGCCATGTCAAACATAGGGGTACCATGTTATCAGGCACAGGAGATTAGGCAACGAGCTTTGAAGGACAGATTAATGCAAACAAGACACGAGTCCTTGAGAGAGGAAAGAGCTTTTCAGCTTCGTGTGCTCAAAACAATCCACATTTGCCACGTACAAAGACTCACCCAAAGAGAATCCTGACTTCCCTGCCTTGTACACAAAGGGTAATGATACAGCATTTGTATAACATCAGCTGACAATCTTTCAAGAAGAAAATAAAGGGAAGAAAGTGACGAGGAAACAATCGTTTCCTAACACTGCGGGTAAGTTGCAGCATAGCTTATCTGCCTTAGTCAAAAGCTGTCGTGTAGTATCTTTGTCTCCCCATTTCAGTCTTTGACTCTCTCCCATTATCGTGTTCAATACGTATTTGGTTCCTTCTCCTCCTTGTACTGTCAAGCGCAAAAATTCTCATCTGAATGGAGCAAAAGTCAACGAGCATCTTTCAAAATAAAATTCTATTTACAACTGTAATCATCAGTCTTGTGAATAAACTGCATTTCACTGCATTTTAATGAAGTAAATTCTTCACCCGTCTCTTTTCTGTGGATAACTGAAGGCATAATTATAGAAATTGAGAGGGGACATAGTGTCTGTTGATCAGAAGGGACTAGGAGAAGATACAAAATCCTGAACTGTATTTTCTGAGTGATCTGCTACTCTGTGCTGCCCACACAGACTTAGCAGACTAGTTTTAAGTGGTGATGTTGGACGTAGGTATTGAACATGTAAGACCTTCACACTCTGTTGTGTATTCCATTTTGTTGATTAGGCCTGCTAAATGTACAGTTCTCATGTAACCTGAAGTCAGGCTCATTATTCTCTTCCCTTTGCCTTGACTGAGAGAGAAAATAATCAAGTTTTCTAACTGCAATCCTTTTGCTTTCTCCTGACATTCAGAAGGAAACAGGAACAGATCACCTGGACCAGGACTCTTAGTCATAAGATCGATATATACGAAGTCATGAAAATACAGAGGGCCCCTCCCGACACACGCAAAAAGATTGGGGAAACCACAAGAATTGTGCAAACTTTAATTGAAGCGAAAGAGAAAGGCTGGAAGGGTGCTTTTAAGGTAACCGTTTATATTTGGTGCATACCACAGTTTTGTCAAGAAAATAATAAAAAGAACGTTCTAACCTTTTTGAATCTCTTGTAAGATAATCCAGATACAATGCAGGTACATCTTCTAAGAGACAGAGGATATGACACAGTGCAAAAGTACTTGCCCATTGTTTACCTGGAGACATGGCTTTTCAAGAACAAGTTGACAGACCACCTCACAGACAAATTGTCTGTGCAACTGCTCTGCTGTAAGCCGAGTAAAACAAACCAAGAGCAGCTCTTCAATTCCACTACTTTCTACTAGAGATTATAGCCAGTAATAATACTGATCTGACAGAATAACGCTAAGCCTGCTAAGAAAGTTTCTGATTCTGCGATATTTTCTTGTTCTGAACTAAGCCAAAACAAAGACCTTATTTTCTGATATAAAGGCAGATTCCTACCCCAGAAGAGCAGATAGCTGATTGGTTAGAGGGCTCGCCGAGGCTGTGAAAGACTAAGATTTAAAACACTGTTTTGCCATGTTCTTCTGCATCAAATCAGTGCCTCAACTACCAGATGTTTTCTCTCAATTTCTACTATTGCGCTACTATAGCAGAAACAGCAATTTCTACTATTTGGGCTAAGGAAATGGGCTGGGTCTAGTCAAACCCACATTCTCTCTCTGCTCAAATAATTACTTTATAATTGATGAAGGAAATAAATGTCCATTACAAAATTGACACCATCATGACAGTACCCATGTCAAGAGATACGTCTGCACTAGAAAAGTATCCAATTTCATCAGCTGACATAGTCAGCTCTCAGTTTTGAGAAAACCCACCCATATACCATGATGGCATGGTCATTACTGCACTATGCACCACCCCTTAAACATGTGCAAGAGAAAGGAGGCATCCAGGTGCAAAAAATACTAACAAATGAATTCATTAAAGGAGGCTACTAAGAAAATCCTCAGATGACTGAATTATGACCATATGCTGCCACCATTACATACCTTTTTGCAGTTCAGCACCTACTATATTGTTTTGGCCATGTACACCCATGAGATGTGAAACTGTGGCCTTCTAATGCACGTGTTGCTAAAAAATAGTTGTACAAGGATACATAGCACCTTCGAATTCTGACAGTATCAGCTATAATCAAACAGACAGAGCAAGCACGGAATTTTAATGGAAAATGGGAAATTGATTGTCCTAAATCACTAAAGATACGTGAACCACTAATAAAAGGTAAATCAAAGGAACGTAGCAAAAATATTCAGCTGAATTAATTCTGATGACAGCACTACATACCATGTCTACTAGGGCAGCAACTACTGTATAATTTTGGCTATGCATGTCTGTATGCTCTAGAATAACGGCTTCTCTCTGATGTGCCTGATGTTAGAAGTGCTGCATAGTTATGTTCAATCACCAGTCACAGAATAAATTAGTTAAGTGACAGAGTAAAGTGAACCAGAATAATATTCTTAAAAGATGTATGGTCTCAGATTAATCTGTAAAGGAAATAATATTTTAACAATCACCGCAAGGAAGCTGAACATCAAATAGAAACACGTACAGCAGAGCTGGCTTGCAAGATACTTTCATTCAACCTATTGTTTTCAAAGGTTATGTAGGTGGAATACTTGTTTCTGTAGCATACACATCATTAGCAGTTGAGTGTGGTTCTGTGGTTGCTTGAGACTGAGCTGCAACTGATAACACTGACTTGGGAAA
This sequence comes from Steatornis caripensis, assembly GCA_013398225.1. Lineage (NCBI taxonomy): Eukaryota > Metazoa > Chordata > Aves > Caprimulgiformes > Steatornithidae > Steatornis > Steatornis caripensis. The sequence goes on along the minus strand of VZSC01012808.1, from coordinate 64,347 downwards.
AGTGATCTGGGGCTATATTCCATTTTCCATTCATATTACATATTTGTATGGATTTTGCTTTTATGGTTACCATCAGCTTTACAGAATGCTTTAATATACTTTTACAATATTTATTTTCAAATACAGTCATGCTTAAACTCCTTATCATTATTATAATAGCACATGAATAATGAATTACAGCTCTGCAAAATTTTTGGACTAAAGTTACATAAGATAAGCTGCTGATGTCTGCTTTGTAATCTTCAGTGCTCTTTTGCAGGTAATGCTACAAAATCCTTAGAAGGCAGCTGGTTCAAAGGTAAGTAGAAACCCTCTTTCTTTGATATATGCTTTCATGACAGCTGAAAACAAACCCATCAGAAAAAAAGAAAGTTGTTGAAGTAGTCCTATCTTTCTGAACTTCTTGGAAAAAAAATCAAAGAGAAGGTAAATTAAGCTGATTGATTTTATATTCTTCACTAGATAATCGCTCAATCCATACTGGCTGAGTGCATGAGTACTCTCCCTGTGTTGGGAGGAAAAAGGCCCAGGAATACAGATAAATGGAACTTTGGAAATTTGCTTCGATTTAAATTTGGACACAGTTTCCATGACTGCTCGTTTAGGGGGAAAAGTAACTAGTAGGCATTTGCAGAAAAGGACTATGATTGTGCCCTGCTGATACAAACACAACTAAACAATCCATCGTGAACTAAAGAAATGTAAAGGTCAGCATCTACCACTGTTCCTGAGAGTGAATTTGATAGTGTCGTTTCTAGAATGAATTACTGCTCAACATGAAAGGGCTTTACAGAGCCAGATATTAGAGAAACAGTAGCCTTTTTTTTCAATCACACTTTTTCTTGGAACTTCAGACTAAATACCATAACTGAATCTTGTCATTTGCACCTCAATTGCTTGAGTAAAACAAGGAATAAATATTGCAGGAAAAAATAGCCCAAGAAGTAAGGTTTCTCTTTAGTCATTATGGAAATACACATTCAACAGTATCATTCTGGGTTTTGTTAGTTCATGGTGCCATAGCCAGATCTTGTCAGCTTTTCTTATGCAGAGTAATATCACAAGCAGTATTACAATCTTCCTCTCTGTGGAAAACAATTATTTCTTTACAACAAACCTGCTTCCTTCAAAAATTTTTATTAAAAGGTACAGGATTTCTCTCTGCTACAGTAGGATCACTAAAGATTGGAAGAGTTAGAGGAAGTCTTAGCAGACTGGTAAGTGGTAACTCCTCCTTGATGAGCAATGGGGCTTTTTGTTCTTGCAGAGCTCAGATGGATATTGATGCACAAGACTAGGCTAAGTGAGAAAAACGGAAGCTTGGAAACAGAAACAGAACATTTCTTCATCCAGATAGCATATCACTTCCAAAATAAAAGAGGCAAATAGGGAAGAAATAGGGCAGAGCTTGCCACTGCTACTGTGTACGACAGATGTGGGCTGGAAGTGGACCCATATGCTCCCATCAGCTATGAATGTCAAAATCTGGTAACTGGCCATTGCAGACACAGCTCCATCCAAGAACTCCTCGGAGAAGCTATGCCTACAACCATTCCTCCAGAAGCTTAAAGCCTAGTTTTAAGTGCATAACAGCTGGGACCCTTTGTGGCAGGACAGTCTCTGTGTTTTAGTCTCCTAATCATCTTGAGAGTCAAAAATCTGTCTGAGTTATTGCTACTTAAGACAAAGAAAATCCTGCTTCATCTGTTTCACAAGTTCAAAACAACTGTCAAAATTACACAAAAAAAACTTTCATTGAACTTTTCAAAATTTCAAATAAGATTGGAATTTGCTAAAATTTGTGTGGTGGTACATTCAAACCGTCCTACACTGTTCCTAATAGCTTAGTTTCCCCATCCATTTAATGAAATCCTGTGACCAAATTCCTTTTATTTGATTTAGAAACTTTAGGTAAGTGCCTCAGTCAAGTGGAAGTTCGTTGAACAGACAATGAAGAGAGAGGCATCGCTGGCCAGTAAATCAGACCTCAAGTGGGCCAACTCCCCCTCTGAAGGTTTTATCTGTCTCCTTGGGATATATGTGAATTATAAAGTAACTATTTTCCCAATTTTGTCACCTCGGGTTCCTAAAGTTAAGAAAATCAATCTACGCCTTACTGTGGACCTAGTTATTACTGGTGTAAAGGTACCTTCCCAGTCGGGACTCAGCTATATTTGGATATGCACTTTTACACTGGTATAATTGTCTTTACCCGAGGGAAGTTGTACTACTTAAGCTACACCGATACAGTCAAAGAAGCACAATTTTCTGGTGCAGACATATCCAGTCTGCTCATTATAGAGAGTTTATGGCTCATTTTCTAATTTTTCATAAACTGGGACAATATTCCCTACTAAAACTGGGGAGCAAGAGGGCTAGAGATAAGGATAGGCAGGCAAGTGGCAAATGTAGGGGCAATAAGTATCAAGATCCTGTAACTTTCAAAGTTCTGTTCCTTCAGTATTCCTCACAGCACGTACATACAGCCTATCTCACCTGCTGCCTCACCTACTGGCCTTTTATTACTTCAGCCTTTATTCCCTGAAAGATAAACTTGTGCAAGGAGCCCACCAATTACCGTAACAATAGGCAGTCTGATCCCAAGCCAGCTGCCAGTCTGTCCATTTGAAGTGTGGAAGGCTGGAGCGTGTGTCTCCCATACCTCGACAGGCAGAAGGCTGCTTTGTTATGTGAAGCCGGGTCTGAGTAAGAGACCTCTCTATTAACTGCATTCAGTTCAGCCACTGGCTTGCTATGTGATTCCTTATGCCAAGCTTTGCCATCTGTAAAATGGGGCTGACAGTAATGCTTTCCTTATGGGGCGAGAGTGAGGAGGAAAAATTCTCAAGAGGTATAATTCTTTGGGAAAGTCAGGTGGAAAGTGAGAAACTACAATCATCATCCTTAGCAACCCACCTGTATTCAAAATTAACCTACAGTGCAAATTGATAACAATATAAAAATGTAGCTCTTTACAAACGTGCCAGTAATGCTCTGATGTCAGGCCTTAGAGCTGATTCTCAAACCCTTAGAAAAGAATGTAGTTGCTGAACTATCACGTATGTTAAACAGCAGTAGCCAATGGGCCTGTCCCCCTATGGAAAACAACAAGGACACGAAATGAAGATTAGGTTTCTGCCCCAGAGCGCTATCTAATCTGCAAATACATCAATCATCCTGCTTCCAGATTGCTTCAATAGTCTGAGCCAAACAAAGGTAATGGTGGACCTTGAAGTTGTGATTTCAAGAAATGAGTATATGGTGATCGTATCAGCTTAGGAAATTCCCTGTCCTCACACACTCTTGCTTTTTCCTGCCCCACAGAATGGCGCATCTGAGGCTGTGCATACATCAGCTAATCAATCCAGCTGTAAAATCATTTTTTAAGCCACAGATCAATTTCCCAGCCAAGCTCACAGCACAGACACCAATATGGAGAACGAATGGGGAGGAATATATTAAACCAGCATTGCTGCCTGGTAACTTTGTCTTAAGAAAGCCCTCTGACAACACAGTGAACGTATGTGTGTACACGTACATCCCAAAAAAATTCAGGCAAGTGTGCATTTATATCTCATGGCAATCCATTTCCACATACAGATGCTAATGCAGCCTCAATCTAACACTGCTGTGGCAAGGATTTTACCGCTTTCATGATGTCAGGAAGGAGCCAAAACACACCCTCAAACCATGACCTTTCTGTAGTAGTTTTTCTGAATGAGATAGCTGCTACTGAGATAGTATCTAAAGAATCCAACCCTTGAATAGCTGCTTCTCCCTGCTTTAGTGCCTTTGCCCTGCCTGCCAGCACTACATTTAGTTTTCCAGATTTCACAACAAACAACTGGTGCAAGCTGTTGCACAATCTGAATGTAGTGCCATTACAGTGGGTTTCTCATCAGGAATCAGAACATAGCAAGGTGGAAAGGGGGCCAGAAAGCTGTATGTCAACAGCACTTCTTCATGAATGAAAAGTGATTTCCTTGCGAAAAGATAAAAAGTAAGAAAACCTCAGAATAGAAGAAAAAAAGCAAGTGAAGGTGGGAGGGGGAAAGGGAAGAAAAATCAAACATCCCTGTTACAAAGACATACAATAAAATCTATTTACTGCCCAAATAATCTTTGCTCTCAGCCAGCTGGTTATGACACTCTCAGATACGTCTGCTGCAAAACAGTAAAAGGTAGAGGGGGATTGATGTCCCGTTCCAGTTCTTTCTGTTTCACCTCTCGCCTCTGAGTTCTGCTGAATGTGATATTTTTCCCTGGCGCCTAATACACAGACCTCTGCTGCTAATTTTATGCTCAGAGTTCTCATGCTGTGTAATTTGAGGCCAGACACTCCTCCAATAGCCTGCCAGACAGAGTACCCACCCTTTAACGCTGCTTCTGCTGCAGAGAAATGGGAGGAGAAGGAAATGAGCCAAACAAGAAATGAGAAACAAGCTTCCAAACTTGTCCAAGATGTTTGCCTGAGTTTTGGCTCCCAGATGTACCAGGGATCTATCTCCAGCTCTCCCTGTCCTGTTCGTCAAGAGACTGGTCCAGTGGATTTGCCGGCAATTACAAAGACTCAGTAAACATAAGGTGCACGCTTTTCCCCTTTTTTTCCCATATTAGATTCTGATTGCTCTAATACTAAATCAGGCTGTTGGCCACAAGGATCTTTTAATACTATCCTGAGACACAGTAAGAAGTGATTTCTGCAAGAGTATAATCAAGACTTTAAAAGAGGGATTGGTGTCTCTTTCCCCACCTTGGTTAACATCTCTGCATCTCACAGAGATAGTCTGGTCTGTAATATATTCCATTACAATTAGAATGGACAAGTAACCTACAAAACCTGTCCTGATCCTACTCAGAAGGGGACTGAACTGGATGTATCCCCATTAACTAACTCAAAAAGCCTTTGTGCCAGATGCTCCCCTTTCCTTCCAGCTAACTGGACCAATTTTTGCTGAAGACTTTTAGTGGATCAACACTTTCCACAGTAGAGAAAGTATTGAATTAGATCCATATTCAATACTGCTTCCTTCTACCTTGGTGCTGATAATGCCAGAGGGAGAAAACCACATACCGTTGTCTTCTGCAACCCCAACTTTCAGTTCTCTTGACTGTGTTGACAAATAGACAGTGAGGGAACTACAGGTTTGAAAGAAAAGAAGAACTTTGGTAACAGAATTATAACTTCTCCTACTGCAAACACTTTATGCCAGAACAAAATAGATTGCTGTCCTGGTTTGAGCTAAGACAGAAGCAATTTTCTTTTTAGTAATCTTACTTTTCAGTTAAGTCTCTTCTAAGCGACTGCACTCTGAAATTAACAGCATGTTTTTCAGACAGTGTCTGCTCCTAGGAGTGATAACGCTTGATGCTTATAGTTATTGCTGGAGTAACGGTAGGAATGGTATACAGAAAGGCTCTCGCTTATACTTATTCCTATGGAAACCAAGGTCACTGCTGGATTCTGCACCAGAAATGAAAGGGAAGAAGAGGGGTCAGAGCTGTGACCCTCCTGCGGGGAGGAGCAGGCCAGACAGGTGACCCAGACCTGACCAAATGCAATATTCCATCCCATATGCGTCATACTCAGTATAAAGCTGAGGGATCAGGAGGGTCGACCTCTCTTCTTCTGTGGCTGGTGTCCAGGAGGACTCTGTTCAATTCTTCTGCCTTCAATGCTCACCTGTGCATTCCTGAATCCAGTTCCCATCTGCTGCTGAGTCCAGCCCCGGACTGTCCCAGGACCTGCCCTGCAGCGTCTGGGTGACGTGATCATCATCAGGGAAGCTCGATACTGGTTTTGTATATATTTGTATATATTTCATTATTACCCATTAATATTATTATACTTTTTATTGTTATTGTTTCATTAAAGCTGTTTTAGTTTTTCCAACCCATAAATCTCTCTCCCTTTTATCTTTCCCTTGCCCTTCTGGGAAGGGAAAGGGGTAATAGATAGCCTCTGTTGTCTGTTTAATAGCTACCCCAGCCTTAAACCATGACAACTGCACTGCCTAAAGACTTCTTTGGATGGTACAGCATCCTCCTCACTAATGCTTCTTGTAATTATTTTGATGAGTAGAATTAAGTACAGACCTGGTCTTAAAAATACAGATCTCAGGCCTTGCTGTACAGCAAGTGCTGTCATAGCCCACAGACCTATCTGAGACTAAATAAAATCTTTCTTGAGAATTTGAGAAGAGCTGGGACTTTCACTGCTGTTCAGCTGCCACAGAACATCATGAGCTTTGACATGCAGAGAACTTCCCTTGGAGTTCTGCTCATCATGAAATATGTACCTTTGTAAAAAAAGCAAGGGAGGAAAGACCAGGAAGAGGAACACAGTCCTTTATTCTGTATCTGGGGTGTGGGATAAACAAGAGATTAGGCATAAAAGTCAGATAAGTTTATGTACTAATTTGGTACAGCCATCAACATGCTCAACTCTAGAAAAATAAGAGAATGAGAGGAAAAATAGGGACAATGCACAGCTGGCAAAAAGAGGAACATAAAAAGAACAAATAGGGATGTGTGGAAGCAATCAAATGTAAAGAAGGATTGGGAAGAATCCATTCCTCCTCTAAAGACATGCATTGCATTTCCGAATTTGACCCACATGTGTCTGGCTATCTAATTTATGAGATGTGAAGCTGACCAGCCAGCAGCCTGGCCATAAATTATATCTCTTAGATAAGCCAAGATAATTTATATTAGGAGAGAGGAAGAGAAAACTGACGAATTAGAACCTTGCTCTTGCCTTCCTGGGCACTGCCTGGGAGATACTCTATTGGCACCTAAAAATTTGCAGGTGTCCTGAGGTGGCAATATTCCTTGCCAAGACCTCTCCATTATAAAAGCTGATAGATCAGAGCCTTTTTTCCGCTACCTGATAGCATAGAACAACTACTCTTTGACATGCACAATACTTTCAATTTTGCTGACCAAGCTTACCTCAAATCCTTGCTTTTTCCTCTTCTTTTATATATCTTTATAGTTTATCTCCTGTATTTATATATATATATATATATGCTTTTTTTTTATTAGCAAAACGGTAGCCAGTAGGTCAAGAGAAATTATTTTTCTTCTCTACTAAGTGCTTACAAGGCTGTATCTGGAATACAATCATTAGTTTTGGCGCCCCCAAAATGAGAGAAACACTGACAATCCAGATAGAGTTCAACAGAGGACAAACAAGGCTGGAGCATATGATATACAAGGAAAGGCTGAAGTAAATGTGTTTGTTTAGCTTAGAGAAGGCTGGGAGGGAGATCTAATTGCTAATCCAACTAAACAAAGTGGAATTAAAGAGAAGACATAGCTAGAATTTTCTAGGTGCACAATGAAAGGACACGAGACAAGAATCAGAAGTTGCAACAGGAAAAAATCTCATTGGGCATAAGAAAAAACAATTCAACATGACACTGGAACAAGGGCCCAGAAAGACTATGGGCTCTCCATCCAGGGAGATTTGCAAACTTTGCTACACAAGCTTGAGCTATCTTTTCTATTATCCCAGCTTTGAGCAAGGCATTGCATAGATGGCATTCAGTGGCCCCTTCTAACCTTATTTATTCTATGTTCAGATACCAGATGCTATCTGCAGCTAATCAAAGTCTCCACTGGAGTTACTGGTCACCTTATCCAAGACAATCTGCTTGACCTGAATTAAAACCTCACATGCATTTGGCAGCTGTGAACATTTCAGACTGTCTACTGTACAGTGTTATAAAATTAAATTTCCTGTATAAAAAGAAAAAAATTGAATGGGAGGAAACACAAGTTCTCCTAAAAGCAAGACTTCTAAAAACATTGCCTTAATAATTTTACAGCAAAACATATGGATGGATAGTCTTGGATTGGATTGCCAGTAAGAAGCAATCAACTGACCTCTGTGTCTTGCTTGTACCTCATGCATTTGCAAATTATTTTCTCTTTGAACACCAGCTTTTCCCTCCTCAACATTTTCCCCTTGTGGCCTGCAGCCCTCTCCAAGCCCATCTTCCTCCTCAACCTACTTTCCTCTCCACATCACCTTTTTCTGTCTTTTTTTGATCCCTATCTCACCCTTTGTTCTTCTAGTCCTAATCTCTGATCCTGAGTTGGAAGAAGAGTTCTTCAAGGCACATCCCCTAAAAAGCAGCTATTTATTTGGCTTCGGGCCTGCTCCTGCTTTGTCAGCTCTCGTCAACAGGTCTATCAAGTGCACGGGGGAAACTTTGGAATGACCAAGAAACCCATAAACTGACCCAGTAATCTCAGGGAAAGCCTGGTCTGCATTAATGATTATTGTAAAATAAACAAGAGAGTTTGATGCCTAAAGTACCTTGGAGCAGCCTTCCTCAAATGTTGCCTGACACATCAAGTATTCAGTGTTTGAAATGGGGGGAAGATGGGAATATGGCTACCATGAAAACGATAGAGAAACTGAACTTATGCACCACATAAACGCTAGACTTGCACTAAATTTATTAGCAATAAATATAGTTCTTCAGGTTTTCTTGTGCCTTAGTAGCTTGGCTCCCATTTCCTCAGTCTCCTTATTCCTGTTAGTGCCATGGCCTTTAGACACCAAGAGTCTTACCATAAGAAATAAAATGGTTATAGAAACTTAGCATGCCTGGCTATATGTCTGACACAGTGAAAAAAAAGGAGGAAGAAAAATTTACACATCTTGAAATTGAACTCTTAAGACCATTAACTAGTGAGCAATCAAAAAGGCTGCAGAGTTCTACATACATATCTGGTTTGGAGAACAAGTATCATAGAAGATAACATTTTCAGCACATAACTGCATAACTCCAGTTTGTATTCCAGACATATAATTTGAAAATTCAGTGTAATTTTGCTCTCAGTTACAGAAAAGTCACTGTTCACATGTGTTTGAATGCCGGACATAATGCTTACCAGTACACCTATGTCATGACGTAACTATATAAAGGGTTTATGAACATCAGAAATGTTTATACTAGAAGAATTTTTAGTCGCTCTCACTCTTAAACCTCTGTTTTGATTCATCAGAGCAGACCTGTATTCCTGCTCTGAATAATTTCTTCCCAATAGTGCTTTATTCCGTAAGTTACAGAAAAAAGGTTTGAATACAAAACACACCTGCTTGCCTTAGCAATACAGTTCACATTCTTACTCCTGCTGATGATTGTCTTATGTTTTCAAAGTTTAACAGATTTAGCTAGGCTAACAGCAGATACTCTGCTTTTACATATAATCCTTCTTCAAATCTCAGTAAACTCTGCTGAAATAATAGCCATCCAGCTGCTAAACCCACATGATAATTGAACACTGTGTGAAAGGACATTTCTTTTTAAGCAGATTTAAATTTTATCAAATTATTACTCCATCTTAATTTGAATAATAATTATTCAAATATTTTTTTCTTTTTAACCTTTTGTCACCTAAGTCCTTTCTTGGGCCCTCAGGCAATAGAAAAACTAAAAATGTAACTGTGGGATAGCAGAAGAAGGCATGAAGGAGGCAAGGAGAAAAAAAGACATGAAATAATTACTGAATTCTCATTTAGGCTCTGAATCTGGCTTCAGAGGGACTATTCATAGTTTAAAACTTAAGCATAAAGCAGAAGGCTGTGCAAGATCACAGTGTCTTTGGCAGAAGAATTGTTTCTCGCTATGAGACATATATAAGTACAATACTTATGAAAGGCCCTAGTTACAGTTGGATCTACAAAATTTGATGCGGTATAAAAACAAGTGAGAAAGAAGCGTCAAGGAAAAGAAACTTCTAGTAATTTCTAAGAATTCTATTCTCCAAATAAATATCTGACTGAGTATTCCTCTACTGATTTGGTTTGAGCCTCCATTTTTGACTGCACATACAAAGTACTGGTCAACAAATCTACTTTACGGTTCACAGACAGCGTTAAGATGCGGTAGCCATGCTTAAGAATTCACACTTGAATTAATGCTGCTACACAATTGCAAATCTAGATGTGCCAGTGTATAAAAAGGATGTAACAGGGAAAATGATTTAACAATAGCTATTTTTCACGGGCTAGCAAGCTATCCAGAAATACAGGAGAAGGGGGTTTGCTATATGCTATGGCTTCCAATCAGGATAGCCTTTCCTTCACTTTGTAAAGCAAAAACTATCTTACATTTGGTTTTGTCTCTCCAAGTGTCTATATCTACAAAAATCCCTTCTCATGTGAAAACAACCTATTTATTTCTCTAAATTATGACTGTATGGTGTGCTACCATTCTAAGGGAAACTTTAGCAGATGTTTTTGTTTTGCTGTCTCATCTTCAGGCTCCTTTTAAGGAGCTATTAGTCTTTAAGGTTCCCCAATAGCCCAACTAAATTTATCAGCAGTTGATTGCAGCCAAGAGTTAAGCTAAATTAAACTTTGAAATCCCCGTACAGTGTATCAGATGCACTTCTGGTAGAGGAGGTGGAACAGAAAGCTCCAAACGTTCCACTTACCAAGAGACAGGAGAACCATGCTTATCTCTAACAGTTTTTCAAAGCTTCCACATATGTTCCAAGATCACCACAATTGCCCTGATTTTATAAGAGCAAAAACTCAATTATTGAAACAACTTGTCATTTAACCCCATATCATGTGTGTGCATGTGTACATGTGTATAAATTGGCACGCAGGTACATACTTTCCTCTACAAGTGTGCATATTTATTATGTATGGAGGAGGTATGCGTACACACATGCTTAGGTTAAGACCGCACGCTTGAGACATATGTTCCAACTGACAAACGTGGTGAAGAGGTATTTATCTACATATATATCTATCTCACATACACACAAGTACATGTGTGTTTATGTATGTGTCTGTTTCCCACTCGTTGTCCTCACACAATCATTCCCTTGTTTTCTTCTCTCCCTCACACTCATAATTATCAGAAAAGATATCCCTCCTGCTCTCACTCCTGCTTTTAGTGAGTAGTAAAATAAACAGGGTCTTAAACAATTTGCATGTCAACATCAACAGCTGGTTAGTTTTGATGACAATATATGATAATCCCCTATTATTTCAGAACTGTGGAGTTCTATGGTACTTCTGTGTCAGAAGAGGGACAATTATGTATCCTTAAATACACCCCACCCTCCCCCCAAAAAAAGCAACGCACAAAACATAAAAGGGACAGTCCAGTATGTACTCTATCTTAAAAAGAAAAAAAGCACATAAAAAAAATATGGATGCTTAAGAGGAAATGGCGTAAGATACAGATTTTTTATCTGTGGGCCAGTAATTGCAATATAAACCACCAGCAGTTTTCAGAAGTCACTGATAGTCTAAGGAGATCAGTACCCACATGGATTGGTGGCATCAAATTCCTAACAGATGGGTCTTCTCTCTACAAAGTACTTGTTTGGTGGTACTAATTGGTCCCTATCTCTGCAATTTCTGTAAAAAGCTCCAAAAGAGGGGCCTGGTGAAATCTCCATTAAAAACACCAAAAAGAGTCCTAATGACAACTGTGGAAGATGGCTCGGGTCCTAAAAAGACATCTGAGTTGACACTACAGCTCTCGATGCAAAAGGAATTCTTGCAAACCAGGTTAGAGTAAATTGGTGAAATAAAACCAAACTTCCTCTCCAAAGACTTCATAGCACTTACTCTGAGGACACATCAAGGATTTGTTTCCAAAATCATTTGTCTATCATTTTCACCAGCTTTTTTTTCAGGAAAGAAAGTATGCGTAAGAAGTGTGATTTCTGCTGTCTGTATCCCCATGGCTACTAGAAACAGCTAGAAAGGGAATTGGGCACATCATAGCACACAAAATGTCAGGTTAACGAATTCCAACACAACAGTGCAGAGAAACAGACGCTTGCTTTCTCCCACCTTCGTCCTCCCATATTACACTAAAAGAAAAGGGAAAAAAAGTCAACAACAGAAAACTAGCCAAAGCCATGTTAGGGAATCAAATGTGTCCTTCAGAAATGTAAGCCTCTCTAAAAATAGGATGAAAGGCTAAGCAAGTCACTTGTTTTTACTCATAGCAGTCATAAAGCGTCCTTGTAAGGGATTCGCACAAGTTCTGTGCTGTTACAGTAGCATCTGTCTCCTCATCGCCGGAGAGAAACGGTGAAGAGGATTTAGAGCGTGTGTAACCTGAGAGAGAAATCATCTGTCATTCCCTCACAGGGCATTAGCAAACTTTCCCTCTTCTGGGAGAAGGAAGAGCCACTCTCCTTCCCCTGCCTCTTGTGATTACAGCTTTAAGCATTATTATAATAATCATGCTTATGAATAATATTAATAATTAGAACAAATCTAGCTCTATTAAGAAAGGGTAGGAGAAGCCCAATTGAAAAGAGACAACACTCTGTGCAATACACAGGGTGAGCCTGGTAGCAAACAAGAGGTCAAGTAAGGGGAAAGGGATGATCCCTTTGCTCCATTCGAGTGAAACTACATTCGAGTGAAGCTACACTTCTCACAATCAAGGTCTAGAGCCAGAAAAAAGAAAAGGATGGTCCATTTTGGAAGATGTTATCCCAGGACAGGATGCGACACATAATTTCTTGTGCCACTGTGTTGTGTAGTCTCATGCAAACGGTTGCTTCCTTGGTGTTCCTGTCATCTGCCGTTTAACAGGAGAAAGTGGTGTTGGAAAAGTAAATCCCAAGACAGTCAGACAATAGTGATGGAAGATACGGAGGTACACTACCTCAGAGATCAATGACCTTTTTAGTATGCCCTCCTACTTGTTTTTTCTTTCCCAAATTAGAGGGTAGAAATGTCAACAGAAGCGCAGAAGAAAAACAGAGATTATACATTTCAAAGAGGCAAAATGCTGCCGATCGCACGTCACGGGTATCTTGCGAGTCTCTGCAAGATATTAATGATCAATTTCCTGAAATATCTCGTTCTTCTTCAAGACAGCGGTTTCTGTGTCCCACTGAGATCAAAACTCAAAGAGCCTGGCAGCTACTGCCTCTTACAAATAACTGTCAAAATACCATAGCATGAGCTTAAAGTGCTGTTGCATATCATTCAGATCTGTACCACATGCTACGTTGATGCTCCACTCCTAGATTACAACATTCCTTTTACCTACACAAGGAATATTCACTAAGTTTTGAAAGGATGAGTGCAAAAAAAGCCCTGCAATAAGGTGATTTATGTAAGAGATCGCCACCATGAATCTTTTTAGGAAGGAGAAGCAATGCAAAAATCCAAGAAAAAAAAGTATACCCATAATGAGCATCGGTTCAGATGTGCAGAATATAAAAAAAGTAACGTAAGTTTCTATAAAATGGGTTAGCCCAATTAAACTATTTCCTTTTTTGCAAATAATGTTTTAAATCATGGGAATAAATTTTTTCACATTGCCTAGGAAAAAAAAAATTCCCCATACACAAGATTATGAACAAGGTGAGAAAGTGATTATCAGAAGGAATATTTAAAAGGGAACTGTAAGAAGAAGTTGTGGTACATTGGTAATGGCAGAGAGAATATACTTCCCTTATGAATAGGTCAAATTCTCTCCAGAAGAGAGAGGATAAGGATGTTACAAAAGATAAACTCAAATTTTTCAATTTGACATTTACCTGAGGGAATCCCAGATGTAGCAGAAGTGAATGCTGGACAAGCTGACACTTGAATGTCCATTCATTCCCTTAGGAAGTTTAGCACAGCTAACGAGTAGAGATTTCCTTCCTGCAGTCCTCCCTTTAGGCAACCTAAGAGATAAAGAAGAGAAAGTACAGGACAATTCAGTGTTTGGGGCTGATTAAGGCCGTGAACTACACAGAGATATTCTTTTAGTGCCAATAATTTTGGATTGCATGTATCTGCTTATTAGCGAGTGGACTCATTTCATCAGGGTGACCAGAACAGTACTACAGAATAATAACTTTAATTTACTGATATTCTCCTTGGCTGGATTCAATTCATGACCTAAACCTGAGAAGATTTACCAATCATGTAAGTGGAATAATTGTTTTCTAATGAAATATTGACAATAAATAAATAGCTGACACAACCCTGCTCCTTTCCTGCTGCTAGTTATAGACTTTCTTAGCCAGCAATTTCCACTTGGGAAGTTAGCAGGAAAAGTCCCAACCTGCCATTTGAGTATCGCTGCTATAAAATTCTTCCCACTTGCAGTTTACCCAGAAATATATGAATCCTTTACAAACCTCTGACTTTTAAATCCATCTCACCGTGCACTAACAGCTCTGAAACAAATTATAAAAGCGTAAGAAAAAAAAATTAATTAAGGAATAACTATCAAAATCTGTGTTACCACAGGATTCCAACTGCTAAAACTGAAGTCAAATTTCCCCAAAAGCTGTTTACCCTGACCCAAATGCTTTCACGGCTCTCCTACCAGCAGCCTAGTATAAATGGGAATAAGGAATGAAGCCATCTTTCTGCTGTGCTAGTTTTTTTGGAATATAACCCCTGTGGTAATAATTACATGGGCTTATCCATCCCAGTGTGAACAACACCAGACTGTCAATTATGACAAATGTCTGATACCCACAAGTGTCTGCTGTAAAGAAAACCAGCTGTTTCCATTCTCTTAACCTTGGGGTCAGGGTTTCCCACTGGGACTAACAGCTTTTTCTCCTGCTGTAAGTATCCATTTGAAAGTTGCTAGGAGGTGTTATGATACACAAATCTACTCTTTCAGCACTAGCTTTTTTTCTTGTTTGGTAACCTGAGCCTAACTCTCACCAGGGATTTACACAGAAACACCTACTGCTGTTTTTCATTTGTATTATCTCCTTTGGGTGTTACTGTTTGAGACTTTTCACTTTCTTTTCCACACCATTTGCAATTCCAGCTGGAGAGTCCCTAAAGCCCACTGGTAGCATGGACTATTAGTGACCTACTTCTAGCCCCTGGGATATCTCTTGTGGTGATTTGCTATTTCCAGCCATATGGAAAATGGAACCAATAAGCTTTGATCCTAGGAATACAGACCTCTCTCAGGCAAACCGAAAAATAGTCCAGTGCATGGAAGTAATGGAAACCAAAAAAAATGAATCAGTCTGATATACTCCATCTGGCAGAAGGAAATTATAATTACTATATACAAAACAACTGACATTTTCAGTCTCCGGGTAGTAGCGTAAAATGCACATAAACCTGAACAAATATGCGCATATGCAGCCTAAAGAGGGCATATATGAACTCAAGAGCTGCATATAAGCAGAGTCATGGTAAACACAAACTGGAGTTTCCTGGTTTATATTAGCAAAGGAAAAGATTTTTTTTCTATAGGCACTGCAAGTTATTCTTTTAACTGATTTATTTTTCATATACATTCTGTCCGCCTGATCCTTCCACTTTTCACACGTGTGTGGTGTTATAAACTACACTGGGGAAAATAAGTTAAGAACCACCATATGAGATTACAATGAGTTTCCTCTAGTCCTCTAATCCAGTATCCTGTCCCCAACAGCGGACATAAACAAAAGCCTTTGGAGGAATGTAAGCACAAGGCAATCACATTATGGCACTTTCCCCTAATCCTATCCCAAATCCCAGACGCTTTAACTCAGGAACTTCACAAGCTGCATGTGGCCTGTATGAGTTTGGTAACTTTCAATGGATCCCTCTCCCATGAATTTGCCCATTCTCCTCTCCAACACATGAAAGCTCTCAGCATCACAACATCCTTGGCAGACTAAATTTAATAGGCACTACATTCTTTACTATGTAAATGTATCTTCTAAAAAATCTGCAAGTTGTGCTCATCAACATGAAAGTTTAGTGGTACTTCTGCCAGGAGACGTTTGTCCTAAAACTCTGGACAACTTCTAACATGGGTATGGACATGTAACCTTTCTAATAATTCCCAATTGTGTTATATTAATTAAAACTCATGTTTACTCCTACTTCTCCAAAAGACATTTCATACAGGGTTTCTGGAATCCTGAATCATGGGACTGTATGGTCTGTGGTTATACAGAGCACCTAAGGCATGTCATTTCAGCTAAGAAGGACAGCAATATGGTATTTCTTCCTTTTCTTTTTTTTTTTTCTGAAGTAAGATGAAAGAGGACCAAAAAATACCTAGGACCTTGTGAGGAGGGGGAAGTTTGATAGCAGGAGAAAGAAACATACACTCATGTCGTAACTTACGGGGAAAACACCAAACAAAATACCGCCATTGTAAGGATTCCTATCCTGCCTCTAAGCATAGGTGAGACCAGCTCTGAGCTGTGCCTTAGAGGAAAATTAAAGAGTTCCTATATAGTGAATGTTGGCTATAAAATGTTTCAAAATGTTTTTAACCAAAATATGCTGCAGGTAAAGAAAATAATTTTTAAAAGATTTTAAATTGTTGCATGAATTCTTTCTAATCTTAATGCAACATGGATGGGTAGTAGGTTGTATATATGACTTGGACTGCAGCAAATTCAACCTGATTTATCATTCTCATCTTATATAACAAGTTGGAGACTACAACAAATACTTTAAAGTACTCTACAGGCCCAGACAGCAAAGTAAGTCCATATTATGCTGGGCATGGCAGTACCAAGAAGGTGCCAAAAAAACCAGAGGAATACCAAAAACAAGAAAGAAAAAATTATTACAGGTCTAGAGAAGCTGATTCATGAGAAAAAATGTAAAATAAATAATTCCGTATAGCTTGGCTAACCTAAGGACTGAAGGATATTATAACTGTTTGTAAAGTCAAACGAAAGGCATAAGCACCAAGAAGACAATGAAAAAGAAGGCTGATTCAGAGACTTGTACGAGATTTCGATGAGATAAAAATATGTGAGAGAAATGTGTAACTGGCAACCAAGAAACATTTCTAAAATTTAGAGGTTTCATTGATATGAATATGCTTTCAAATGAAGGAAGTCACATGGCTTCTTTAAGAAATAGGTAGGAAAAGAAATGCAGGGCGAGTTAAAGATGGCTGACTGGTATCCCTGAAGGCTGAAGTTGCTTATCACGACACACATACTACACACGGGAAACAGCGGCAGGACAAGCTTTCTTTGTAAAGTGCTATGCTGGTACTATGATGATAATATCAATACTTGAGGGTGCATTGGCTGATACGAACCTGGAACACTTTACTATTCAGATTGCAGCTACTTATGCATGGTGGGAAAGAGAAAAAGAAATTATAATGGATGAGCGTCCCAATTAATTCTGCTTTGTATATGTATCCTAAAGGGGAAGCTCAGTCCTAATCTTTTCCTGACTGAACCTGATTGAGGTGACAGTAGATATGTAACCATATTACTGAAACTGCTGAGTGCAGTAACATAAACTTCCTCCCTAAATTCTACCATTTCACATAGGTGAACTTTCAGTGATCCTGTTGCCACGACTCTCTATGTCTTTCAGGTCAGGCAGATTTGCACGAATAACCTAGAAGTATCAGATTTTGATTGTATTATTCTTACCACAAAAAAATCCCAGCAACAAAACCCCTTTTAATTAATGAAATGCTTAACATGTAACAAAGACCTCACTATACGCCCAATGAGGTCATAAATCTGCTTCTCTCTTTGTAAATCAGCCTTAGTAGGAACTGAAAGACTAAAAGGATAAGAAAGGATTTCCACTAATCAGGATTGCTTTCACATGGCTGAATTACACAGAGGAATCACAATGAGTAGGCCTGCACTTGCTCTCCTTTCACCGGTGGACGAATGCACTCATTCCAAAGCAGCAGACAGAAATGGAAGTCACACTCCAGTAGCCAAAAAGACGGTCCTACAATCCTTATTCTCTCTAAGCTGCCAAAAGGAGGTAAGAGAGAAGAGTCGTTCTGTCAGCTACCAAATGGAAATTGAGCACCCAGCTAACAACCACGAGATACTGGTATCTCTGAACCAGAATCTAATCTTGGTACTACATCAAGAGTATATAACATGTAAAAGTGTAAATGCAAACCCCACATCACTGAGTTTAGCGAACAGCTTACTATGAATCATAAAGCTCCAAAGGCAACGCACCAGTTGGCTGAAACATTTGGACCCACAACAGTCAGCCAGCTCACGTTGTAATCAAATACAAAGTCTCACCTGATCTGACCTTGGGCACAGCCACAGTGTTTGTGAAAAATAAAGGAGGCTACCTGAAAGGTACTACTATAGCACACTGAAAATTCAGAAACCACTGCAGGAAGTGTAATAAAATAAGAGAGAAAACATCAAACTGATTGAATTAACCTTTGTCATGTTTGATTCAATAAAGGTTCCTCTTTAGAAATTATATAAAGCTGCTGGAGAATTTCCAATTATCACAGAGCTCAGCATCAAAATTACACTGGCAGTAGAGAAATGTTTTTAAATATTCCTATCCCATGCGTACCTCAATTATCTTGTCTTCCGTCTAGGATCAATTAATCAAGCTAGAAAAATCAAATCTCACTTTTGCAGCACCTGCCTTTCCCAAAAGATAATTTCAGTCATATCACAACAGCCTTGGTTGCTTTTTAACCTAAGAACTGTTGTGTTTGAGTCCTGAAACAGGAAAGATTTTTTTTCCTCACAAATATACTCCAGATAATGTGATTCATAGTCCTTTATGAAACGCTTCCCCTTGCCAGAAAAACATTAAATATCAGGAAAAGTGTCCCCAGATGGATTACAGAACAGCAAATAGGTCTCAATGGCATTTTTATTGTTGTTATTATTGCTTGACAGAGTGAAAATAGTGGTGCCTTCAAAGGTGTCTTTCCCTGGAATGAGCAACTCAGCATAAAGAGAATTTATATGCTGAAAAGATTACAGTCAATGTATTATGACTGTATATATGGTATCTCTTCATTTACGATGCTCCGCCTTTCCTAAGAAAGCTCAGGTTGCAAATTTTTTAGACTTCTATAGCACCTTGCCCAGCGGGGCCAGGAGCAGAGACTTTGGGTGTAAGTGTGAGCAACCAGAATTACACAATTGAGTTTGCCCTTGCCCTCAGGAAAAAAAAAAATAATAGTAATTCTTTCTGCCTCCCTTCAAGGCCAAGAGGTAAAGCTGAATTTTGCAGCTTTAGGTGCAAGAGGAAGTTTAGGGCTGTTCTCTCTCGCTTAGAGTAGGATCTGCGAGGGCTGAAGAGAGAAAAGGGCGAACTCCTGAGCGCGTCTTCGCGTCCGCTCACTCTGCATCTTCCTATTCCCTTCCTTCCGAGCAGGGCCCCGTCTCTGGAGCCGAACCTCCCGGTGCATCGTGCCAGATGTGCCCGGCGCCGCCACCTCCTCCACCCGGCGGAACGCTGCGGCGCCTGTTTGCCCCCGCGCAGGTGCTCCCTTCCTCCTGCCTCTCCTCTTTAACAACAAAGTTTCACGCGGGCCGTCCGTTTGCCGAGGTAACAGGTTTTCACAGCTAGGGGAAGGTGAGTGCCAAGGATTATTAATAGTGTTCCTCGATTAGTTAAGGGAAAGATAAATGTGACACCGCCACCAAAATCCCTGAATATCTGATACCAGTGAGGAGGGGGTATCACCTGCCAAAAATAGAAAGAGCAAGAGAGATTATATAAGTGGGGCTCCCACCCCGAGTTCCACCTTTTTTTTTTTGGCCACCTCCGTATCTAACGCCTCTTTCAAGCGTGCTTAGAAGAGACCCCAAAGGTAAGTAGCACGGAAATGTTCAACCTTCCACAGCAAACGGGGACTTTCCTGCTCCCTGCAGGAACGCAGGACCCTCGCCCGGAGGAAAGCAGATACGGATCTCTTCCATCCCGCCGACACTCTCCCCCTTTCCACAAACAAAAGCCCAGAGACAGAGAGTTGCAAATCTTCCAGACACAAAGGGATGGCTTCCCGCAGAGAAGACTCCGAACGAGAAGAAAGGACCATTAAAAGGAGGAAACAGGTGAACGCATCAAGGCAGAACGAGGAGAGAAGGAGGGGAGAAAGTGAGAAAATGGAAATAACCGAACAGGGAAGGGGGCAGGCGGGGGGAAGGAGAAAGCGAGCAAGGACTCGCTGAACAGAATTTACTGAAATGCTCAGCCTTGAGCCAAAGGCAAAAACGCGCTCCAAAACAACGTCGCGGAAGTGAAATCTCTCCTTAGGCACGGGCGACCGTAAGCGACGGGATGAAGTTGCTCTCCTTTCATTTCATAAGGTCATGGGGAAGGCAAAGGAAAGGTGTCACCCTTTTTGCAAAGGACTCCGGGCTTTCTGCTGCATCTTTTGGCGTGGGGGCTTGTTGCCGTTCGTGAAATTCTCCCTGAAATTCTCTGCTTTTGACAAGGGAGGTTTGGTTGCTACTTTATTTACTTGATGGTTTACTTAGAATATCATCGTTCTGGCGCTGGCGGAAAGGGGGGTTGTTCTACGCGAAGGCTTCTGTGTAGACAACTTGGAAATCCACGGTGTGGATTTTGCAAATAGTTCGGGCGGGAAAATTGGCAAAACCTCAGAAATAAAGAAAAACGCGTCATTCATCTCGCAGGGCTGATGAGAAAAAGGTGAAGGGTCGAGTGTGAAACTGTCGATGCGTGAAACGCCTTTTATATTAGAATAACAGAACAGTTCTTAAGGCTGGCTAAAAATTTCTGGAAGTTTGCTAGCTATCCTTAAAACGGATGCACCGCTGAGATGAGAGACGGGCCTCAGTGATTCCCAACGGCCCGGTTCGCAAACCCGTTCGCTTCTGCTCCCGCTGCTCCGCCCGCGGACGGTACGGCCGCTCGGCTTCCAGCCAGGAGAGGGGAACCTGGGGGAAACGTTATTTACGCCACGCAAACGGCTCCACGCGATCCGAAGCCCCGTTTTCCTGGCGCCCCTCACTTTTTCGCCTCCACAGCGTGATTCGGCCGTGGCGGCCCGAGGCATCCGACGGCGAGGGAAAGCGGCGCGGTTCGCGCACCGTTAGGGACGCGCGGGGAGCCGCCGGGCTCCCAGCCCCGGGACGCGGGCACGGAACGCGCCTCGGACGCCGGGGAGCTGCCCGCCTCTGGCCGCTTGGCTTGGCAATGAGGCTAGTTAACCTGGCTGGCCTCTGCCAGCGCAGCAGGCAGCGCCACTCGTCGCCCCTGCCAGCTGCCCGGCTTGAGTTACGTCCGGGGTCAGCCCTCCAAACGTGCCCTGCGGTGTCAGCAGAGCGGGCGTGACACCGAAACGCGAGTCACCCGCAACGAGAGCATCTTCACTGGCGGAGGGGCAGGAGCCCCCAGTTTGCGGGGGACCTAAAGAGGAGGCTGTGTGGCTCCAAGACGAGGGGATACCTCAGCGACGGGGTTGCGAGAGGTTCGTGAGGAAGAAAAGAAGCTGCGGAGGCTGAGGCTCGGGTTTTTTTGCGGGGTGCACCGGTGCTGAACTTGGCGAGGCAGGGAGGCGGCCGGCCGTGCCGCGTCAGGCCGGAGGCGTCTGCACTGGAAGCAAGAAGGGACTCCCTTCTGCCGGTTGAGGAGAAGTAAAGGGGCGCCAGTTAGGGAAGCTCGCGCTTATCGATTTATCTGGTAATTAGCTGTAGGTCAGGGAAAGATGCGTTCAGCCGAGGGAGAGGGACTCGGCTCCCCCCACCCGTCTCCTTGTTTGTCCTTGGAGAAAGGAAATACACGGAAATCGGGGTGGGGGGAGTTCCAACGAGAGAAAAACGACAGTCCCTCCCACGATGAAGAGTCGCTGTTTAAAAAAGGAGGAAAAAAAAAAGTGTGGGGGGGGGAGACCCCAATGTCACCTCCTCCTCCTCCGTCCTTCTGCGCTCAGCGGCGTGCTAATGACTCACCCGTTGCAGCTGAACTCGGGCCCCGGAGAAAAGGACGGGGGCTCCTGCTTTTGAAAGCGCCGAGGAGTTAAGTGACACAGCGACCCGAGTTTTTGCAGCAGCCGCCTCCCGTTTCAGGCCGCTCAGGCCGCGGTCCCGTTCAGGACGCAGGTGCCGGGGCGTGTGGATGTCGCTGCCGCCGCTCTGCTCGCCCCCCCCTCCAAACTTTCCTGAGGCTGAAGTGCCCGTGCTCTTGCAGAGATCTGCCCTAGTGCTGGGCCCTAACCTTGGCGAGCTCAGCCTAACGGCTCCTGCCCAAACGCTGAGAACGAGTCGGACTACTTGCCATGTGGGCACAGTTTTCGGAAGGAGAACGGGGGGGTGGGGTGGGGGGGGAACCCAACCCGACCCAACCTCCCCCCAAACCCCACGTTACAGTTCCTAAATCTTTGCAGACGGTGCCGGAGAAGCCCGCCGCCGCCCAGGGGCCCCGCACGAGCCCGTTGTCACCTCGCGTCTCGTTTCGCCACCTCCCGTCGCGGACGGTTCTGCGGCACATCGCGCGTTACAAACGGGATCTGTAGGATTCGCGGGGATGTGATAATTAATTCAGCGAGGATGATGCTTAATATGGACCGGCCCGAAAGAAACGAGGTCTAAAAGGAATATGTGTGTGACGGGAAGGGGGAAGGGGGCAGGGGGAGACGTTTAAAGTGTTTGAACGGTAAGGCGAACGTTCAAAAGCTACGTTACATTCGCTTCCCGACCTCAATAGCGGCTTGAAGCTCGGCGTATGCTGCAGCTCCTTACTCATCACCTAATATAACCGGTAAAGCTCGTCCCGACTGACTGAGGGAAAGGCTCTGCTCTGCACCACCAGCTCTTCCACTGCACCCGAGAACTTGACCTTGGCACAACTCTTTCTCCAGCCGGTCTCACGGCGGACCCGGGCGCTGCTCCAGCAAGGCTCAGGCTCCAGCCCTCCGGGGAGCGACCCCCGCTCGCCTCCTCCCCCCGGTCCCCGCAAAAAGGCATCCCCGTCCCCTCTCTTTAGCCGAGCCCTCGCCAAGTGTCTGTGGACCGCCTGGCGCTCTGCAAACGGGAGAGCGACAGCCCACGGCGCTGAGCCACGCAGAGCTGGGTAGCTGGCAGGGCTCCAGCCTTCCCCGGTGTGCCGTCCCCGCACAGCACTGCAGCTTTGGTCATATGAGCAGAAATGATGAGAAAAGCACTTTTTAATCTTTTCGCACTTGCTTCCCTGTTCAAACAGTTGCAGGATGGCTATGACTGACGTGCTCAGCGCTGAGGATATCAAGAAGGCTGTGGGAGCCTTTTCAGGTGAGTGCTGCTTTTTTTTTTTTTTCCCCTTTCCTCTTCTTTCCTCCCTTTCGCCTCTTTGGCTTAGGATAGCGGTGCATTTATTTCAGCTGCGGGAAGATTAGAAGATCCGACTAGACAAAATACCAAACGAGGATGTGTTTTCAGAAGTGCAGTGAAAGCATGACAGGTCTATCAAGTGCAGGGCTGCATCCTCAGCAAAGTTGCTCTGCACATTACAGACGTGAAATACTCATTTTTTAAAGGCAGGCGAGCAGTAACTGCGGACAGACTTTGTTTCTACCGAGAGGGTGCTTTCAAAGGGAACAAAACCCTCGGCGAATCAGGGCGGCTTCTACCTTGCTGTGGGATGGGGAAGCCAGCCGTGGATTTCGGCAGCTTCCCACTCACCCCCGAAACCCGGTTTCAGGTGCTACAGAACTGCTGTTTCTCGTCCCGCGAAGAGAAGAAACCGCTCTTTTCTTACGTCCTGCGCGGAATCCCCGGGTGGGCTTCGCTTTTCGGGACGCAGCAGAAGGCAAGAGCAGAGCAAGTGGGCGCAGCGCCGCTCGACTGCAGAAGCTTTCTGCAGGACGCGCGGCCGCAGCGCGCTCCGTTCGTGCCTCTCAGACTCCTCCGGCTTTCAGCTCTTCCCTACCCCTCCAATTCACCGCGACCTCTAAAGTGACAGCAAACCCTCCCCGTGCTTACAGGGGTGCCGGTAGTTAAGGTTGCTCTCGAAGAAACGCTAGAAGTCGTGCCCCGGGATGCGCGCGTTAGGTCTCGCTCCGAACCACCTGGCGGCTCGCACCGCCCGGGAGGGCAGCCCCTCTCTGGGCGATGACCTTCCCGGAGAGGCAGAAGCGCAAAACCCGCTGAGCCCGACCGAAACTCGGCAGCCGGAGGGATCGAAGGGACCAACAAACTGCTTTGCTCCATCCGGCAGCTGTTTTTCTCATTAGCTGCCATTGTTCTGGGGCCATCTCCAACTCCCGGAGCAGATGCAATTAGCGGCAACTAATGACGGATCTCAGTCAAGCAGATCCCGAAAGACCGAGCCTCCTTAATTTTATGTAATAGGAAAAGCTGCGGCGGGAATAGGGATGCATGAGGAAGAGGGGGAGGAAAAAAAAAAGTCCACAGCACGTTTTGGAGGTCACTGTTGGATTTCTAACCCACACCACAGTCGTTAGGCTACCTGGGCGCGATTAAGGGGCAGGAGCCGTGGAGCAGGTAAACTCATTTATCTGAGATCCGATCTCAAGGGCTCTGGGGTTTTTGTGGTTTTTTTCCTCCCCGGCAGTCGTGCCTCACACGGTCTTGCAGCAGCACACGGTAGGGCACTCCCTTGCAGTGCCTGAGCCTACAAAGCACGATTGCACATACCTTCAGTGGTCGAAATGCAACACCGGTTTCCAGTAAGTCGTCAGGAAAACCGAAACAGAACTGAAATAGCCATGTGCCCCGAAACACTTTTCGTCAATGCTAGGCTCCGTGGTTGAGCAAGAGCAGGTTTGGGATTTTTTTCCCCAGGGGTGGAAATGTCAAAAAGTGTCAGCAATCTAACAGTTGGAGTCCGCTCTCAGATGACTGTTTTAGCGTAAAACTTAGCCAAAAAAAAGGCCACTGAAATGAGACCAAGCAGGTTAGACTTCAGCTCCCAACTCTATCACAGCCTTCCCACGTGACCTTGGGCAAGTCTCCATCCCTCTGTAAGTCAGCTGTTCACCTGCGAAACAGACACTGCACCTCTCCCCCTTCCTTTATTTCATTTAGTGTCTACGAAGCAGGGACGATTACAGTGCCTACCTCTAGCTCCTACCACAGCTGGGCTCAGCTGTGCCTCCCAGGGCAGGACACGCAACAGTACGGAAGAAAGCCATAGGTATGTGTTGGTATATGTTGCAATTATTTTTTTAAGCGGTTCTCTGGCTTTTCATCCCCTATAGCGGCTGAATCTTTTAACTACAAGAAGTTTTTCGAGATGGTAGGATTGAAAAAGAAGAGCCCAGAAGATGTGAAGAAGGTTTTCCATATTCTTGATAAAGATCGAAGTGGCTTCATCGAAGAGGATGAATTAAAGTAAGTAAAGATATGTCCTTTCTCAAATAACCTTGCTTAAGAGTCTAATTTCCTGGGGTTTTTTTCTACAAGACTCTAGATAGTATCATACAATTCAATCTCTTGACTAGTGTTTGTGTGCGATAATCAGTTGTTTGCTGATTACATGATCTAAAGTGTGTTGGAGGTAGCTAGCTGTAGCTTTTATTGCAGGACCCTGAAACACATCAATGATCAATACCTTACAGACAGTTCTTCAGGCAACTGCATTTTCAGAGTAAAGCGCCCTTCCTGAATGTTGAAGAAGGTCAATTAACAGGAGATACAACCCCCGATTCCAACTCGTGTATCAAAACAGCGGTGCGACTAAATACAAAGTGAAACTGTTCTGAAAAAAAGTTTCCTTTTTTCCATGCCTCCTCTTTAGGTTTGTACTGAAGGGCTTTACCCCAGATGGAAGAGACCTATCAGACAAAGAAACGAAGGCCCTTCTGGCTGCTGGAGATAAGGACGGGGATGGTAAAATTGGCGCTGATGGTATGTGATTAGAGGAGTAAACTTTGACAGTAACAATCGAATATTACTCTTACATACAAGAACTGAGGAAATCTAGGAATCACTGGGGGCTGTGACCTTCTGAAGGGCACAATTTGGATTTAATGAAACGCCAAGTCCTGCTACACTTGCCGGACCTTGCTTGCAGGCTTTAGGGGAAACAGGAGCCGAGTTCTGACACTAGAGGGGGCAAGAGCTTACAGAAACCCAGAGGTAGCTCAGCACTGCAGGAAGCACCGATCCAACTTCTACTTCAGTTAGTTTAATTTTTCTGTTGATTTCAGTGGACTGAGGATCAGGACACTGACAGTCCAAAGGCCAGGGCTTGACTATAAAACCTAGAAAAGAGAAAGAAAAAAAAGCTGAGTAGCAGCGTTTCTGCTCGATGATTAGTAAATAGGGAAGTAACGCACGACTTAGCAAAGCAATGCTCTTAAAATTCAAAGTACAGTCAATCTGCTATGGATTTTCTAAACAATAACTGTCTATCCAGCTCTTGCTAGTGTTTATGTGGGTCTTTGCAGCTAAGAAAGCTTGTCACTCCCTTATACTAAATACGAGAACTACACGAAAAGGACAACTTTTCCTCTCACAGCATTGCATAAAAAATTACTGCTGCTTTCTATTCCCTCTCGTAATTAATCAAATTAGCCCACAATCCAACTTTATCTTTTTTCCCCTTTCTTCTGTATCCCTGACACATTGGAACAGACATGAACAGATGCATTTCCAAATTAAATCTTTCCTCATTGGAGGAGATGGTAGCAGAGGTTTGTGGTCAGAGTACTAAATCACCTAGACAGCAGGCAATTGCTAAGTTTTCACCATATTGACAAGCCATACCATAGGGTGAAATCTATAAAATGCCAAAAAAATCTCACATCTCTCTGTGTTACCTCATCTCTGGGATTTGTAGAAAATGTCGTCTCCAACTAAAAAGCAGTTAAAAAAGGAATAAAAAGCAAAATAAGGTTAACTAACAAAGTTTCCCAGTTTAGAAGCTGAACAAATGACACACAAAATCACTCGCTGACATATCAGTCAGGCGATACATTAGCTAAACTGCCTGCCCATAGCACACCGCCGTATCAGTGACTACGACCCTGTTTCTAGACTGAAGCTGCTTAATTTCTCAGATCATGATTAGGTTATGGTTGCAGAGGAACAATTGTGAAGCATCTAGGGGAAGTTCCTGATAAACTTTAGCAGCGCTACTGAACCCGAGGAGCGTGTCATTATTTGAAATTTCATATGCTTTATTATATGGGTCCTCCTTATTCCCATTAAAATTAGTCGCAGTGGTACTAAAATCAGTGGGCAAGATTTTCAGAAGAAAACTCGATTCAGGTAAGTAAGCTCACAACTGATCCACCAACCTCACAACAGTTAAATTTTCAGTTATTCCCAGAAGGCTGCAAACCAAAAGCACTATCAAATTGGAATAAAACAACTATATTGCAGAATGATTTTGGCTTATACAAGAGGATACAGCATTAACTTTTTTAATTCAGACTGGCAATAACTTTTTTTTTTGAGTTGAAGCAATGCCTGAAAGCCAGTACATTATAACAAACAAATATGAAACACCTCTTCTGCTTATGTCTTTCTTTTGAAACTTTTACCCTTCCTTAACTGGGAACTAGGATTACTCTGAATTTATACTCGATAATGAGAAGAGAATGAAGGGCTTTTTTCTTTCGCTTCTTCTGGCCATATCCCTACTACACAACATTACTGGTTTCTTTTTCCATTTCTTAAATTTGACTCCAAGAGCAAATTGTCACACCGGAAAGACTTGAAATACATGCAAACGTAACAGCTGGGACTGTGACCAAAGGATGAGGATGACATACTTTTCAGGTTTTCCTTCAGTTCATAAACCCAATTCCAGATTATAACTGCCTATGTAAATAAAATGTAAAGTCACGAATGTACGTCACATTCATCTTCAGAATAGCGACGCTGAATTTCTGTTGCAAACCATTTGCTTGTTTCCCTGTAATTGAATTGTCAGGCCTCACTTTTACCTCTTGTTTCAAACACCAGCTTCGTACATCGCTAAATGATCACAAACATGCAGCCTTCCACAGGGGTTAATGCTAATTCACTGGATGGCCCCTGAGCACTGTCCCTCAGGAGCCCACAGCAGTTATAACAACTGATCTTCATGGATTTTTAACACCACAGAGCTATCTTTCTCAGACGTATCATCATAAACGCTAATCCCAACCTAATCAGCCTTCTTCCAGTTAAAGGCCTCACATTACAAATTTTATCTTAGGTCTCCTGCTTTAAACCTTTTCTCATTCCTGCAAGACTGTTTAGCTCAGCAATAGTTCCACCAGCTTACCTCTTATCTGATCACGATTTGTAATTTGTGGCTGATCTGCCAGTTTCAACCAGCTGAAAACTTGCAGCCTGTTCATGCAAGACACGATCGTCTTCTGTGTAATGTTGAGTCCCCTCCATCTTCCACAGATGAGAACAGATGACGAATGGGAAAAAATTGCAGGCCCAGGCCAGGTTACCTAATAAAACTACAAATACTAGCTTCCAGATTGGATTGGCAAGCGATGCTGAAGCAGCTCTGTCAGCTTCAGGAGAACATTCATAAGAAAGAGGAGAAAAGAAAATGAAGATTTCTGCTCGTAACNCAGATGACGAATGGGAAAAAATTGCAGGCCCAGGCCAGGTTACCTAATAAAACTACAAATACTAGCTTCCAGATTGGATTGGCAAGCGATGCTGAAGCAGCTCTGTCAGCTTCAGGAGAACATTCATAAGAAAGAGGAGAAAAGAAAATGAAGATTTCTGCTCGTAACGTTTTTTAATCTATTGTGTGTATTAGCACTGGACATGCACACCATGCCTTTCAGTTTCTTGATATTAACAGACTTGAGAAAGTACACAGAGAATTTAAAGATCAAGCGCCGTAGACAGAACAAATTCAAATTTTTATCCCAGTAGATCAAAGTATTTTCCTTGATACAGTTCAACTTCTGCAGATATTTTAAAATGTTTCAATTATTTCCTTTTAACGTTGTAAAAATGCGACATCGAGCATCCAAAACTACAACTGGCCTTCCCACAGGTAAAAGTCAAGACAAAAAAGAAAAATCTTTTGGAAGTCTTTATTTTCTTATCCCTCTTCGTGCACTTTTACCTTCTAAAATAAATTAGTGTAAGTCATTACTTATGAATTTTCCTAAACAGATTTACTACTGTACGGATGATGTAAAAAACACAATCTGATGAGAAAACTCATTAGCCTACAACATGTAATTATATCTGTCATTTCAGTAAAATACTACAGGGTATGCGTTAGGCTGGTATGAACTACACCAAACACAGCGAAACAATCCTCTCCTTTTAAGCCACAGCTTTGACACAAGAGAGCTAGTAAATTATTTTACATGACAAAATAGTCTAAATCCTTGTAATTTAAAACTGTATTATTTGTGCAAAGAAAGATACCATTTTGTGTGGAAGGAGAATTACAACTGGAAAAGAGGACCTAGTCAATCACAAGGATTCCCTCAATACCAGGCCAGTCAGAATGCACAGGCAGCGGCGGCTAATACACGGAGCCTTATCTCAGAAGTTTTGCACATACGAATGTACTTTGTAACAATGCTTCCGCAAGCCACCTGCGGTTGGGCTAACCTCCACAGGAAAATAAATAGTGAACTAGTTTAGAAGATTATTCAACCGGAACATCTTTGAAATATTTAAAGTGCATTGAAAATCCTGGAAATGCACGTAGCAGTTACTCATGAAGGAGTATTTTACGGTTTGTTGGCTATCAGAAAGTACCCGTGAAATATATATATTAATATATATAAAGTGATAATATCACTATCATAAAGTATTACGGTAAGTATTTGGCTGCAAGTCTGAATAACCTTTTCCAAATATATTCCGTAGATACAAATTATTACAAAAAGGATTTAATTTAGCTGTAGCAAGTATGACAACTTGTTCTAATAGAATATGCGTAGCTAGTTTTCCCTTTTGGAAAGGTTTCATCCATTGCAGTTCATGTTTCTCTCTGCAGGATTTATTCACACAGCCTTTTCGGTTTTTGCCCAGAACAGTCTGGGCTTCTATCACAAAAAGTACTCTCTTAAATTCAGTTTGTGACACTTTCGATCTATGTAACCACAGTGTACGGATTTATACATGTTTTGTGTTAAGTAATCTGCATCACTAATCCTAATTTGGATTTACATCTTTCAAAATGATGGATAAATTTGGATTTAATTTAAAACCTCTGACACTTTTCTTTCTCAGTCTGGTTTGTCAGCATTTGGCAACCTGTTTTTTGGACGGATCATCAAAAGTGCTATCTGTTTGTACACACCAGTCAGTAAAGGTCTCACTTGCTAAGAGTTTAGCGTTTTTCAACTGAACATTAGAATGTTCTCTAGACGCCTAATTTTCATTTTCTATCTTTTTTAGTTGCAAGGTGTTACTCTTCATTATGTCAAACATCAATAGTTTTCTCTTGAGCCTTTTCAGATGACTGCCTCCCCTGTTTGCCATCTTCCTCTCAGCTGATTATGTTAAACCCATAAACCACTCCCTCTGTACACCCTCTAATCCCTTTATCATCTTTGTTGCCCTTCTTGGGACTCCCTCCAGTCTGTCATTTTTAATGCTCCAAGGCACACACAACTGTGCAAGGCATTCTCAAGCGTAGCTGTTCTAAGGTTAGATGGAGTTAGGAATTATAACCTCCTCGGGTGATACAGTACTCAGAGTGCAGTACGCCAGGCAGCTGTTCACCAGGATACAAACACGCCTTTTCCACGCTTTATCACCCAGATGAAAGGCGTTATATATACACCAAAGCATAAAATAACCGCAAACTGCAGATAGATACATTTATGTAAATGTTATGGATGTAACACTAACAAAAGCCATGGGGTAAAATCCTGGCTCTCTGAGATCACAGGCATTTTTCTCGTTATTGCCAGTGTGGTCAGCATTGCTACGTAGGTTGGTGTCAGCCTTCTGGTTTTGTAATCTGTAATTTTCAGTCAATTTGCCATTACAAAATTGAGTTTAAATGTAATATATTTATAATATAGGGACACGAAGACTCTGAGAGACTCATTAATAAGTCTCTTTGCCAAACTCTGATATAAAGGAAATTTATCTCACTGCAAAATTAAATTTCTCGTTCTTGCCTTCATCCCATTGGGATTTACAAAGGACTAACAGGCAACTAATCAAGTTCTTCAGATGAATAGTGGTGGACAGTCTCGACAGTCTGGCATGTATAGCATTTCTCCCTTACCCTCAAAAAATCCTTTCATTTCACGGTAAGATTCCCCAAGCCATAATTTCCCTTTAATTAACTTGGATTTCTTTGTTCTTCTGTTATTGTGATGTTTCTGCTACACCAGTGACTCTGTGATCATTGTAATATGCTTCCTCCTTCTTTACATTTTCTTTTTTTAATATTTGAAAAAAATTTTTCCCTTCTCCAGAATTTGCAACTATGGTGGCTGAATCATAAAGGCTTTGACCAATGCAAACCCTTCACCCATCCTTCACTGCCCAATTCCAACCACCTCCTGCTGACTGCTTTGGCTCCTGTTCTATTTATTTATGTTATTTTATACTCCAGCTCTGTTCTCTGCAATCCTGCAACTCTGTAATTGTGCGGAAAGACACTGTTAAAATAATAAAGGTCACATCAATCTGGGCTTTATTCTCTCTCACTATAACTTGTTTCTTATTTCATGTAGGCTTGGCACACGCCAAGAGAAAATTTTACTCTCCTTTGCTGACATCCCTGCTGCGTTATCTCTAGCTAGAGTTAAATGGGAAGAAATTTAAAAAATTATTTGGGATAAAACATGCATATAATGAGTCATTCAGTCCAAGTTCTGAACTGTGGC
This sequence comes from Steatornis caripensis, assembly GCA_013398225.1. Classification (NCBI taxonomy): domain Eukaryota; kingdom Metazoa; phylum Chordata; class Aves; order Caprimulgiformes; family Steatornithidae; genus Steatornis; species Steatornis caripensis. The sequence goes on along the minus strand of VZSC01012808.1, from coordinate 32,878 downwards.
AAAACTGACTGCATTATTTTTAAGCAATCCCTGCTAAATGGATGCATACTCATAGCCTGGAAAATCTCTAGTGATGGCAATCACCCAACTTCATTTGGCAGTTTGTTCTTCTGACTTGATCAGTGTTACAGCTAGAAAGTATTTCCTAATATTTAACCTACATCTCCCCTGCTGTATTTTGGTGATCAGTAAACTGATCCTTGTCTGTATCACTTGTTAAATTTGCCTGGTACAAGGGGATTTTTGGATAAAAGGTTTGACAGGAATATCAGTTGATGCCAATCATGCACGGGGATAACTTCATAAACTATGAAAAAGTGGTCACTTCTGAAACACAGGGTATATTTACTAGCAATGTTACACAACTATCTAGGACAGGAAGGATGGAATACTCACAAGAAGCACCAGTATGGATTTCAGGGAAGGGAACACCAAGATTCAGGTGTGATGCTATTGTTGACACTCCCACTGTTAAACTACTGTATCAAAAAATCCCATCAAAAAACATTTCTTCTAAAACTTTACCAGAGAAGTGAATATCTTTCTTTGAGTTAATAGCTAAGGAAATGACCAGCCAACTGTAAGTCTGTGACACAGCCAAGAGCTAAAAAAGCCTGTTCAGTAACTTTGGCTTTTTATCTTTTTTTTTTTTTTTTAAAGCGAAGATTAAAGGGGAGGCGGGGAGAGGGAAATCACTTTTAGGCAACATCTTCCCCATGTCTTGACAGAACATTGATTACTACTGCAATAAAAAGGCAGGATATTTGCCGTTTCCGGATTCCAAACTATTCCCCGTAGCAATAATACATTATACCTTATTCCATTCAGATTTATCATCACTAATTTAGTATAAACAAAAACACAAGGCTGAAACCCTGCCACCATGACGTTGTACAGACTAGCATACCCAACGCTACTCAGGAAGCCAATAAACACTCCCTAAAGCCATTCTAGATTTTCACTCCGCAGTAACTTGCGAGGAAGACTTTTTGCTAAAGCTGCTACGCGTTCAAAAGAAATCCTTCGGTTTTGCACAACGTATACATGGATCTGAAGAATGTATTGATTTTTAAGTACTCTAAATAAAGCAAATGAAACCGTATGGCAATGATGCAAGACACTTTATTGACTTCTTTTTCTCGGCAGCTGCTGACCTCAAGTGGCAATAAAGCACAATTACAAGAGAATGCAGGGCCACTGAACATGCATTGGGAACCCAGCTATCGAAGTATGATGAACACAGGTCCATGGAATCAGAGAACCGACATAAAAATCGCTATACAAACAAAGCCCTTTACAGTCTCTTCCTGTTCTTCGAACCTGCAAGGATTTATATTTTAACGCTTCACTGGATGGCACGAAAGCTGAAATATTACCCAGGGCTTTACCAAAAAATAGCACAGTAGAACAAATAGCAAATCCACACAGCCGTTAATGAGTCTAGAAAGGACTTATCTTAGATTCTTACTTTTCCCACTCAAATTCCTTCCAGATCTTCCCCAAACCTTGAATTGTTCCATTTCCAATTAACAAAAATTCTCAAAATTTTCCTGTTAGGTGGAAGATGTCTAGTCGAGGCTCGAAATGCAGCAAACAAATGCAAAAAATTAAGTTATGAGAAATTATAAACCAAAACTTTATACATACAATATATTAAATTATTCATTTTCACATCGCTCTCATTTTAATGCCTTTAAGGCTGTCACAGAAACTACTGTAAAGACTGAAGAAAGCATAATTTGCTACAAAATTTAATCAGGCTTTCAGCAACGTGGATTACAGCACATTTGACAAATACAAAAAATCCACATTACCCTGCAGTGTATTATTTCACGAAGAAAGATGTTTTAATTTTCACATGCATAAGCAAGTGAGCAAAATGAAGCTTCTCCACGAAACATTTACCTTAAAATTCTTAATTGGCATCTTACATCTTCTTTTTGTCTTGAACAGTAAGTGTCCCATAATTTTCTCTGCTGTTGTAATACTGCAGAAGTTATGAAAAAAAACAACTCCAGCCATCACGTTGAAGACAAAATTGTAAATAATCACTACACATCCTTTCCTTAGCTTCATAGCCAATGCTTTGTAATGACACACAACTGGATGATTTGAGATATGTAAATTATGTTTACACATACAAAAAAAGACACTGCTCATTCACATTGGTATTATATATTGCCAGGAAAGACATACAGCTCACTCTCAGCTACAAATCAGAAGGAAGAAGAGCCAAATCCTCCAGTCATAGACAAATGGTAATTTCCTGACAAATGACGTTAGCATTGAAGAAAAAGGCTTTGTACCAACAGACTATCACCAACTCTTAAAACTTCTCAGATCACCATTTACCATTCCCAAACTCTTAGCCAACAAATTCACACTCGTTTATGCTTTAAAGGTCCTGCCAAGCTCTTAATGGAGTTTCATGGATCAGCAATTTTCCACATGTCTCATTTTGGGAATCAATGGACTGGAGGCCATAACACCTGTGCACTTTGCAGAAGCTGAGCTAGGATTTATATTTACAGTCTATCCACCACTCCAGAGCTCAACACTGCCTAATGTCCTATGATTGCTTCCACTCTTTGTTCACTTCATCAAAGCAAAACTTGCTTGTATGCTTCTTTTGCCTTTTCTGACTTTGCATATTTTGGGGTGAAGGACATTTTTCCCTGGTTTCTAAATACTTTCGAAGACTGGAAATGCAGTTCATGTTCTCCTTTCCAGCAATATGCACATAGTTTTATCAAAGCTTCTGTGCAACAGTATCTAAACATTAACAATATTCTGTCCAAACCAGTTAATATTGTTATGGAATTAAAGGCTGCACCATTGCATGGTATCTGCAACGTGTTCTGCCTCAACAAAATAACATCCAAGATCATGAATTTATACAAGGTTCACTGAAGACACAAATTAGGCCACAAAATTTTTATGGATTAGTAGAAAGCGCAAAAGAACTTAATTTGATTCTAAAATCCCGGATTGAGACTTGAGTGGTCAGCGGATAGAGAACACATTCTTTTATTTATAAATCAATTGCAAATCAAAGACAAATTATACGGCATGCATTAATACACAAAAATTCAGCTGTGCTTAAAATACATGCCGACCCTCTTGTCCTAACCCCACCTAGGAACCACGGGTAACATAGACACACAAGCACAGGCTTTAGCACATGCCAGCGATTAAAATACCTCCTCTGGGTCCTGAACTCTCTCATTGCTAAAATGTGCTTGAACCTGAGCTGCTGCATCTTCATTCTGAGAGAGTATTTTGGTAGATGCGCTTTCCCAAAGGGACACACTCTTTAGAAATCCCAACACTCTCCAGAGCTTCGACATTTAAAACAACATTTCTCCCAAACAAGAGAGAGCAAGGCCAAATGTGTCTAAAGGGGGTTAGCTGCGTGCATGAGAGATCAATCACCAAAACTTCCCCAGACTGCAAGATCTCCTAATGTGGCATAACTACTTCACAGGGGAGGAAGCACATTTCTGGTTAGTGCTCTCTGGTCAATAAAGTAACAAAGCTTAACGAATGTTGATACACTTTAAAAGACCTAAGTTAATATAAATACAAACACTAGAGTCCCTTTCTCCAGCCACCAGAAAAATAGACGGGACTGCAAGAGCTACAATAACAAGTGGATGAGAAGAACCAAATCAAAATACTGGAAAGCACTTAATAAGCCTATGGAACATGGAGCTAGAAAAGATGGGGTTGTTTCATAAACTCATTCGGTCTTCCACCTAGGAAAGCCTAAGTGAAAGGATCTTGTCAGTGCCTGAATCAGAATGTCCAACTCTTATCGCAACAACAGTTTTTAATTCTAGTAGATGCTTGTCTGAACAATTAATGGTTTATGTACAAAAACACAGTCCGTTTCACTAGTGTTACAGTGGCACAACACTGGCATTAAATGGATACTTAGGCCTTCAGGTGGTAAGAACATGGTAACTCCCTATTAATCCCAACTTTGCCACTAGAGCTTCTAGACAGGTCATAAGAGGCGCAGGACCAAAGGTCAAATGCTTAATTGCTGATTACTGGAGGGAAGGTCCATGGGTTGCTGAAAAGCCAAACTGTTCAGAGACATTTTCAGGTTTTGGAAAATTTGCCTGAAAGAATTTTTTTAATTCTAACATTTAATTGTTAACAAACTCCCCTCCCTGTATTTTCACAATGACATTTTAAAAAATGTATCACTAGAACGCTAAATATAGAGGCAATAGCAAATTATCAAGCACTTATTACTGCTTTAATATAAAGAGGAATCAGAAAGATGTGGCGTGCTAATATCATGCTTCCCTCTGCAGACGAAATGAAGATTTTTTGTCTTAAAACATTTGCATTCCCCCCCTTAAAGTAATTTTCAATTTCGCTGGATACAGCACAATTGCATCTACTCTTTCAGCTGCAATGGGCTGTTGAAATTGAGCTATTGCCCAGCACCTGCTCTTAGTCAGACAGCTGAAATCAGAGGTTAGGAGAAAAAATAAAGATTTTATGTCATTGTAATGCAAGTCTCCTTTTAGCTTTGCTGCACTCAGTGTTCAATTATGTTCTGTAACAACCTCCATTACCAGAGCCAGTGTTTTTCTCTTCCTCTCCGCATGTATTAACTTTCTTGTTCACACGTGACAGCCGCCTTAGCAGAGCAGAGGAGTCTTAAGAGACATTTGCCCATAGATTTAATGAGCCTACATCTTTTTCGGCCTGTTGAGGATCCTAGTGTTCAAATGTATCTTCATTTTGAATGCTCCAAAGGAGGATAACTGATACAATAGAACTTAAATTATTTCTCACCGAAGGCTGGGTAGATCAAAATTAACCTGAAATTTCATTTAGCCTACTGAATACAAAACACAGAACACATAACAATGAAAGGCTCCCATGTAATTTTTTTCCTGGGTGTATCCTATTTTTACAAGCCGATCCTTCTTGTTCAGAATTTTCCTAAGTACACTGTGTAGCCCAGATGTTTAAGACTTCATCAGGAAGAGGAACCAAAGCCCTACATCTGTTGGAAGAAAGCCACAAAGACTTTGACCAGCAAGGCTCGGCAGCAAATGGGAAGGAAGGAGCTGGTGTGAACAGCTACTGGGAATGCAGGCCGGGGAGCCTTGCTTTTGAAGTCGAGCAGAGCAACAACACATGGACAGAGAGGTCCGAGACAGGGGTCAGAGGGTGAAGAATAGAGAAATTCAGGGTCTGGGACTTGGTGAAAAGGAAGTCCAGAGCAGGAAGGATTAGAGGGAGGATTTGAAAAGCTTAGAGCAGACGAGGTTTTATTAGAATATAAATACATTAGAATAAGTTGACCTTGAAAATAAAGGACATGGATAAGGTGGAAAAATTTGTGCCTAAAAACTAACCTGTTAGAAAAGTGGAGATGATACAAAACAGAGTGTTGTAAACTCTTGAAAATTTAATTAGGAGCCTCAAATATTACTCTTCTCCTTTCTCCATTAAACTTCCAGGTCCTGGAGTCACATGGCTGACTCCCAGTTTTCAGCAAGGGCAAAAAAATGCTAGTAGTCATGCCTGCAGAGAAAACCTTGAACATTCAAACCCTAAAACATAACCAGAATATAAACCAAAACATGTTTTATTTTTTAATAAATCTCATCAATTGAATGTACTCTGACACAGTTTTTAACGTAAGATATAGCATTAGCGTAAACCTAGCAGCTGCTTTCTAAGCAGACAGCAGTTAGAGATCCAAAAAAAGATTCCCAGCTGATATCATAGTCATCATCACCACATAATGACTGGCGTGCTGGAATTACAGGTAGCTCATTTAAAGATGTCACGTATTCATATATTCTGTATTCGACAGATTAACCCCTTCACCATGATGCAGAGGCATGCTCAACACTCACTCACCAGCATCCAATCACCCTATGACTCTGTGCAAAAGAGCATGACAATGATTGCTCCAGTAACAGCGTACTCACAGCTGAGAAAGATTTCAGGCCACAAACAAGGCCACAGCAAGTCCTCAGTCTGTCACAGATACTCCCCGATACAGAGATTTATACAGCAGTGCGGTGGGTTGACCCTGGCTGGGCGCCAGGTCCCCACCAAAGCCACTCTATCACTTCCCCTCCTCAGCTGGGCAGCAGGGAGAAAACACAGCAAAAGGCTCATGGGTTGAGATAAGGACAGGAAGACATCACTCAACAATTACTGTCACGGGCAAAACAGACTTGACTTGGGGAAATTAGTTTAATTTATTACCAATCGAATCAGAGTACGGTAATGAGAAATAAAACCAAATCTTAAAAACATCTTTCCCCCCACATCTCCCTTCTTCCCGGGCTCAAGTTCACTCCCGAATTCTCTACCTCCTTTCTGGTAAGCGGCACAGGGGATGGGGAATGGGGCTTGCAGTCAGTTCATCACAGTTGTCTCTGCTGCTCCTTCCTCCTCAGGGGGAGGGCTCCTCACACCTTTTCCCTGCTCCACCGTGGGGTCCCTCCCACAGCAGGCAGTCCTCCATGACTTTCTCCAACGTGACTCCTTCCCACGGGCTGCAGTTCTTCAGGAACTGCTCCAGTGTGAGTCCCTCCCATGGGCTGCAGCCCTTCAGGCACAGACTGCTCCAGTGTGAGTCCCCCATGGGGTCACACGCCCTGCCAGCAAACCTGCTCCAGCGTGGGCTCCTCTCTCCATGGGGCCACAGGTCCTGCCAGGCCCCTGCTCCAGTGCGGGCTTCCCACAGCGTCACAGCCTCCTCCGGGCATCCCCCTGCTCCAGCNAACCAAAACATGTTTTATTTTTTAATAAATCTCATCAATTGAATGTACTCTGACACAGTTTTTAACGTAAGATATAGCATTAGCGTAAACCTAGCAGCTGCTTTCTAAGCAGACAGCAGTTAGAGATCCAAAAAAAGATTCCCAGCTGATATCATAGTCATCATCACCACATAATGACTGGCGTGCTGGAATTACAGGTAGCTCATTTAAAGATGTCACGTATTCATATATTCTGTATTCGACAGATTAACCCCTTCACCATGATGCAGAGGCATGCTCAACACTCACTCACCAGCATCCAATCACCCTATGACTCTGTGCAAAAGAGCATGACAATGATTGCTCCAGTAACAGCGTACTCACAGCTGAGAAAGATTTCAGGCCACAAACAAGGCCACAGCAAGTCCTCAGTCTGTCACAGATACTCCCCGATACAGAGATTTATACAGCAGTGCGGTGGGTTGACCCTGGCTGGGCGCCAGGTCCCCACCAAAGCCACTCTATCACTTCCCCTCCTCAGCTGGGCAGCAGGGAGAAAACACAGCAAAAGGCTCATGGGTTGAGATAAGGACAGGAAGACATCACTCAACAATTACTGTCACGGGCAAAACAGACTTGACTTGGGGAAATTAGTTTAATTTATTACCAATCGAATCAGAGTACGGTAATGAGAAATAAAACCAAATCTTAAAAACATCTTTCCCCCCACATCTCCCTTCTTCCCGGGCTCAAGTTCACTCCCGAATTCTCTACCTCCTTTCCGGTAAGCGGCACAGGGGATGGGGAATGGGGCTTGCAGTCAGTTCATCACAGTTGTCTCTGCTGCTCCTTCCTCCTCAGGGGGAGGGCTCCTCACACCTTTTCCCTGCTCCACCGTGGGGTCCCTCCCACAGCAGGCAGTCCTCCATGACTTTCTCCAACGTGACTCCTTCCCACGGGCTGCAGTTCTTCAGGAACTGCTCCAGTGTGAGTCCCTCCCATGGGCTGCAGCCCTTCAGGCACAGACTGCTCCAGTGTGAGTCCCCCATGGGGTCACACGCCCTGCCAGCAAACCTGCTCCAGCGTGGGCTCCTCTCTCCATGGGGCCACAGGTCCTGCCAGGCCCCTGCTCCAGTGCGGGCTTCCCACAGCGTCACAGCCTCCTCCGGGCATCCCCCTGCTCCAGCGTGGGGTCCTCCATGAGCTGCAGGTGGAGATCTGCTGCACCGTGGACCTCCATGGGCTGCAGGAGGACAGCCTGCCTCACCATCGTCTGCACCACAGGCTGCAGCTGAATCTCTGCTCCAGCGCCTGGAGCACCCCCTCCCCCTCCTTCTTCACTGATCTTGGTGTCTGCACAGTTGTTTCACATATTCTCACTCCTCTCTCCAGCTGCAATTGCTATTGCACAGCAACTTTCTCCCCTTCTTAACTATGTTATCACAGAGGCGCTACCACTGTTGCTGATGGGCTCAGCCTCGGCCAGCAGCAGGTCCGTCTTGGAGCTGGCTAACATTGACTCAGTCAGACATGCGGGAAGCTTCTAGCAGCTTCTCAGAGAAGCTACCCCTGTAGACACACCACCCCCACCCCCCGCTACCAAAACCTTGCCATGCAAATGCAATACAAACAGTAAGGTTTTCTGTACGAAGTTCCAGATCCCTGATCAACTATCCAAGTCTAATGCTTTGGGGTATATTGTTAAAAACTAAATAAAGATTTAGGTTTTGTTCCCAGCACTTTCTCTAGCTTCCCTGTGCAAAACCAAATGAGTGAAGATTCAAGCTGGAATTTTCCCAGACATATGCAGAATAATTACTCCCCCAAAATTCTCCCTATCTTTATCCTTGTGGATTTGAATGCATCCTTGAGAAATCCATCCCTCATTCCATACTAATCAGAAGAGAGGACATAACAGTTCAAATCAGCATACTCGAATGAAGTGTACAGCCTGGTAGAGGTACCTACGCTACATCTAATAATTTACCACTTCCAATTGATGCCACAGCCACCATTCATTGCTAACTTTCACTCTCCTAACGTAGTAGATCAGAAACAAATGACAGATATGCCAGATCAGACAGAAGCGCTGTTCTGCCAACAAATCCTTTGGCTGATTCAACCATTTCATAATCACCTTGCATTTCAGTGCACCGAGTCTCAGCCAAAAAGCCTTCATATCTGTGTGTCAGTCCCTACCACAAGAGACAGACCTGAAAACATGGAACTATAATGCTGTTATCAACAGCGTTATAGAAAGCATCCAAATCCATATTTCTGTGCTAATAGCCCCACCCTGAAGAGAAACAAAAGGCAATTTCGGGGGTTGCCAAATGAAGTAGCCCTCAAAATAGATGAAGTTTCTATTTATTCTACTACTTTGGGGAAGTGTAAAGAATGGAAATCTACAATAAAATTTACACATTTGTTCTTGCAGTTTTCAAAGCTCTCCAGACATCTCCGTAAACACTCATGGTCAATTCTGTAAGAATCTATGCGGATTTAAAAAGCTGCATGAACTCTGAGTATTCATCCATTTGCAAGATATTTCTGGTGTTCTTTTGTCACACTGTTTCCTTTTAGTAACATAAAATCTAAAAAAGAACTTATGAAACACCTTGTATTGAAGAGATTTCTTTCAGAAAGATCTACAAATTCCTTTCCTCAACACTAACACTCTCCTGAGAAGCACTGTATACTCCCAAGAAAAGCTATGTTACTTCCTTGGTAGTTTTTATTAGGCAGCACATTCAAGTTGCAGGTTGTAAACTGCTCAACTCGGAACACGTCCAAAATGTTTGCATCTATACATGAACATCTACAAAAACAAGTCCTAGGATATTAGTTGATTCAGCCTCACAAAAATCACTTTTTAACAGGTGTGTGTTGTGAAGGAGACAACGAAGTGACTCGTGCAGTGCCCGACAGAATCTGAAGCACAAGCCATACATCAGTCTAAAAGGATGTGTGACCTTGGTTTAATCCTCACTGTAAGGCCTTACGTTGCTTCTGAAATTCCTTGCCACTTCCACCGGAGCTGCAGTTTCACTGTCACTGCCTTCTTGCAGCCCGATGAAATGCAAGCTGCGCATGGATACGTGCGGTTTATCTGCTGCTTTGTGACCACTGCCTAAAGGAACGTGACTTCAAATTTCAGGGTCCTGTGGCTGTCAGGGCAACTTACCCTGCTAACATTAGAGAATGGGCGCTTCCCACTCATGGGAATATTGCTTTATTTGAGGAAGAAATGAAATGTGTAAATAAAAAGAGTACTCTAGTTCTCCTTAGCTGGTGAATACGGGGTTTAACCTAATAAGCACTTCTCTAGGGTAAAGACATCATCCTCTGTTGTTTTGGGTTTTTTTTTTAATCCACAGGGTTTCTCTTCCCCTCTCTCTCTCATGTATGAGAGAAGCTTCAGTGAGCGCAGCAGCTACCAGTATTTCAATTTATTCAGCAGCAACCCCTGTGGACTGCTAACAGCAGACTGCAATTCTGCTTGGATTAGAAGGTGTAGATAAGCAATTCCATCCTTAATCTATCACTGTCAATGCCAGTAAGGGAACAACTTTTACCTTGGAGAAGTCAGGCAGAGGAAAAGATTGAGACTGGGAAAAAAACCCCATGGGGCAAAAGGAGAGCAGAAACAGAGAGGACACAAGTCCATTAAGAGCTCTATGTGCAAGCGCATGCGGAGATAAATAGGAAATGAGAGGATGGGACAAAGGACCAGGATGCTAACAGAAAAGCAGAAAACAGAAGGAGAAAGGAGATAGCCAGATCCAAACAGAATTTTTAAATAGCAATGAAAATCTCACTTCCAACAGAATCTATGCTTCCATTGCACTGACCCCAGTGTAAAACAGTAGAAATGTTTGAGACCTCAGTAAATGCTGACGGATACCGCTACATTACAGCCACGATCAATAAATCTCAAGTACATCATAATGGAGCCTCAAAGCCTTCCCATACAGACCTGTCAGTAAACTGGGACAATATTACAAATAGACGACAAAGGATAATGCAAAGATTGCAAAAATGAAACAACACAGAGACAAGTGAATTTCTTGGAGGATGGAGCAAAGGCAGAAGAGATGAAAAAGGAGGTAAGCTATTTAGACATAAGTGATAGAGAACATCAATAACCGCACACCTGTTCTATGTGATGGAGTATTCAGGATTGAAGAGAAAACAGTGAAGGCAGTAATGAGACCTGGGATTAATTTTTCTTTTCCTTTTTAAAGGTACGCCTAGTAGTCACTTCATCACTATACCTCACTACAGTCATTATCTACAATTAAAGTCTCTGCCCACTCAGGCTAGAGAAGTCCCCTTCATATTTTCACCACAGAAACAATGGGGTTTATGATTTTGCTATAGGTACATACTATTTTTATGTTATTTGCTTGTCTGGGTAGATGTCTGGCAGATATGTGAAACAGTCCCAAACATATTAAATGGGTCACTGACACTACAAAAGACCACAAAAGCTGCCTTCTAGGCAGGCACTACCCTGAGGTATATAAACCTCAGGGTATTATTATATATATTTATATATATATATTATATTTTTTATTATATACAATAAAACTTTGAAACATTTATTTTCAACCAATTCTGCTCTTGGAATGTTCAATCTTATAACCCAAATACAGATGCATTATCAATTATTCTCTTCTTCCCAAGCTTACTTAGTGCTTTTCATAGTAAGCAGATTTTTTGCTCCACAGTAAACAACGTAATGTGTAGTCAAGTGAAATTTATACCCTGAAAAAGAATTGTTATTGATCACTTGCTTTCTAGCAGCATAAGATCTTTCAAAGAGACTGGAAGAAGAGGGAAAACCAGGAAGCTTCGCAGTCAGCTTTTTCAGCTCTAACCCAAACCCATTAAGTTTGACTTGGAACTGCTTAAGGAAGATAGATCAGTTTAAAGAATAGGGCACAGAAACAGATGACAAGTCGTCAAGGGAGATCTTAGTAAAAAAATTTTTAAAAAGAAGAAAAACAATTAAAGGAACCAAGCTACTGCAGTGTGAAAGATTACAAAAATAACAAAGACAAGGAAAAAAAAAGAACAAAATGCTGAGATACTAAGAAATTGGTGAGCAAGAAGAGAACTCTCTGAGAGACCAGGAACATAGTCAAACGCAAGAAAAAGGAGGAACTGGAGGAAAGGGCAACACATCAGACTTTGGCCAAGGTTGAGACGAAACGTTGCTGAACTGCCACACTGGACACACCGGCCTCACAAACGATCTGCAACTTAAACACGCTGACCCAACCCCCAACCAACACTCTGAAATTCAGATTTGCGGCCGACCGATAAGCAGCCGCAGCACGGAGCGAACCGACGCACGCACTCCCCCACAGCACTGGAGAGCCGGGCGTAGACGAGGCGGAAACAGCCGAACGCGCATGCGCAGCAAAGCAGCGAGCCAGGCGTGCGCGTGCGGGCGCTCCCGCGCGGAAGATCCCATTCCGTGGGATCATAGGCGGGAAGTGGGGAGTTCTCTCCCTCACTCTCACTTCTCTTTTCCTTCCTTGGTGCTGCTGCGCCCATATTGCAAGTTCTTTGCCCGAACTTTGATCAATTTTCTGCCCTGTCCCCAGCGGGTTAATTTCGACTATGTGGTACGGTCCCCTGTGCTCTACCCAGTAACAAACCGGCTCCTGATGACGCAGTTAGTTGCTGGGCAGAAACCACCCTGCGCTCCCCGTACCACCACGGCGCCGCCCTCTGAGCGCGCTGCCCCGCCTTGGCGACCAGGCGGATCGAGGGGGGGCGAGTTTGAATGACAGGATGCTTGGTGGGCGGGAAACGACAAGAGACCCAATAACAACCTCGGGTGGCATTGATGAGCAGAGCTCACAGCCAACCGAGCTGGGCGGGCGGTCTCCCGCTATAGGAGGCGGGGCGTTTGGTTGCTAGGGCCGCGCTGTTGCTAAGGCCGCGGCAGAGTGCGGTGGCGGCCGCCGCGGCCCTCCTTGGGCCGCCGCCGCCTTCCCCCGGGCCGGGGTCATGGTGAAGCTCGCTGCCAAGTGTCTCCTGGCAGGTGAGTCCGTCCCGTCCGCCCCGCTGGCGGTAGGGGCCTAGAGCGGGCTCTGTGGGGTGGGGCGAGGCCAGCAGCAGGGCGGCGCAGGGACGCCCGGACCCCGTCGGCGATGGCGGGAGCCCTGGGCGGGCCGTGGCAGGCCGCGCCGGGAGGCGGCCTGGCTTCTCTCCGCCCCTCGTCGGGGAGCCGTCCCGATGGGGAGGAGGTGGCAGGTGGGGACCTCAGCTCCGTCGGGACGGGAACGGTGGACATCACGTTTGTTGCTACCTGCCCCGCACCCTCACGCTGCCGCGGCGTGCGGAGAATCAAGAGCTGTGTTCAGGGAGAGCGTGAAGTGTAGCCGGGCCGTCTGAAATGCAAGGGCAGGATCTGGAAGGAAGGAAGGAAGAAAAAGAAAGATAAAGGAAAGGAAGAAGAGAAAGGAAGGAAGGAGAAAAATGCTACAGTGCGGAAAGGTGGGCCGAGGATGGGGAAGGTGTGAAGGGAGGAGGGTAGACAGCCGAGTCCTGCCTCTTGTGGGAGGCTCCCTTTGCTCTGGAGGAAAAGTTCACGTCAGAAATTGGGATGGTTCTGAGTGTGTGATGGAAAGGTAGAGCCTTGGCAAAGAGTAGAAGGATGAAGCATGCGCTCTTCACAGAGGCGTCTTTTTCCCCAAGCAAGCTGGAGGTTAACCTGAAAAGAAAGTGAGGTGAAGACGCTGGTTTATTTAGTCAGGATGGATTATGGAGGTGTTGAAAGGAAGTACAGCTGACTGTTAACACTGCGGGAAGAAAACTTTTTCTTTTTTTTTCCCCTCCCTCTACACTGAAGCTTGTTGCAGCCTCAGCCAGAAGCGCAAATCTGTAAAACCTTTGTGTGCAGACAGCTCCCAGGTTTAACTCTTTGCTCCAAACCTGTTTTCTTTCATCCAGAATAAAATGTTTGCCTTTTTTTTAACCTCAGTAGCAGCTAACCATCAACTCGCACGAAGCCAGCTGTGGTCTTTGGCAAATGCAAAAGAATTAATTTCCCTAGTGCCTCTGTTGATAGTTGCTGTGGACAGCATGAGTATCTTGCCTGTCTTCTAGATTTGAAACTTACACATCATTTCCACTTTGGAAGTTTCCATGTCCCAATACGTAGGCTTTGCTTAAGCCTTTCAAGTTTTGTTGTGTAGTGTTACCAAAGGCCAATTCCATGACCATTTTCAATTCACATAGGTTTTCTTTGGATGACCCAGTTATGTGCTTAATCCTAACTGGGTCTTGGGCTGCCTTTTCAATTCGGTTCACAACACAAACAACAGGAATGTCATGTCCCATATTTAGTGCTCCTAAGTGCTACAATAATATCCATGTATTATTAAAAATAATAAATTAATGAAGCAGACCAGGCAAAATAACGTGTCTCTCGTGGAAGAGAACAATGTAGTGAAACAGACATAAGAGATGGGTAACCGCAACAATCTAAAGGGAACAAGAAAATGCAATTACATAGGTAAGAGCAAAAACATCAGAGATGAAACAGGGAACTCTTGTGTACCCAAGGAAATGATTATGAAGCATAGAGTGGTTCACAGTATGGGGAGCTGCACCAAGGTCAAAGAGAACAGGGGGAAAGAGCTTTTATTAGGAAAAGAGACACTATTAACTTGACAATAGAAAGCAATTCCTGTGTTATCTCAAGGGTAATTTACGGACACACAGTGAAATATATTGTTGTTTGAGCTTACTATGGAGACGCTACAAAAAGGTTTTCATTGTAGAAAGACAGTTGGCAGTAGCAGGCGTTTTAGAGACTCACTGCAGATTCTGGCAGAATAACAGAAATAGGGATGGAATAAATACTGTGGTATGCAGTACTGGCAGATGAGACCAAACTAAATGAAAAGGGCAAGGAAACGTTATTTGAGAAAGTGTAGTGATGTAATGGGCTAAGAGGATAGCAAAGAATAAGAAGAGGGAAGGAGCAACTGGGGTTGTCAAATTGAAGAAAGGCAACACATTAGTTAAGAATTTGCACCGGATGATGCCTGTGCAGTTTAGAGCAATGTATGCTTCTCTCTCATTTTACAAAGACAGATCTAATTGTCTATTGAAATACAGAATAGCTTCCACTCAGAACAGAGTGTTGTCTTCAGCACAAGCTTCAACTGATCAGGGAACAAACAAGCTGACTTACCACATTTTCATGTCTAAATATTATGAGCTCAACTCATCTCAAAGTAAGCAAGCACACTAAAAATGTTTAAACAAGAACTACATTTGGTTAATGCATCTAGGAGCAATTGTCACTATCCAAAACACCCTTCTTCCTCTATTATGTGAGCAGATAGCTTTCCCAATTTCCTTCAAAACACCATCTAGGAAGTTTTAATAGGGTCAAAATATACCCCTTTCTGGGTTTATTTATTAACAACATAACATAAAATACCTGTATTCTAGGCTTGGCTGTCATGAGTGTTTCTTTAAGGGTAAAGCTAGAACCACTGAGGTATTTAATTGCTGGTTCATGCCCTTTAGAACTATTCAGGCTAGTGAGACAGGATGTGAGGAGAGGATAACCCCTTTGGGAACTTTAAGTCTTTGTTTTGCAAGGATTATGGTATTCTTCATGGAGTGATATGGGCATATGTGAATTCTGCAGTTCTCTGCCATTGCTTTGGATCTTAATGGAGTTTTGTAACAGCAGGCCAAAGCAGGCAGCTGCCAGGTTTGCCTGAAGTGTTGTACAAGCCATACCAGAAAGCTTTGGCTCTAGAAGAGCAAAAACTAAAGCCCCTTGATTTTCCTTCTGTATAGAGATGAATCAGCAAGTTCTTTCTCTCCAGCCAAGTGACATTTGCTTCTCTTATGCCCAAGATGCAACTAATGAGCCACCAGCAGCATTGAGTCAGCAAGAGTTGCTCTCTTAGCAGGGGCAGCAAGAAGAATTCGTCGAGGAATGTTACCAGCAAAAGCAGCTTTGTAGTACATAAATGACGTGTCTCTTCCCTAAACTCAGTATATATCAAGGATTTGAATCTGGGAAAATGGGTAATCTAAGGAGAGGAAATAGTCTCCTATGCAGCCAGGTCTCCCTTATCACATTGTGGTTTTCTCTTTGTGATAACATATCTGGGAAATTTTAATTAGGTAAAGGCTATAGGATGGACATGAACTTTAAACAAATAGCAGTTCCACACTGATCTGGGGGCCCTTTACTGTTGTTCATAGAGCAGAAATCTGGTGTCAGCACCAGTACGCATAATGGCAATGTTCATTTCCTCACGTGTTACTTTTTAGATTGTTTTGTGCTTCTTGTGACAGTTATCTTGCCTGTGTTTGGAGTTGTAGCATCCAAGCTCTTATGGCATGTGATAGGAACAGAACTGAGCGAAGCAAGGTCCTCTAAGATGAAACAAAGATCTTTTATGTTTTCGGTTTTGCAGGAGATCCAGCTGTGGGAAAGAGTGCCTTAGCCCAGATGTTCCGCGGTGATGGGGCTAATTTTCAGAAGAACTACACACTGGTAAGCATACAATAGGCTCAAACAGCTATCCAACATTTTTCTAAGTTGCATGAGAAAACTAAGAAGGTCTGGAATAAAATAAATAATGTGGTTTTATGTTGAGGCATTCAAGGTGAGGGCCTTATAGTTTTTTTTTTTCTCTTACAGTCTAGATTCTGAACAGAAACTATTTAATATTCAGTAAGTCTTTACATTATGTGGGCACTAGTTTTGAAACTTAATGCAGGGTGATTTAGTTAATTTTATAATTTTCCTGCTGAACCAATGTTTTCACAAGCTTTCGTGGTGTTAGAGAGCTTCCCCCTTTAGGGAGTGCTCTATGAAAAAGCGTTGCTGACGGAGAAAGCTTTTAATTCCAACTATTAAATGTGCATGTGGACAGTGTACTTATCACTATGCGAACATGAAGATGTGCTGCATAGCCCCAAGATAATTATAATCTACAGAAACTGTTCCCAGATGAAGAGGATACAGTTTGCAGTCTTTCAGTGTGAGAATCAATGGTGATGACTAATCAGAAGCAGGATAAAAATAAAAGTAAATATAAGTAAAGTGAAAAAAGGAAAATATGAGTGTGGAGGAAAAAAACCCTAAAATATGTTTATTCATTGAAATGAAGATGGGAACCAGAAGTTAAGGATAGAAATAGAACAAACAAACAAGCTACAAAGCAGAATGAGATAAAAGGTGGAAGAGGCACAAATAACCTCAGTCCCATATGTTGGCTGATCACATGGTTGGTACAAAACGTTCTAAGGCGTGCTTTAGAGCAGCAATGTGATAGTGAATGTAGTCCTGCAGATTTCAGCTAATACCCTTCATTGTATATAAGCAAGTCTCTGGACGTCGGTTCTTCTCCGTCTTTTTCCCCCATCAGAGCAATTCTACGTGACTTTGACATGTAGGTGGGAGTGTGTTACCAGAGCTATGAAGAGTTCCCAGCAGCCTTGGTCTGATGGAATTGTAATGATTCACAAGAATTGCCTCAATCCAATGCATGGCTGCTACACAGTCGGACAGGATCTTAAAAACCCTTCTAATCCTTGTTTTCCTGATTCTTCTTGACAGACAACAGGCATAGAACTGTTGGTGAAGGCTGTATCGGTTCCAGAGACAAGTGATAGTGTGGTGAGTTTTTGTGTGACATAAATTGGGTCAGAAAGAGTCATCCAGAGCTCAAACCTCACTTCAGTCTCATTCTGGTGGAAGATCGCTCTGCATGTTCGTAAGGCCATTGAGTTGCATTAAGGAAATGAGGCTGAACGTGTACAATTGCTGATATTCCAGGGTTAGCTTAATCTTAAAAATGTAAGGTTTACATACTTGTGTCCAACATGACTTCTTAAACCACAGCTGTTGCCAGCTTTGTTAGGATTCTGTTCTGTCCTTTAGGGCACTCGGGTTTAGTTCATGTTTCTTAGAACTACAAAAGCTCGAACTTATCTGTTATTTTTCCTTGATGCCCTATACTCCCACCAGTGGAATGTGGACCACCTGTATAATTTTGTGTAAATAGTGCAGGTTACTGTCCCACTCCACATATTCTTTTTCCAGTAGGGATGTAAACCAGACTTGGGGCCTTGGAGGTAACCCTGTTATTGGTTATACATGAAAAATAGCTATTTCTTTTCTCATACTATCGGAACTGGAGTATTCTCAGTGCGGGGAACTTGTCCTGTAGGGACGCGACGCTGCTGTACTGAACAAAATGCAGGAGTTACAGGTTCCAATATTTACTTTCAAAATCTTTCCCTACTACTGCACTTTTCCTGGCAAGAGCCTTCTTTCTGCTTCCGCTTTCAGGAATTCTTCATTTTTGACTCTGCAGGAAAAGATCTATTTTCTGAAATGCTAGAGAAACTGGTAAGTCTTATGTAACAGTTCTCTTCTTCCAAAGAAGTGCTTTTGCTTTGAAGATCTGAACTCCCCAGTCTGGCAGCTGTAGGAAACTTTGTCTTTAGTGTAAATGGGAGCAATTACCTCAGTTGCCAATGCATCCTGTTCTTGCCTCTCTAAAACTTGTAAAAGTGCTAGAAGAAATACTTTTCAGAGGAAGGCAGGCAGATAGTCATTTGGTTTTCTTAGAAAAGAAATAAGGACGTTTCACTGAGAATCGCTGTGTACTGTTGGCTAAAGTTGTTTTTATTTCTTAGATAAACATCTATTTTGCTGCTACTCCAGCAGTGGGCGGGGTTTTTTTGTGTTATAGTGATGTGGTTGATCCAAAAGGACTTATTCTTGTCCTTGAGCATAATACTGCCCTTGAATTTTTTCCTTCATGCATTCATGTCCTTATCCGTACAGTTCTCCATTGTGTTAATTCATTTTGAGAGGAGGGATCAGTTAATTGATGTGAGATTTCATAAGATGGCTAAGTCAAACTAATGGTTCATTGCTCTACAAGAGGCAATTCTACTTCTGCCCTTGCACTAGGTCTGTTTTGCACGGAGCCGTCTAGAAGCTGGCTCAGCTTCTCAAACTGGAAGAAAACCTTTCTACTTTTTTCTCTAGGATTAATTTTGTGCTTATTCAGCATGAAGAATCAGCTTCCCCAGGGATCAGATGAATGCCAGAGCTGATACAAGTAAAGGAGCAGGACTGTGCAGACAGGAATGGGGAAAGAGAGCAAGACCACTATTCTCAGGGCCAGCTATCCATTTAGTCAGCTCAACTGAAATGTGAAACCTCAGCCAGGGCATAAGATTCCTGTATGTTAGGCTTTTTATTTTTGCCTTAGCATCTGTGTTTGCCCTGTTTACGGACTGGCTGTTGACCACATCGTTTTCATTAGAGCTGACAATGTTCTTTTCTTGCTGTGCAGTGGGACCAACCCAATGTCCTGTGCCTTGTGTATGATGTCACTAATGAGCAATCTTTCAACAACTGTGCCAAGTGGCTGGAGAAGCTGAAGGCCCAAGCAGTTGGAGTGCACATCCCAGGTAAGAAATGAGAGAGATTCTTGTTATCTGCTCCCCTCTTGTATGACAGCAGTTGTTCTTGTTGTGATGTGGCATAGAGCATTTCTTTTAAGCCAGTGGCAAGCATGACTTCCTCCAACTCATTTGCTTTTATCACAAAGCAGATAAGGCATTAATATGTTTCCTTTGTGGAACTTTTTTTAGGTAGTTGTAGACTGTTCTCCACACCTCCAACTTTTTCAGCAACTTCTACAAATGTTCCAGCATTTATTGCTAACAAGTCAGCATTTCTGGGTTGTTATTTTTCCTTTCTTTCATGTTTTTTTTCTGTAGGTGTCTTAGTGGGGAATAAAACAGACCTGGTTGGTCGTCGAGTTGTGGAGCAGAAACAAGCACAGGAGTGGGCTGAGAAACATGGCCTGGAATACTGTGAGATGTCAGTGGTGAGTATCTGCTCCTTTCACCATCTGTGGAAGTGGGTGTTTGTAAAGTTGTCTTCCTTTCAGGTAAAGAAAGATAACTGGGAGCTCTCTTCCACTTGTTTGTCATCTAACTCACCCTCTGTTTTAATCTGACTTTTGTGAAGCAGTTAGAGCAGAAATAGTCAAATGCTTATTCCATCTTTTCTGTTTACAACTTTAATATTTCTTTACAGAAGGAGATGAAAAATTTTGAGGCCCCTTTCCACATCCTGGCAAAGTCATTCCACCAACTGTACAAAGAGAAAGTGGAAACTTTTCACTCACTAGCTTGAGGGCCGTGACTGGGATGACTTATTTATCCTCTAAGCTTCTTCCAGTGCCCAGAATCCTGCAGGATGGAATACAGAGAGAAGAAAAAAGATGAGCTATTTGCTTCTTCATGGTCATCTCTGGTAATTCAAAATAAACTAGAAATAAGCAAGTGGAAAGACACTTTTCTGAAGTAGCTACCTCAGCATTCCTTTCAAGTGATCTGACTTGGTTCTCTGCTCACTGAAAGTCTGCTAGGTTGGAGGAGGCAAGGAGTAAAAGGGGAGGGCAGAATGGAAATTGCCATCGCTTTTCTTTGATACTGTCTTCTTTCTTGTCTGAACAGACTTCCTGCTGCTACAAGCAAGGGTTTAGAGGTTTTGAGAAGGAGAGAGGAAGCTGACAGGATGTTTTTCAACTTAAGCAACCCAGCCTCGATAGATATGTTGCAGGGCAGGACAGGTTTGGCCCTGCTGCTTGAAAAGCATTTTCAGTAGGTGGCCTGTGCCTAAAATCAACACACGGAAGACTGAGATGTGCGGGGACCGAGCTGGGTTTGGGTGTGTTTCTAGGAGTGAACAGAGTTTGAGACCTGTTTTAACAGTGTTACCCTTATCTGTTGTAGGACTAATATGCTGAAGACTAATACGTATTTCTGACTTCTAGAATCTGGTTCTTTTCTTCAAGGTGGCTCACTTTAACTGCTTGGTAGGAACTGTTATGCATCTGTACCTCTGTCCCTTGGTAACGCAGTGCCCTCTGCTGGTCCCAGGTCACAGAGTTCTCAAAAAGCTACCTCCCTTCAAGCGAGCAGGACTTCCTCCTACAGGCACATCCAAATTTGCTTATCTGCAAAATGGGGTCAGATAGCAAGAATACCTCTTTTATTCTAAACACGAGTCCAAAATTTAAAACAAATTATCTTTTCTTCTTCATGTCTTTGCCATCTTACGCAGTTTTGTGTCATATTTCTTTTTGTCAGCTGAACTTGGTAATACCATGGTCTTATTAGGTTCAGTTCTCAATCCAGTACTAGAATCAGAGTCCTCTTTGTTGTTAAACTTTCCCTGCTTGTCCTTAAATTTCAAATTAAATACCATGATTCTGATGTCACTAGTGGAATCAGGACTCAGGAAGTGAAAGACAACCTGGGTAAGTTATTCTGACTCAGCCCTCTCTGGCTAGAAGTTTGTATCAGAAAGGGTAAAAGCCTAGAGAGAACTGCTCCTTTGTGTGGAGTACTGATGTTTCATGTGTAAGAATCTATTTGCCAATGCAGTATGTGAAAGCATCTGTGGTAAGGTACTGTCTTGTAACTAAGCCTAACACCGGGGAGTTCAAAACTGTAACCTTTTCTCTTCTCCCAGATTATGTTAGCCTCCCTTGGGCGAGGGAAGCTGAATTTTGTAGAGAGTAAGCACTGAGGGATTTTTCAGGCAGGCTTTTCAGGAATCTGTGTTTCAAGGCTTTTATATGTGCATTGTATAACCATTTTTATGCCCAACGCTAGGAAAAGTACATTGAATTGAACATAAGAAATACGGCTGCAGATGTTGTAGCTGAGTTTATGAAGCACTTCAAGAATCTGGAGAAGCAGCTGGGCTCGTTTCACTGGCAACAGCGTGTTGATCCTGGGAATTAGCTAGGGAGCATGAATACCAGCTACAGAGGTTAAGTAGGAGCTCAGCCCACAATAAAAGAAAATGAATATGTTCTTTTGCTAGAAGCCACCTCAAAAAAACTGCAGAACCAGCTGGGAAAGCTCTTACTTCCTCCGAAGAAGGAAGGACTCCTCACGGACTTAGGGTAACTAGAAGACTCGCTCTTTTTGGGATTGGATTATCATTGCTGGCATTTTTATCTTACATGGGTTGATTTGTTAATTCTGGGGAGGGGGGGTGTATGTTGATTTACATGAGCTGAATAGAGTCTTGCCTGCAGGTGCTTGTACCTCTGACTATTAAGAATAAAAGTTATTTTGGATGCTGTGCTGATCCTAGCTAAAGAACTGAAGAAGGTTTGTTTTGATTTGGTAGCTCATTTTCCCGTGGTTCTATTGATGATGTGATTACAGCACAACACAGATAGTTTTTCATATTGAAAATAGCATGCCAGGTGTGTACGCCACCTGTGACGTGGTATATAAGGGGGGTGAACGCCTTGGGAATGGGTGATAAAGTGAATCCTATGCAATCTTTAACCAAGGAGTTCAATCTCTCTGCGCCAGAAGGACCTCCCATAACTTCAAATAAATAGTCTAAATGCACCAATAGGATGAAGATTGGTGAATGCTGTTTTATTAAATGAGTGCAAAAGCTGGAGGATCTCATTAAGGGAATGCTTGCCGTGGTGATTTGTGATTTATAGGGAAGCTGCTTTTGAGAGGTTAGTGAAGAAAAATGCATGCCATGCAGGGAAAGATAAATTGCCTGAGAGAGGAAATGTATGATCTAATTAGCTAGCAGTGGGGATTCACCCACTGCCCCGTTCCCTCTTTGCCCAGGCCATGCTTAGAATTAGAAAAGAGGCTGTGTCTAAAGCATGTTGCCCAACTGGCTTTTTACAGGACTATTTCAAGCACTAACGTAGACACAATTTAATGTCCTTCAAAATGCTATGTTTGACAATAACCATCTCAGTCCTTCCGAATGCATTTTAAAAGCTTGATACATTGTCCTTCCTGGGTAACATGCTATATAATACCGGCATGATGCAGGTGATGCTTGTTGCTGTTTTCCTAGCTTATTTGTGACCTTGGCTGTAGAGGCTTGTAGTGAAGAGTGGGTAGAGAATATGGGAGCCAGATACAGGAAGTCTGTGGAAAATAGTTTTGTGTCTGTGTGAAGGAGTTTAGGGTAGTGAGTGGGTGAGCCAGACAAGCAGGGTGAGTAAGGGTCTGAAGCCTTTATTAAGTTTCTCTTACTGTGTTCAGTAACTGTTACGGTCACATCTGTA
This sequence comes from Steatornis caripensis, assembly GCA_013398225.1. Classification (NCBI taxonomy): domain Eukaryota; kingdom Metazoa; phylum Chordata; class Aves; order Caprimulgiformes; family Steatornithidae; genus Steatornis; species Steatornis caripensis. The sequence continues at coordinate 9,984 of VZSC01012808.1, read as the reverse complement.
GGTTGAGGATGGATGTTTGCTGTAGCATTGCTCTAAATTACAGAAACTGTGGAGAGCAGTGGGAGGAAGGCAGAAAGCCTGTGTGCTGACCAGGAAGCTTGTTGTCTTCTTACAGCTCCCCTGCTTTGTCCAGCTGTGCAGTGCTGTAGGTGCTCAGCATGGGTGTTTACAACCCGGAAGAGACCCAGCTCAACCAGAGCTGAAATTTCAAAAGAAGAGGTAGGAAACAAAGAGGTCTTTAACCATTTTTAAGAGATATAGTCCTTTTTCCTGCTTTTTTGTTTGATTAGACAAAAACATTATTTCCTCCTCAGCGTCTCTCCTTCTTACCTTTCCTTTGGTCCTCATGGTTCTGCTGCACAGAATCCTGTTATACTTGTGCCCTGCTTTACTTAGCTTGATACATCACCAGCTGATTTTTTTTTATCCTTCTAATTTCTGCATTATCTGTTCCCAAGGCTGCAAGACATTTCTTCTTAGAGAGATTAATAGACAAAAGAAAACAAAAGTGGAATTTTTAGTGAAATTGTCTTGGAAGAAAGAACCTTAAGAAGATGACTGACATCCTGAAATTTTACTCTGAATTTGTTTGTGTAAAGTTGTCATATTAAAGATGCTTTAATGGTTTTGTTTTGTCTTGCCAGACATACTTTACTGTGGAGTGAAATGCAGGATGTAAAATTCCAGAAATACCAGGTTTTAATGTGGGAGTTAATAGGAGTTTCAAAGCTGATCAGACTGTGATAAGATCTGCTCGGTCTTAACAATGGAGTGGTCACTGCTGTTCATAAGAAAGTGTTAAATATACTGAAATGGGGCTGTCAGGACAGTTTCTTCTAGAGATTTGTTCATTTTAGAGACTTAAGAAAGGACGTCTTTCAGAAAACTGATCTGATAAATGACACCATTTGGACTAGGGTTATTTCTGATATAACTTCAGTGACTTAAAGGGCTGGATTTAGTCTTTTATGCCAATTGACTCCCCTGGGTAAGTTTCATTTCTTTACCCGCTATAGATCTTGGACCGATCTGACCTGATAGCAAAAGACACATGATGTTGAAAATGAAATACTGCCTTGGGGCAGAAGGATAAACTGTGTGGCCTCCTGAGGTCCTCCCAGCAATACTTTCTATAATTCTATTAGATTAAGTGGAGAAAGAAGTAGCGTGGAAAGCACAAAACAGGCTAAGTCATAAACTAGCAATTAAACTGGGAGCTGGGCTGGGCTACAGCAGAAAACGTACAATCTATCCCAATTAAGAGCTGTATCTCAAGAGAAACCAGGAGCCTGACGCAGGTGCTGACAGCAGGGAAAACACTGCATTTCTGTTCTGTAGGCAGCAATTGCTTTCTACTGGTGCTTACATAGATTCACGGGCGTCCATACCCCGCTCAAAACTGTGCTCTGCTTTTAATAGTTACTGTATCTATGATGTTCAGGTGACAACTGTTTGCAGTTGTTGTCTCATCTGCCTGCATAAAGCCAGCAGTGTGATGGCAGATTATCTGCTAATAGCAGAAAGACATTCCTATTCTTGACACCATCCATGATGGGATCCCTCTCTCCCCATGCATTCTCAGTCCTTCTTTTCCTATCTCATATCCACTTCTTGATGGAAAATATCCACCTCTGCTTGTTCTTAGCAAGTGATTTTTCCATCTTGCAGATGGTACTCCATGGAAGCTGGGGCTAAAGGACTTCTAGGACCTTCTGCAGCAGAGGTGGAGTCTGAGCAGGAGCTCTTCAAGGGCCATGTTGGCCCCCACAACATCTCCCTTAGCCTAAGGGCACATCATCTCTCTGCTTCTCACATCCTATTTCCTCCTCCTGCTGTCATCTTGCCTTGAGAACAACATCTTCTGTGCCAGTTGCCCTTGGCTCTGTTGACCCGGAAAAACAATGCTTGAGGGAGGGAGAAAGAAGAGGGCTACTCAATCTCTAGTCTTTTCAGGGCTCTTCAGGTGTTGTGACTCTGTCAAAGTCACCTGAGAGATGGGGATGTTGCTCAGTCTAGAGTGTAATTTCCTGGCAGGACACCCCCAGCCTGAGTCCTGGCAGCCTCATCTTGGCTCTTCAAAGCTTGCTGCAGTGTAACTTTCACAGACACTGGCTGTTCTCATTCTGACTTGGAGTTTTGTTTTGTTTTGCTTTTTTACTCCTTGGGGGTCTTTCTCTCATTCTTGTGTCACAGCTTCACATATTTCCTCCCCTAGAGCTGTTTGTCAAGAGAAGCCTGGAACTGCTCTCTTTCCTGGTCCCTGAGATCAAATCCAAATCTGGCAATGTTTAAAAGGGAAATGTGACAGACCCTACGTGTCAAGCTGGGGTCAGGGATGGGGTCAGTTTGATGAGTTTCCCTCCAGCCAGATATGCATCAGTTGGAGAAATATGGAGCCTGTAATGTTTTTGCACAAGTACTGCAAAATACACAATATGAGGGCTTCAATTTAGGAACTGTGAGCAGAAAGGTATAAAGGCAGAACTGATCAGCTGCCCTGTCCTGGACAGGGGAAATGCAGGAGGAGCAGGGGAATAGGAATATGTAGGAAAGAGTGGGGTCTACATCCCTTCATGAAGAGCCCAAAGGATTTGCTGAGACAGAGTAAGAGGGCAGGAATTAGAGGTGGGAAGACCTAAGGCTTTTCCTGGCTTGTAGAATGACGTACGAAAATAAAGTGGGAGGAAAAGTAATTTTTGCATGAGCCATTGAGGGAAAATGAGGATACAGGGTAGAGCTGCTTGACACTGCAGGTGGGAAGGTAGGTGGTAAGAATAAATAACAACAGAGATTTTCAGGGCCAAGATGTCTGGGCCAAGGTCAGTTTGGGGAATTCAGAGCCGTGATGAGTAAGGTCAATGATAGCCATCAGTTTACATTCATGTTGTAAGGCCTGCATTAGAACAAAGCAGGATGAGTTAAAGTCTGCGTGAGAGGGTTGATGCTGAGATTTGATCGGGCAATAGCGAGAATCCAGAATGATAAGCCTAGGAGTTAGTGTGGGGAGATAAGAACAGCAAGCTGTGATGCTGTGAGGAGCGGTGGCTGGAGGCAGCATATCCAAGTGGGACCAGAAAAAATAGAGTAGGTAAGCTAAGGACGCTATCAGACTAAAAGGGTGAAAATGTGTGAAGAGATGCTGGAAATTCAGACTGAGTGCAATTCTTCGAGGGGATTTTCTAAGTGGAGGGAAATAGCTGCCTACAATTGTTACCCACGCATCTTTGTATCATTTAAAACACAAATTAGTTCCAGTGCTATCTCTGGTTTCCTTTGCCAGAATGTGGGGTGATCTATTTGGTTAAACCTTTTCTTTTTTTTCTTTTTCTTCTTTTTTTGAGGGGAGAGGGAACAACTCATAAGCTTATGCCTAATTGTGCTGCAGCATCCTGAATACATTATGTTCATCCACTCAGGGAATAGAAAGAGAACCTGCACCTCACCTGACCAAGCAGAAGTGCCCACTGCAACTTAAGCATTGACATCACACAACAAAAAAACTTCATAATCAGTTCACACAGCAGAAGACCTCCCCAGAATATCAGTATTTAACCTTAAAAAATAGAAAAATGCAATATATGTGAGGTCAGTGTAAAGCAGGTGGAAATCACTGTGTTCGTGAATACAATGACCTACAATAAAAAATGCCTTCAGCTCTGCATGGGAGGAATCTTGTTTCTGTATTGTTTTCCCTTCTCTGCTTTTGCTAATTTATTTTGATTCTTGTGAAGCGTCACTGTCTCTTAGCCTAACAGCTGTGCATGGCCATTGTGTGCTATTTCTAGGACTTTGTTTTTGTGATGTTGGGCGGCTTCAGTGTGGGGACTGTGAAACTGAAAGTTTTGAAATTCAGGTTGCAGTTGAAGTATCAGGCATAAAATCAGCTTGTGAGGACAGCAGAACAGAGTGTCTAGGAAAGATGTCGTACACGGTTAAGATAATGCTTTTCAGTGCTATTGTCAGCAGAGAGAGATCAGGCTGCAATGAATGTGAAAATGTTAGTTGGGGAAGGAACACTGGAGGGTTTGGAAATGGGTAAACAAGTGTGGGTTTCTTGTAACAGGTAAATGCAGAGGCAAGGGTGCTGCAAGTCTCTGGATGCAGATGTCTGGGGAGGTGGTGGAGGATGTAAAGGAGCATTCTTGGACAATGTCATGAAGCTGGGTAAGGGCAGGAGGACAGTTCTGGTATGGGCAAAAGCAGCGTAATGCAGTCTGTTCTCTAGTTTCTGCACCTATTGAGACCTGGGGATATTTCCATTAAGTGGGCTAAGTCATTGCTCTTGATGGCCCTCCCAGCTAAGACTGCCGGTAGGGTGGCTTTCCCTTTTCACCAAGACATAAGTGATCATGGGATGACGCTTTGGTCCACAACCGTTTTCATACTTGATTCCTCTACACTGTCCATACCTCTTGCCTTTTTTCTCCTAACTGTCTCTGCACATGGATGGAGGTATTGTAACTATACGTCCCCACAATTCTGCAACACCTCCCATGCCAACGGCCCTCCCCATTACCTTAAGACTGCTGAGATCGCCCCCATGCACTTTTATTTCTGGGGTTATAAGATGCTGTCATTGCAAAAACACTGGTCTTTTTATCCACTACCACCCTCTCCTACCCCTCTCCTCTCCATCTGGTACTAGGACAGAGCTTGTGCCTTGCTCAGCTGGCTAGTTCTGGCATGAAACTGGGCTGGTACAGGAGCGAGAGAGCTGTGACCATGTTGGATGTGTCTCTGCACGGGTGAGGGGCATCCGAGGCAGGCACCCTTTCCTCCTTTTATCAGGCTGCACTCATTTATTATACCATCTGTTTTCCCAGTGCCGGAGATGATGCTGGGGATATGTGACTTGGGGCACTCAGGCAGAAACTGGCCTGCACAAGGCCGGCCATGTGTTTGCCTCCTAGCAATGCAGCGGTCAGCAGCAAATTCTTTGCCACCGCCTCCTCTCAGTATGGGAGAGAGCAAGCGTGGGCCTGGGTGTGTAAGAGACACAAAGAGATGAAATGTGTGAAGGGGGGGAAGAAGGGGAGAGAGATACGGGCTAGGGTACATGTGTATCAGCTGGAGAGAACTATGGGAAGGACAGACAGACAGATGGACAGAGTCAGGGAGAAGGAAAGAGGAATGGTTTGTGGAGAGGGACAGAGGAGGAATGGTTTGTAGAGACAGACAGAAGAATTGGGCAGGGGGAGACAAAGAAATGGATGGGCTGGAGGACAGTGAGAGAAAGGCTGTGAAGGAAAGAAAAACAGACTTGGCAGGGGTGTGTGTGTGTGGTGGGGAGAGATGGATTGTCTGTTGGGGGAGATATGTGTCAGCTAGGTACTACAGTAATGGGTAAGTGGATAACTATAGAGATGGAGATAAAGAGTGTCTGTGTGTGTGGGGGGCTGCCTGTATGTGCCTGTGTAAGGAGGAGCCGAATGAGTGACAGTGAGGAAGAAGAGCCATAAGGAAAGAGGGGAGAGATAAAGGAGAGTTACAAGCAGAAGCAAAAGAGCAACGCTAGATAGGAACTATGGGGAAAAGAGAGACGTGGGAAGGCAAGGCAGCCCTCAGCACAAACAAGAACTGGGATGGCGCAGGGGGGAGGAAGGGGATTCATATGAGAAGAAGGGAGATGCATTCTGTGTGTGTTTCTATGTTTGGGGCTGAGGTTTTCTTATTGGGACCTGAGAGAGGATGCAGGGCAGAGACCAGAGCACAACTCCCCAGTGCTAAACAGAAGCACTGTTACGTATGCAGGGCTCACTGCCAGGGCACAGAGACCCAGTGGACCTGGCAATGTAAATGCCACTGTGCTAGTGCAGACTGTTTCCTGCCGGCTGAACTGCAATGTGTACCTGAGCTTTGCAACCTGTGGACTGCCTGTTTCCAGCGTACCTGCTTGACTGCTAGGAGCTGTTTAAGATGGCAGCTCAGGCGTTTATTTATCCTTTTCTTCCCCCTCCTCTTGCCCTTTTCCCCATAGCGTATTCTCAGTGGAAAAGGAGATGTGAAAAAGCAGTGCCCAAATTCACAGGCACCTTCTTAATTCTTCCACCTCGGGTCATAGACACCACCTTGTGTAGCTGCCTGGCTCAGCCTCCCTCGCTTCCTTTTGACCATTTCTTTTCTGTCCTTGCCTCTGTCTTTTTTCATCTTCTTCTTTATCTCTTCCTTCAATTTTCCAGGATTCAAATTTTTACTCTTCCCTGTAACTCCATCCCCCTTTCTCTGTTCTGTTCTAGACTCCTAGTTTACATGCCTTCCCTTATTGTTGCAGCTTATTCCTTCTGGTTGCCCTGTTTCTTTTCTTCTGCTCCTTTTTATTTCTCATTGATTCTTCCATCTCCTTCTGTCTGTGCCTGTCCGCCTGCTTTCTCTCACTCACTGTCTGTCTCCCTTGAACTGGGTTGTGAATTCTGTTGGCATCAGAGCGGGACAAACTGTAAAACCGAGGTTCCCAGAGCGCCAGGTTGTGATCATTTTATTTTTACAATGTCCTTGGATGTGTAAAGGTGTTTGTTTGAGGGGGAGAAGCAGTGCATGTGCTCCATGTGGGAGAAGAGAGAGGAGTGCAGGCCAGAACGAATGAAGCTTATAACTAATATAGGTCAGTTGCAGAGAAGAGTCCCAATGGTCTGAGAAACACAGAAGTGGTTTGTCACTTCAGACTGGCTGCTGGAAAGATGGCAACTGAACAGTTTTATCTAACAGACACACGCATCCTGGAGAAGTGTGCTGTCAAAGAATGCAGTAGCGGTGAGCATGGGAGGAGGACCAGCAATGCACAGAGGACTGCTCATCTCCCAGCCACCCCTTTAACCAAGGGAATAACCAGCCTGAGATTCCCTTTCCCTGCCTCTGCGCTGTCCTCCTGTGCATGTTCCTGTGTTGCTGATACGGAGGGGGGAGCATGGCTGGGACAGATACGCTTCCCCCTGCCAGACTTGCTTGCTGTGTCGAAACAGACAACAACAGAGCAAACAAATTAGAGAAGCACAAAGGAGAACCATACCCCCATAGTCCTGAAGGATGGGCTGGAATCTTTGGGCATCCTCTGCTGGGGTCGGTGCTGCCAAGGAGACGCACATAGCCAGCAGAGAGGCATTGTCAAGGTCCTGAGCTTGGTCTGGCAGAGCTGGACGAGCCAATTGAACTGCTGGAAATTGCTTTGCTCTGCAGTAGACTCCTTACTTCCCATGATTTGCCACAGTATGAGTACACTCGACTTTCAGGCCATTCCCAGAAATTTTCACAAGTGGTCAGAAGCTGCAGTGAATGACCAAAAGCAACAAATCCTGATGAGTCCAGCATTTAGCCTTGGGACCTCTGATTTAATTTCTATTAAGAATTTTGTTGTTATATGACGTCAAAGTTAATCTGCTAAAATGACATTTAGACATCAAAAGAGACAACCAGGTTTGAGCCTCTACATCTCTGCAAAATCAATGTGAGATGCTGATGCTCAGCACAACTGAAAACCAGGACAATCTGATGTCTAAACATGGAGTTAGAAGCCTAAACAGATGTATGTTTTTTGCTTTATTTTTAAAATAGGCTTCCATTCCAAGGCAGAGAATATCACCTCTCTACCATTTCTATCCATGGTATACTCTTCTGTGCATCACCATAATGTTGCAGTCTAGCATCTGACTGGCTTAATCTGATGTGTTTAAGCTACTTCCTCCACAGGAATTCATATCGGGGATCCTAAACCATTACGATGGTAATGTAAAACCAAATCCTATTAATTCATTTAATGGCTCTGTGGACACAATACACCAGCTGACTTCCCCTGAAAAAGTGTACATGTACATCTCATGGCATGTCTTCTTATGTGGGACTACAGAAAGAAACCCTTCTCACATTAAAATCAGTAGCCTATTATTGGCAGCAGTGGGACCTGATCAAAAGTCAGAGGGACTAAATAACCTATCCCAGAGAATAACCATTTCTCTTGTTTTGCTTGGGGTGTTCCTTCAAGAATGTCTTTTAACCCTGATTTACTACTGAGCGTTAGAGAAATTAGAAGTTCAGTATTCCTCTCCTGATACCCTAAACTATCTGGCAGGAGAAGTGCTAGAGGTGACATAAAGAAGACAAATGTGCATATAGCTGGCTTGCAGAATGGTTACCTGCATCAGTACCACCAGACCTAAGAGAGCAAGTCGGCCCCATGCAGGAAGCTCCAGTGATACCTCTGTGGCTGATGAGGACCAGATGGCAAAAGCTCATGTTTGGACTGGATTGTGGCTTTAAATGATGATACTGAATAGATGAGGCTGCACAGGGTCCTCTTCTCTGTCCCCGTCTGTGCCCTTTATATGGGAAGAAAGTTTGATATAACACAATATCGATCAGTGTCATGAGCTATCCTCACTGTAGGCCTCACCTTTCCCTCAGCATTTATTATTGTGCTGATTCTTCCAGGAAGATTCTGTTCAGAAAAAAAACCAAGGCCTTTCTTGCCTTATTCTTTGCAATTCTCTGATAACTGCTAAGTTTACGTGAAATCAGGCTTTTTTCTTCTTTAGGAGTCAAACCACAGCCACAGCACATTTGCTCACTAGAGTTTCACAAACTTGTTTGTCAGGAAATTATGACTTTTTCAACATGTGGATTCTGAAGTTGACCAGAAGATACCATCCCTTACCATGAGAGGCAGATCAGGAGTGAGTCTGTTCTAGTTATAGTCAGTGGATGGATGGACAAAGGCTTTGTTGGGAGCAAGACAGTATGGGCAGCAAGACCCATTGCTTCTGTGATCCATCCCGGAGACCCTTTCCCTCTGCTTTGACCTTAGAGCAGATTCTGATGACAAAACCTGTGCCATAAACTTTTCACCAACTTTTTGTTTCCTGGAATATGCTTCCAGGTTTGGATGTATGTGGATGTCTGTGGGAACTATCTGTGCCTGATTTTGGATACGAATGGGAAGAAAAAAGAGGATTTCCATGAAGGCTCTGGGGATACAGCAAAGGAGAAGGAATGGCTGTATGCTTGTGAATAAGTGGGTCTCAGACTGGATTTCTATGGTGTCTGGTTTATGCAGGTGTAAGGGTGCGTAGAGGCATGTATTTATTTATATACAAAATGGTCCAGCATGAAGAGAGCCTGGGATTATAGATCAAGAGTAGAAAAATCTGTGCTCTGCAGTGGAAAAATATGAGAGACAGTCTCTGGGGTGGGGGGATAGTGTCTTTAGTATAAAGATAATTATGCAAATACGTGGGGATAGACATGCTGGTGGGATGGGGGTATGTTCTCACAACTGATTTTCTCTCCTAGTCTTATTCAATAAGTTTGTATCTAAATGTATGCATATATCCTCACCGAGGATACTTCACCAAATACTGGAATTCCAGCTACAGTGACTGTTAGCAGCTTGCCCTCTGTTAGAGCTAATGGCTTCCAGGCATTGATTTTTTTTTTTCCTATTCCTATTGATTAGGAGGCTGCTGTACATACAAACCTCAGCACAGCATGGAAAGAGAAAGAGAGGCAAAACAGTTCACAGCCCACAGCCCAGCAATTCATCATGGTGGAAAATTAATGCTGGGAATCCCAGTCTTCTCCCACTATCTCTTTCAAGTAAAGAAGGAAGCCTTTCCCATTTTGAAGAAATCAACCCACAGGGCTCATGAGATAACACTTTCTTTTTTCCAACCATCTTCAAGTAGCAAACATTTCAGAAGTTATCATTCAACAGAAGAAAAGGTTGCCTGAGACAAAGGAGTCTTGCATGGAAAGAACAGGAGTTCTAGCTTCAAGACTCAATCTGCAGCAGATTTCTTGAGTATCCATGGGTACTCAACTTACTTATAGCAGTACCCAGAACCCACTGAAATCAGTGCCAATACTTTGGTGGGCTTTGGGATTATGTTCCAAGTTTTTTAGTGCCTCCACAAACTAGTGAACATGTTACTTTGTAAGAGCGTTATGAGGCTAAATGAGTTGTTGTCGTGCTTTGAGCCCAGCCGGCAACAAAGAACC
>VZSC01012807.1:114040-124609 GCA_013398225.1 Steatornis caripensis | reverse complement strand
CACCCCACCCCCTCCCGCCGCCCTTGGGTACTTAAGCGGTGTCAACACAGAGTGAGTCGGAGCAGCTTGATGTCGTGTTGGAATTCTTAGGTTGTCTTGTAATAGCATGCGGCTGAAGTTCCTTTCGTGTTATCGTGCTGGATCTGTTTAGTCTTTAGAGCTCTTCTTTCCAGCGAATGTATAATGGAATACCGGGGTAAATAGTTGAGGCATTCATAAATTACAGCGTTAGATAATTTGTCTCTGGATGTGTACGAAGATCCAAGCGTCGCTCGCGACAGCTGACATACTCCAGATAAGGTAATGCTAATTATTTATCTCTTTATTTTACATCTGGCCTGTCAGGCGTACGACGAAAAATTCTTGCGGACATATTGAAGCAGCTGGTTGCGAGAGAAAGTTTCCTTGTAGTGAGGGCATGCGAAGTGCTGAGCGTAACGGGCAGCGTGCAGCTTGCAGCCGAACCGCTGGCACCGGCGGCGCTCTGCTTGGAAGCCGGTGCTGTGACAACGTGTAATTAATGTTGCTTGCAGCAGCGCTGCTCTCCTGTTTCTCGCCGACTTTTCTGCCTTACCACGCGCTTGAGTCTACGTGCAGGTTAAAACAACCGCCTTCTGTGTCTTGGGGTGCTGTGAACGTATCCCTTCCGCAATTAAAGCAATGAGACGAGGTGCTTGCAAACAGCCTTATTTAAAAAGTTAATATCGTCAATGTGAAAACCTTCGAGGTACGCGTGGGGATCCCAGCTGCTTTCCAACCCGTCGCTGCGCCACTGGTAAATCCAAAGTGCGGCCCCATGCACGTGTGTCGGGAGACAGATGCTTACGTAAATTAAGCAGAAATTACTGAATAATTATTTCAAGCGATGTGATCGGTGGCCTCTCTCTGCCAGGGACCTGGGGGGGATCCAGCGTGCCAGCAAACGCGGTGCTGTGAGCCCTCAAGCAGTCCTTGCGCTGTGTTTGGCTATGCAAAGTATTCTCAGNCCCCGCTTCTGCCCCACAACCAAGATGCATCAACCTTTTGGGTGATGGCTCGGCATCCCCCCCAGCCCCAGCAGCTCGTAGGGCTGAACTGTGCGGGACAGGTTGGCTTCTGCCTCCGTTTTTGCTCGCTGGCGTACGGAGCCCCTGGGAGCGGTGGTGTCCGGAGGGGCTCGCCTGTCCCGAGAGCCTCTGGGAGAGCAGGAGCGGAGCTGGGGCCTCCGCTCGCAAACTTAGCTCATTTTTTCCAGGCACGAAACCTCGCTGCGAGCGGGATAAGCTGGAGGAAGGAGTTTCCTCCCCTTCGAGCCCCGCGAGCGGATGGCCTGCTCCCCGAAGGTGCCGGGGGGGGTCCTGGTGGGGTCCCGGAGAGCCGAGACACAAAGCCCTGCCGCAGCGGCCCGGCAGTCCNAAACAACCGCCTTCTGTGTCTTGGGGTGCTGTGAACGTATCCCTTCCGCAATTAAAGCAATGAGACGAGGTGCTTGCAAACAGCCTTATTTAAAAAGTTAATATCGTCAATGTGAAAACCTTCGAGGTACGCGTGGGGATCCCAGCTGCTTTCCAACCCGTCGCTGCGCCACTGGTAAATCCAAAGTGCGGCCCCATGCACGTGTGTCGGGAGACAGATGCTTACGTAAATTAAGCAGAAATTACTGAATAATTATTTCAAGCGATGTGATCGGTGGCCTCTCTCTGCCAGGGACCTGGGGGGGATCCAGCGTGCCAGCAAACGCGGTGCTGTGAGCCCTCAAGCAGTCCTTGCGCTGTGTTTGGCTATGCAAAGTATTCTCAGTAAAGAGGCCGAGTAATTACCGCATGCATTGCGATCATACAAGCTGATTTTAAACCAAAAAATATTCCCCTCCCTGACCCTTTTCTTCCTTTTTTTCTTTTTTTAAATTTTTTTTCCCTTCATGACGTGAGGGAGAGGAGCCGGGGAAAGGATGGGGAGCGATGGTCAGCACCGAGATTTTGGCAGAAATCTCACCTGGCCGTGGGCCAGAAATGACCTCATGACAGGAGTGAGATTTGGCAGCTCGATAACGCCCTGCTTCCCCATCTAACAGGGTATCCAAATATGTAACTCATTTAAGATACAAGGGCAATTTTTCATGGCAAAGGTGGAGGCGTTGTAGTTCACATCTTTCTCCCAGAAGCTGCGGGGCGTTGCATCACCACTTAGGCGCCGAGATGAAAAGTCTGTTAATGCCGCTTTAATTCATCGATGGCTGTCCCTCTGAGATGCGAGAGCGGATTTGGGGAGCGGTCGTACGTTCGGCCTTGGCTGCTGTTACAACATCTAAATAATCCCTTCAGATGGATGCGCTGCGCAAGACAAAAGCGGCTCTGTCAGCGTGTTCGTTAGCGTTTGGCAGGCGCTTCGCTGACGGCTCCGCTTGCGGAGAGCAGGCGGCGGGGCACTACCTGCCGTTCGTTAAAGTGTTGTGTGCCTAAACTGGATCGTGTTCTGTTGTCAAAAAAAATCAGCCCCTGTAATACCTGAGCCTCGCGGAGCATCACTGCTGTGCTTTTTTCTCCCGTGTCATGCCGCGCTTCTGCAAAAACTTGTTCTTCATGAACGCTGGGCGAAGCGCGTGCCCTTGTGAGCATCCCCGAGACGGGCGCGGAAGTTTGCCAAAGCCTGCCTCTTGGACTGAGATCAAATATCTATCAGATCTGTCAGATCAAACTAATCCTGGAGGCGCTGGCGGGGGCCTGTGTGCTTGTCGTGGCCGGGGACCGCTGCCGAGTCATCTGAAAAAATGCGCTGAGCGGCAGTTCGGTTACCAGCGCTTACCTTGGTCAACATCAAAGGTGTCCTTCTCGGCCGTCTCCACCTCCCGCCTTTTAACGAGGGCCGTACCTGCTTCCCAGTAGCCCTTATAGCCGCATCCCTGACGACATCTTTGCTTTCCTGCCAAGGTTCTTCGTTCCACCACAGCAACACGTATAATCCCCGGAACCGTTTGTTGATTTGTTTTCCTTCCCTCCATCTCCCGAAGTAGCGCTCGGGGTCCTCTGGTTCCCGCCGTCGTTAGGCGGTACGCAACTCCGCTCACGTGTAGCTGCCTTCTGAGACCCTGCTTGCACATTCGGTCGGGAAGTTGCAGGGATAAAGCTTTAGAGGCGAAGTAGGGTTTTGCTTGTAGTCGTGCGTAAAGAAACACAATGGGAGCGTGCAGCTTAGTGCGCCGCTTTTTGTTATATTTCGTAAAAACGAGTAACTGGCTTCACTTGAGGCATTTTTGCCTCACATTGCCTCACAATCACATTGACGATTTTGGGAGTAGCGCGTAGGTTTTCTCTGTTTCTGGTCAGGATGCTGAGGCACGGTAATTCCCGGTGAATTATTCAAGCGGTTTCACCTGGAGAAGGGTTGCGGCGTGCCGGCCTCTGCGACGGGCTGTGGGAAAGGGCCCTTGGTCATAGGGTGTCGCGTTGTCTTCCCCACCGTCTGTTGTCCACCCTGTGCCGCCGAAGGGTCGTAGCCGAAAGTAGGGAGTTGCGGCCGGGCACGTGCTGCGCCTGTTCTCCAAATAATTGTACGGTGTTTTCTCAGAACGATGTTGTCGCTCCAGTGCAAGCAGCTCTGCGCTGAGGCGGCGTTGGGAAGGCCGGTCGGAACGTCTAGGCCAGGCTTAGCTAGCGTGAAAGGTGTTGGCGCTCAGCCGTGAGGGCACCTCGGGGCCTTTTGCCTCGCTAGTGTGACATACCGATTATTTTGCCCTTTCTTCTCAACTCCAGCACCAGAGTAAAAGGCAGCGTTCAGGTGTAACGTGCTGCCAAAGGGTCCCAACAGCGTTAAAGCTTCTCCCTCCCCGAGCATACCTCGAGCTCATCCGTGCACGGTCATCCCCGTGTCTGGTTCCGGCATCCCGAGCCGGGAGGCTGCACGTGATGGATCAGGGTTGAGCTGAAACCCGACAGCGCGCTGAAAGCTACGAGCACAGAGTGTTGTGTTGGAAACGCTTCTCCGGCGCGAGCGTCCTCTGAACGCAGCCGCCACACGGAGCCCCGCGGAGCACAAACCTTCGGGTGTTTTGGGGTCCTGTGACTTCGGATCTCAGATGATGGAAATGCCGGGTCGGCGCAGGCGGGCCGCGGAGCAGAAGGACGGTGTTCAGGGATGTGTTTTGTGGTGGGTTTTAACTCGGATTACACTTTTGGCGGTCTTGGTTGTAGCTGAAGGAAGCTCTTACAGGGCAATAAAGGGAGACCGCAGCGCGCTATCTGGCTAATAACACGTCGGGGCTCTGGTAACCTTCATTCACGTCCCTCAGCGGAGGGGATGACATTCCTGAGGCTGCGTGAGGTTTGGGGTCTGTGCTGGGGAGAGGGGGCTGCAGCAGGAGTGCCTGATATCAAATAGAAAACATATTTCTGCTACTATGCCTGTAAGTGTTCTGCACGAAATCTGGCACGGATCCATCAACTGCGCCGTTTAGAAAGAAAACGGTACAGAGCGTGAGGAGAGTGGCAGTGACTGCCGGGTATGCTGCGTTAATTGGAAGATGAAGTGCTGCGTGTGCGTTGTGCCGTAGGTTTAACTCCTGGCTTGCGGAGGAACCGGCTGCTGAGCCACCTTCCGAGGTTTGCGTTGCTGCCTGGGTGCGTTTTGTTCTGCCTCCTGATAGCGAGCGGGCGAGACGGACGCCATGCTGTTACGCGCTGGGACGTCACCGCTTCCGAGCTGTTCAGCTGCGAGGGCTGGAGCTGAGGAATTCCCCTTTGGAAAGGGGAAAATGGTCAGTGAGGAGTTAAAAAAAAAAAAAACCCAACCCCAAAAATAGCCGTGGGTCTGGGTTCTCCGAGAGCAGGTTGGCTGCGGGCGCGTCTCGCCAGGGAAACCCTGGAAGCACTGGGGATGCGGGCGGGAACAGTGAACAGGTGAACAAAGGAAAACCTCACGTCTAGGAGAGATTGGAAGATACGAAGTGTATTTTGCAACTGCTGTCTCGAAGCTTGTGTCGGCATCAGGTGGATTATCTGGCCGGGGAGAAGGCAGTCGCGCTCCGTGGCCAGCGCGGGGCGGGTCTGAAATCAATTCAGCGATGCACGTGAGGGAGAGGAGGACAGGCTTCAGCTCACGGAGGAACGTGGGGATGCCCGTATCTCGTTGGAAATGCGAATAACAGATGAATAGTAGCCCATCGGCACAGGGTCGGCCCCGGCATCCTGCCCATGCCAGGGGAAGAGCACAGCAGTGTGCACGAAGCGCTGTGCTAGAGAAGTAATTAAGCGAGCGGCCGAGCGTACGGCCAAAGAGCACCCATTGCTTTAGCCGCCATCTCGGCGCGGTGGGACAGCGTCCGCATGGAGCGCGGTGCTTCCTCCCTGGCTGTTGCGGGCTCTGCCCCGTCTTGCCCTTCCGGAGCTGAGCTTGCTGGTGTGTTTTCTGTATTTTTGTGTTCTGCTCGTTCCACGAGGGGTAAGTACTGCAGCTTTGTGCAAGGACAAGGACTTTCTATCAGCATTTATTGAATTCCTTGATGGAGAAGGTTGTTGTTGCCAAAGTAAGCGTTTGACCGACACGTGAGCAAAGCTGCAGGGTTTTTCCGCTGTTTTCCGATGAGTTAACTGGCAAACGCTCAGACCTGGGTTTTTAAGAACACTCAGTGGCATTCCCAAGTTATCTTCCCCTCAACCCCGTAGCACATAGTGCTTTGTCAAACCGACGCTTTTCTAACCTTCTAACATTATTTTTCTTACCGCATAATACTATAAATCTTCTCCGCTCTTCCATACACATGTAGTATCTTGTAATGCTAATTAAACTGCACACTACCCTAATTTTGCTCTCATACTAATCCAATCTATTTTTCTTGACTGGAAGCCAAACCCCGAGAGCTTCGGAGCATGCGAAGCTCTCATTCCAGTCTCATTATATGCTAATGACTTTATATTTTAGTGTCTTTCAGCACTTGAGGAGGATGTTATTTTTAGAGGTGTCTGGCTGCGAGAGGTAACCCGTACGTGAGGGGCTGAGGGTGTTTTGTGAATGTAAAGCGCTAAGTAAACTCTGTGCAGTGAGTAAGTGCTAAGCGTGTCTGAGGATGTGTAATCTGTCAGAATTCATTGTGCGCAAGGGCGAAATTACAGTGAGATTTGGATGCAATTTTAAAATAGTTAACGGTCTTTGTAGCGGAGGGAAATAAAACTCTTGCCTAGGCTTGTACATGTCGCAGTTGTAAGCGCTCCCTTGTTAAACTCGTGGGGAAACGCGCTGGTTTTGTACGCTGATGGTGCCGATGCCAGTTGGGCCTGAATGCTACTATAACACGACTAATTACTCGCAGATGGGTGGGTATTAAAACGAGCTCTTTCCATAAGCCCAAATAAAATTCTGTTGTAAGTGCGAAGTACTAAATATGCAGGATTGNGCTGCGAGAGGTAACCCGTACGTGAGGGGCTGAGGGTGTTTTGTGAATGTAAAGCGCTAAGTAAACTCTGTGCAGTGAGTAAGTGCTAAGCGTGTCTGAGGATGTGTAATCTGTCAGAATTCATTGTGCGCAAGGGCGAAATTACAGTGAGATTTGGATGCAATTTTAAAATAGTTAACGGTCTTTGTAGCGGAGGGAAATAAAACTCTTGCCTAGGCTTGTACATGTCGCAGTTGTAAGCGCTCCCTTGTTAAACTCGTGGGGAAACGCGCTGGTTTTGTACGCTGATGGTGCCGATGCCAGTTGGGCCTGAATGCTACTATAACACGACTAATTACTCGCAGATGCGTGGGTATTAAAACGAGCTCTTTCCATAAGCCCAAATAAAATTCTGTTGTAAGTGTGAAGTACTAAATATGCAGGATTGCATTGATGGAACGCCAGCGCTGTAACGCGTTCCAAATGGCAAGTGCCAGCACCCTCCTGCCGAAGCTGCACCTCGGCTGCAGCTTGTCGTTCCCCAGGATGCACCCGCGCTTCCTCAGAAACGGCTCTCGCAGCGGGAGAAGCGGAACAGCAACTTGAAATGATACGCAGATCTGCAAGCGATTTAGCTCTGCGCGCTGTGCCTCCTGTCTGCGCGTGGTAAGGACGAGCACCACGCAAAGCCGAACCCCGGCCTCCGGCGCTTTCTTCTTGGTCGCGTTCATTCAGGAGACCTAAGTGTATTGGGAAGAGCGTGGGGCGGCAGCGGCGGGCGTCGCGTTGCATGGCTTTGCGGCTGTGGGTATTGCATGGCATGGGCTTGCACGGCATGGCTTTGCAGCAGCAGGCATTGCGTGGCACGAGTTTCATGTTGCGTGGCGTTGCAGCGATGGGTTTTAAGTGGTGAGGCGTTGCATTGCGCGGCTTTGCGGCGCTGGGTGCTGTGTGGCACGGTGTGGCTTTGCTCCACGGGCTCACGTTGCATGGCGTCGCCATGGCGGGCATTGCTCGATGTGGTTTTGTAGCTGGCGTTGTGTCTTGTGGCGAGGTGTCGCATTGCTCGGGATTGTGGGCATTGCACGTTGTTGCATTCCGTGGCTTTGCAGCAGCGGGCGTTGCGTGGCAGGGGCTTGCAGTGCACGGCTTTGCAGCAGCAGGCGTTGCACGGCTTTGCAGCAGTGCATGTTACGCAGTGAGGCGTTGCATGGCTTTGGCAGCGGTGGGTGCTGCGTGGCGTGGCGTGGCTTTGCGGTGGCGTGGCGTGGCTTTGCGGTGGCGTGGCGTGGCACGGCTTTGCTCCACGTGGTGTTTGCGAGGTGAGGCCCTTCTTGGCTCTGCTGGTTTTGCCTCCTTTACCATAGACACAATGTCCCAGTAGCTCCCAGAGCCTCAGCAGACAGGGTTAAGTACCCGATCCCTGTTGGCAGTGGCCTCCACAGCCTTTGTCTGCCTGCCTTTAATCCCTCTTTGCAATTCACTTTACCTCTTGTCTTTTAAATCTCTCTTGAGGCACACCCCAAAGTGGAAAGGGGAAGATGGAGAAAGTTTCTTAAGGCAGCACTTGAAGTAAAATCCACCTCAGATCATGTAACAGCTCTGTAATTGTAAATTATACGTGGGTGGTAGAGTCGGGGAGCTGCTGTGCCGGGGCTGTGGCCTCCGCTGTGGCTCCATGCTCCGACCCGCACTGGCACTGATGCTCCTTCCCCGTGGTGGTTAAGCTGCTCCCTGGCTATGCCTCACCACGCTTCGTAATCGACTTTCTCTTGCCTTGCCCCTTCGCCGTTTTCCATTTCTTATTTCAAATGACTTGAACGTTGGCATTCCCTCCCGGGGAGCGTGGCCTCCGCTCCCTCGCAGCCCCGGCCGCCGCGCAGGGGAGCCGGAGGTGGCCGGGTGCTCCCTTAGCCAGAGCCCTGCCATCACCAGTGCCGCCCCCAGGGATAAAACTTGCACCTAGAAATGCTATCCCTTGGCTTTTGGTTCTTCGGGTTTTCCAGCGTTCTCTGGCTCCGTTACAGTCAGTGTTCCTCTATAGGTCCGCGTGTGTGCGGGGTTGGTTTTCTATGTGGGGAAAAAAAACCCCGCTAAGCGCTTGCAGCAGCAGCAGAAAAGATGAGGCCAGCGCTCTTGATGGTAGCTGCTGTGCTGGAGCCAGAAAACGAATTTTTAGGCTGGGTTGGGTGCAGGTGCTCATCTGCCCCCCCCAGCTCCTGCTCCCCCCAGGGCAGCCCCGGTGAGGAAGGGGCTGCTTAGGGAACGCAAAATGACATCACACGCTCCGATACGCAGCAAATACCTGGGGCATAAATGCGGGGTACCTTGTCCTGCAGGAAAAAACCCCCAAACTTTGAATTTTTCTTTTTTTTTTTTGTTTTTCCTCATCCATGGAGCAGCAGTGGCTTTTCCTGGGTTTCCCCGGGACGCCGCGTGGGGCAGGCGCTAATGGCCTAAGCAGACTTTGCGTGATCCTTCCCATCTTCTCCGTGTGCTGGGCTCGGCAAAATTAATGCAGGAAATAACTTCAGAGCATTTCCTTCAACCTTGCAAATAAGTTGCGGAGCTACTGCTAACCTTAACTAATGCTTTTTTGGCAGGGGGGGTGTGTCAGTGTTTCCGATGGGAAATAGGAAAATAGGATAAAACATTTAGAGCTGATAGCTAACCTGCTGTGACGCTGAGAGGGCTGAGCAGTTCAGACTCAAAAATTAGATTTTTATTTTTCTTTTTTGCGGCGGTTGCGGGGCGCTGCCGTCCCGCCTGTCACTGCGTCTCGCCCCGAGTCTCAGCAGGCGTTGGGAAACCTGGGGCTGCAGCCGTTAGGAGACATTTCTGCCGGGAAAGCTTTAATTCTCCTGCTTTTCCCCATAAAACACACCCTACGGCGGAAAAATCAGATCGAAGTAGGCCTCGCCGGGCGTGCAGCAGGTGAGGTGTATTGCAAGAGCAGGATGAAAACGTGTGAAAAGTTGTATTTTTGACTGCAGCTGTCGTGTCTTTTTAGTGATTACGAACTAAATTGGTACATTGGCTGCCTTTGGGCTGAGGCGAGGCTTGCTGGCGCTTGCAGAGTTTGCGGTGTTAACTCTTGCCGGAGAGCCGGGTGATCCTGTCCGAGGGACCCGCGGCGCTGGGGCGACGGGGAGCCCTGCTCGCCCGCTCCCTCGGGGAGCTGGCTTACCCCGGTGTGCGTCGGAGCAAACCGTGGGAGATTTGCGAACCTCGAAAGGAGACCTCCTCTGCGCGCTGGGAAGCGGAAAGTTGGGAGATGCCAATTTTTAAAGGATTATTGTGTCTCTCTAGCGACATCTTTGTTGCCGGCTTGGAGTTTTCATCTGTTTCTTCTGTTGTTGAAAGGGGTCGTTTGGGCTCGGAGTGCGGCTCGTGCACAGGTTCCCGGACTGAGCGGAGCTCAGTGGCCTTTGGCAGAATAAGCTTACGAGGAAAATGCAGCCGTTTTACTGGCGATGCTGCGCTTTAACGCCAGCTCCTCCGGCAGCGCAGCGGGGTCGTCGCGGTGCTGCTCCTCTCCGGTGGCTGCTGACCCATCCGCATCCCTTCCCAAAGCCTCCGTTGTTTCGCACGTCGTGGAACTTCGTTTTGGAAGCCCAAGCATACGAGTAAACGGCGCGCAAAAGGATTCGAGCTCAGGTCTAGGGATCAGTTGTTTTTTTTGCAGCAGCGCTGCGGTTTTCTGGGCTCTGGTGGTAGCAAAGAGCAGGGAAATGGGGGGGAAAGGGGTTTTCCCCGCCAAGGCTCACGTGCCAGAGCTTCTGCGGCACTTCTGCGGGAAAATGCTTCTGCTGCGGCTGTGAGGTGTGGGATGCTGCTGCACCGGAGCGGGCTGGGTGTGCAGAATCGCCCCAGCGAGGTTAAATCCCGCTGCTGCGATAACTGCAAGGAAAAAAGCGAGCTACCCAAACTTTCTTAAAGCGAGGGACGGGCATCCTGGGGCGTTCCTGGGCAGGGGCTGTTGGCGAGCCAGCTGCCTGGGGAGAGCGGAGCATCGCGGGGCTTGCCGTGCCGCAGCCGAGCAGCCCTTAGCCGCAGGCACGGGGAAGGGGGCCGTGCTTTGTGAGACGCGGTTAGAAGCAGGTTTCGAGGCTTAAATTAACTATATGTGAGCGCGCTTGCCTGATCAGTAGTCACCAGCACAGCGAGCCAGAAGCTGCATGTCTGCTGGGTTGTTTCGGGTTTTTTCTCTCTTTTTTTTTTTT